>CM046377.1:51324016-51361032 GCA_025413485.1 Ficus microcarpa | reverse complement strand
GCTGATTTAATGGTCTTGTTCAGGAGTCACCTCGAGAAGTTGAGTTATCTAATCGTAGTCATTTCACAATGGGAGAAAAAACAGATCATGCTCACACATTCGTATATAAATATATGGCTATCTTTTTTAATAACAGAAAAGACCACCAAAAAATCAAAATCAAAATCAAAATAAAATGACGCCGTCCAAATTTGATCTATGTGAAAGAAGATTAAGCTCAATAGAAGCAAGGGGGTAGAACTAAAAAAAAACAAAATGAATAAGGAAACCAAACAGACGAAAAAACAAACAAAGAACAACAATTATGATGGCTATGAAGTAGAAATCACTTATCCACATTCTTCGTCTTGCGACCAAAATTTTCCACTTGGGTGATGTACCAACCTTAGCCGATCCATACGTATATGTATGACTTTTTCTAAACACATGGGAGAATAGACGCAACTATCGATTTTTTCTTTTCTTTTATTTTTTTTTTTTTCCTTCTTTTTTGAAGACATCCTACCAATCCAAAGCCTATGTTTTCTTAAAAAATAATAATAATAAAAATTAAAACCAACAACTCAATCATGGCTTTACAAGCATAATAATATATAACAGAACAAATAAAATAGAAGAACAACAAAGCCAAATTAGTGGAGTAAAGAATCATCTTGATTAGCATGGATTTGTTTAATGGAGTGCAAAACTAAGCTTGCGTTTGGTTCGCCGGTTGAAGATGAATTTTTTAAGTAAAAGTTGATTGACTTTTTAAAACTAGTTATAAATTTTGTTGGCTTTTCAGAGAGGGAAAAAAAAAGAACAAAAACTAAAATTAAAAAGTACAGTTTAGTTGGAGTTAAACTGTAACACCAAACGAAGCTTAAGTTTAATGGTGTTTTTTTTTTTTTTTTTTGGAATCATATTCAACACCAATATTTGTGTTATGATCAATACTGCAGTGTTGGGTGGCAGAAAGCTGAAAGAACTCCTGCAAAAAAAAATTACCAAAATTTTCCCTTTTCCATTCCTATTTTCTTTCCAAAAATTTCATGTTTCTCTAGGATTTGGGGACAGTTTTTTTAGTAGGAAGTTCATTATGCATCTCTGTTATGCATTATTTAATCTTGCGAGTAGCGATTGCCAAATTTAGAACGTGGCTGATGAGCCGTGGGGTGCTGATGCTGCAATGTTTGCATAATTTTTTGAGAATGTCTTCATGATAGACAATAATCTGGTCATAATTAAATGCTTTAATTAAGTATCCAATGCAGATGAACAACATCAAAGGTCACCTAAAGATGAAACTTTAATGCACCAAGTACCCGATGCTAAACTCTAAGCACTGGAAATGGTGGCTTTTGGTGGCGCTTAACAGAATATTCCTTTTGGCGGGTCAGGCGGCGGGCATTATACTCGGGAGATACTACTATGAGCGGGGTGGTAAAAACAAATGGATGTTTGCCCTTTCCCAAACCGCAGGCTTCCCGCTCCTCTTTATTCCGCTCTTTCTTCTTCTTTCTTCCTTCTTCCCAAAATCCTCCCACTTCCTCGACTTCACCTTCTACAAAAGTTCTCGCCTCTGGTTTACTTCGGTCTTTGGAGTGCTCCTAGCTAGTGAAACTATGTTGTTTTCTTATGGACTCTCATATGTCTCAGCTTCCACTTACTCCCTACTCTGTGCAACCCAATTAAATGTTCGTTGTGGTTTTTTCATACTTCAGACACTCACAGAAGTTCACTGTATTGATTCTTAACTCTGGTTGTCCTAGCGTTATCCTCAGCGCTTGTTGCAGTCAATGATAGCTCAGAAGGGCCAACTAGAGTCTCGAATTTGAAGTAAATCATCGGCTTCCTTTGCGCACTTGTAGCTTCTGCAATAGCCTCTCTTTTTCTCTCTCTTATGCAGCTATCTTTCCAAAAGTTTTTGTGAAAGGAAACGTTCTCCGTGGTACTGGAAATGCAAGTTTATACACTACTGGTTGCCACTTTCGCTTGCTAGTAGGTCTATTAGTAAAGGAGGATTTGCTTATGTTGTGACGTTGTTTTTGACAGTTCTGGCTTGGCAGGTTTGGCGTGTTTGTAGCACGGGATTGGTATTTTTGGTATCTTCTTCTCTTCGTGAGTGCAATTAGTTACCTGTCTTTGGCTGTAACTTCAATTGCTTCTGTGATAGTGTTTCATGACAACATGAATGGGGTGACGATAATTGCAATGCTTGTGGCAATTTGGAGTTTTAGTTCTTACACTTGCCAAAACTATCTCGACGATTCAACGGCTAGAAGAAGAACACAAACCTTTCTTGTTGAATCACACAATATCTAGTTTTTCATGTGAGGAATCTAGGTAAAGTCACAGATATGAATTGTTTGAATGATCAGTTACTAGGTTCCATTTGCTTTAAAATTCAAGCATGTTGTCAATTTGTTGATCATGGTTAGTTTACATTTTGACAATACTGTGAAGTAGTATTTGCATTTTGATTAACAAGACATGTTATGATTGTTCATTTGCATTTGCTAGAGTATTTGAGTGAAATACATCATATTCCATTGTTTTCAGATGTATCCTTTGATTATTTATATGTTTAGAACCATATATGCAGGCAGATATGATCTTCAAGATGAAAAAGTATAAATAGTTGTGTATATGTTCATGTTGTAGTAAGGTAGGGCGGTTCGTTTGAGCTACTAAACTGCTCCTTGGCTCAGTGCCAGATGAAGAGGGTATTGGTTAGGAGAGAAACAATTGTTTAGTATTATCCAATGAATAAAGCTGGATATTTTATATTGAGAAGATTGATTGTGTGATGTTATCTACTTCCAAATGAGAAGATTTTATCTTGATCATTTGTAAGAGAGTTTAGAGACATCTACAAATTAGAATACATTGGACAAGATGATAATGTTATACGTTCTTTAATAAGGTACGTTTATTAATAAAGAACTCTTTTTCCATTAGGAAATCGTTAATTCATGAACAGATTTGAATTCTAAGTGAATAACAAACTTATATCCTTTATGGTGTTGTAGGCTTCAATTTTATAATTTTGACATGAAGGAAATGACTACTAAAATTTAAGTATATCCTATTTAAAAAGGAAAAAAAAAAAAAACAATTTCTTTAGTGAAAAAGTAGCCAGTAAAATATATAGAAGCCTACATTTGAGAAAAGCTGTTTGAGAGTGCTGCATGAAAAATATATATTTGCAAAAATTCTTTTAATAAGACAATTAGAGGGTGTTTGGACCTCCAATTCAAACTCTACTTCTACAATTTAATTTTTGTCTTTTTTTTTTTTTTAGCTTTACTATTCACATAGCTTTATAACTCAAACTTTAAAATTTTCATAACTTTGCATAGATAAGTCCAAATAAGATTTTTTTTTTCCTTAAATTGACAAATGAAATGAGTTCCGTATTGATAAATTTTTCTAAACACATTTCAAGCTTTACACTTTTTAACTCAAGCAATTCAAATGCCACATTAAATGCACAATCAATCTAAACCTAAATTCTACAATCCAAACCTTAGCACTAAAAGCATGCTTAGAGAAAACAAAGAAATATGTTAATCACATGTAAAAAAATATATATACGTATATGAGGGGAAAAAAACTATTTGAAAGTTTTGTACTCATAAGATTTTTAAGAAGAGACATATATTTAGGGGTTATTTGGGATCACATTTGGAAGCAATAATTCCAAAAAAATTTTTTTGTTATTTTCCTTCAATTATACTATTCACTTTTCCAAATATTTTAGAAAAACTCAAAAACTTTAAAAGTTCATAACTTTATCATTTTTAGTCAAAATGAGGTTTTTTTTTTTTTTTTCCAAATTGCATAAAATTTTGAGAGAAACGAAAAAAGAATCATATTACTAATTTTTTTCTAAACATGTTTCAAGTTTTTTGCATTTTTTCACTCAAAATAATTTATTTTTATCAAACTCATAATTCTATAAAACTCAAATCATCTTTAATCTCTAAAATACCATTTCCAAATGTGGCTCCAAAGGGGCCCTTTAAAAAATCAATGATACAATAAGAGAAAATGAAATAAATATAGTAATTACATTTAAATAGCAATATTACTTTAAAGAACTGAAGGAAAAAATAAATAAATAAATAACTTACCTTTGGGGAAATTTTTTTTTTTTTTTTTTTTTTTGAATAGAGCATACCATGGGTTTGGTGTGTGAGTTTGAATTGAGTATTGGGTGAATTTGAGTTAAATTGTTATGGCTGGAGTTTAAAAAATATAAAAACTTGAAATGTATTTAGAGGAAAAAAAAATCAAGATGAAGCTTATTTTGGTTATATTGAAATTCTATGTAATTTCAAAAAAAAAAATTCATCCCATTTTGATTTTTATATGAAAAGTTATGAATTTTTAAAGTTTAAGTTGTAAAGTTGTAATAGTAAAATGTGAGTAGTTGAAACTGTTAAAACAAGAAAGAAAATGATAAGGGACTAACACTAGGCCAATGGAGGAGGTATGACCAAAAATGTCTTGTCTGTATAGATTAATCTTGATTAAATAAATAATTACCTCCAATATAAGTTCAATGGTCAACTCGCCATCCTTGATTGGATTTTGATGAACAAAATAATCATGAATTGCTTTAAGTTCGGATTTCCTATGTTTCAATCCATTGTTTAATTTTACATCTCTAAACGGAATTAAACTAGTAATGAAGTTTCAACCCCATGTTTAATTTGACAATTATACAAAGAATTAAGAAAATAATGAGGTTCTCGTGATGTGTACCTTTCTTTGTTTTATGAACGAAGGTGGACCGAGCTAAAGTCCATTGGACGTAAGTATTCTATAGCCTGAGCTGATAAAATTTGTGGATTTTTCTTTTTTTATTGAATCTATCCCAAATAACGGAGTTAAAAGTCAAGGGCTTTCTTATTCCACTTTCGGCCCTGGATTTTTTGTTTGTTTGTTTGTTTTTTTTTTTTTGTTTTTTGTTTGTTTTTGTTTTTAGATTATCTAAAAAAAGAAAAAAAAAAAAAAGTCAGTAGCATCTTTATGTCTCCAATCCAACGTGTAACAGGTAAGTAACACCATATGTAAGTTTGCCGGTTTAGATCGACTCTGTGTTTGATATATAACTGTTGATAACCCTAAAACAAAATTCTTTGTCATTTCATCGGTAATCCCAGGTTCAAAGAGTTCACCTTCAACCCATGAGTTAAGCTCTTATTGATGCAACATTTTCATTTGATATTAAATTACATATATATATATATATATATTATCTCTATGGCAGACTCTAAAATAATATGTCCCCTTTTAGTACAATGGACACCCTGTGTTCAATTTGGTGAACAATTTTGCTTAGTCCAACATTCCCTGATATAAATTAGCGTCAAAGCAGAGATTAAATTAACTAAAAGGACGAAAATATTAGTTAATGCTAGTTAGATAAGACCACTTTTGTGGTAGAATAGTTCTTTTTTTCATTTTTGTTTTTAAATGGTAGAGAGCCTATAGCTCATATTTATTAAAAAGAAATTCAAAAACTAGAAGATTTCAAACCTGAAAAGTTTTTATGCAACTCTCAAACTCGCTGAGCTGGTCAGACAAGAGTTTTGTTTTGTTTTTTGTTTTTTGTTTTTTTTCGGTTCCTCTATCGAATACATTAATAAATAGATTTCGTAATCTTTGGAGGAATAGTTTTTTGTTTTTAAATTTTTATGGCACGCTATCCCTGAAATCTGAATTTCAGCATTCAAACTATTGAATTCATAAAAATCTTTGTGAGAAACAATTTAAAAAAAAAAAAAAAAAAAAAAACTCAACGAAATTATTAAATTAACATGTATGAAAGGCTAACACTTGGTCCTTTTTTGCCATAGATTGTCCTCATATCAAAAGTTGACCAATTACTTTCTGCCAAGAGTGCTGCATTTAATTTGGTTCACATCATGACATTTTTTTTCTTAAAAATACATGTATACATGACGTGCATTTTGGAGAATAGCTAGAAGAAAACGACATCTCCACATACACAAAACTAGAACAAGGGATTAAATTTGCCTATTAATTTTAAGAATATTGGCATTCAAAACCCTAATCAAATTCCCCTAAAGGAGCCTTAATTCAATTAGTATTGCAAAAGCAAAACAAGCTCTTTATAAATGTTTTCCTTCTATTTATTTGTAACTATAGTTGATTATAAAAGAATAACAATGCTAGGGTCACATATGGTGCCAAGTGTCACACATAAATAAAAGATAAATCACATGACATGAGATTG
The DNA here is from genome assembly GCA_025413485.1 of Ficus microcarpa. Lineage (NCBI taxonomy): Eukaryota > Viridiplantae > Streptophyta > Magnoliopsida > Rosales > Moraceae > Ficus > Ficus microcarpa. Next base: position 51,354,785 of record CM046377.1, on the reverse strand, counting down.
CAGAAAGTGTTTACTCTCTGATAGTTTTGATGCTTAAAAGCAATATTGGTGCCCCAAATATTTTCGTGAAATAAACTTATACTGTGTGAAGTAGAAGTAGTTACCATCCACACAGATGGCAAATGGAGAGCACGCAATCGAAGACACGCAAAAAAAAAAAAAAAAAAAAAGGCTGTGCTTACTTAGCTAGGTCGCGCTCGAGGAGAAATTCAATAATTTGGATCTATGCACACTTCTCAAACAATCCAAACAATCCATTCAGGAAAGTATTCTTCACCGCACTGCAAGAGGAGAGTACTAAGAAAATTTGGAATGCTTTTTAGCGAACTATTTTATACTTTAACGTCTGAGTCCATCATCAAAATATGTGTGCTACATTGCAATTGGTTTGATATCATTTGGAATACTAAATTATAAAAAAATAATAATAAATAATAATAATAATAATAATAAATTTCATAAATGCATGTCAACTACCAGTCGATATAGGGCTTAATTAATGCCCAAACTTCTAATCTTCTTCGCTTTATTTTCAATCTCTTTTCTCTTACACACTAATCAGCCACGGTCACTTTAATTTTTCACGCTTCACACACTTCATCAATTTCCGGTTTGTGTGACTGTGTGGAGATGTTCAACGGGAAACACCGCAACATACATTTAGCACTGCTAAGTATAAATCCTATTTTGTGACAGTTTGAATCGTATATTGCCTTTTGAATATTTATTCAAATAAAATGCTTGCATTCAAACGAAGAATTTGAATTCTATATTAAAATGAAATATTTATATGAATAGTTTTTATTAGATCATTTAAATAGTAGACTAAAGGTAAAAAAATGAGTGTGATACAAATTTTTAAGAAAATGAAAGTTTGGATTCAGATTTGAGTTAAATTGTACATAATAAATTACACTACTGTAATAGCTCAACCAAATGCGTATTGCATTTGATTACATTAATAGCTATTCCAATAACTTATCTTAATGGATCATTAATTTTTTTTTTTTTTTTCAATTACCTTATTCTCTGGACATGTGTCATGTAACTTTTTCAACATTAAAAAGATACTTAGGACTTCTATGGCAATGAAACTTAAACCGAGTTTTTTTATTTTTAGACAATATTTTTGTTCTCTAAAATCAAAACAATGTGTTTGGCTAAATTTTTTAAAATAGTTTTTTTTAATTACAAATAATTGAAAAATAAGAAAAAAAAACATTTTATAGTTTTTCAGTGTTTTATGAAAACAATTTTTGTATGAAGCATGTAGTCGTTGAGATTCGAGATCGGCATAGGGGTCAGGATTCCGAATTGGGATCGGGATTCAAGACAAGGTTCAAGGTTGGGTTGCAAGACGATAGACGGGGTCAGGATTCGATATTAGGGATTCAGGACCAAGGTTGAGTTACATGAAGGTTTTGGGTTTAGGGAGGGAAGTCGAGCTCAGGATTCGAGAACGAGATCGAGGTCGGCATTTGGGACAAAGGTCGGGGTTAGGACTTGGGCTGGCTCGGGGTTAGAATTTGAGACTGAGGACCAGAGTCGAGATCAAGTTTTAGAATCGAGGTCGGGATTCAGGATTGGGGTTGGGTTTGGAAACAATGGTTAAGGTTGGGTTTTGGGACAAGGTCGGGTTAGATTTTGGGATAGGAGTTGGGGTTAGGATTTGGGACAGATTTCGAGATAGGACTTGAGTTTCGAGATGAGAGTTGAGATTGAGACAAGACTCAGGGTGAGATTTTGGAATAGAGGTTAGGTCACGTTTCGGGACTGGAGTCAAGGTCTGGGTTAGGAATCAGGACGGGGGTCTTGGATCAGGGGTCTTGGTTAGGATTTGAGACCGAGGTTGGGATTCGGGACTAAGGGCGAAGTCGGGGCTGCAATCAGGGTTGGATTTCAGGATCAAGGTTAGGGTAGGAATTTGAATCAAGTCAAGGTTGGATTTTGGACCTTGGTAGGGTATTCTGACATTGGCTGAGTGAATAAGTCAACTTCAAAGTTTTTATTCAAGACACGAGTTGAGATTCGAGATTGGTCCCAAAACCCAATCCCCATAAAGAAACCACATCTCAATCTCGAAACCCAACCCCATACCTGGTCCTAACCTCAACCTCTATCTAAATCCCAACCTCGGCCTTGGTTTCGAATCCCAACCCCGAGCCTGATCCCCACCTTATCCCAGTTCCCAACCCTGACCCCGTCTAGAAACTGGACCTCGATCTTGGTTCAGAATCACAAACTCTGTCTCGAAACTAGACCCCAAGCATGGTACCAATTCCTGATTTCTGATCTCAATCATCATCCCAAAACTCGACCCCAACATGAGTCCTAAATCCTGACCTCAACTATGGTCCTGAATCCCAAACTTTATCCTTGTCCCGAAACTCAATCATGTTCCTAGTGCCAAAACTAATCATAGTCCCGAAACTCAACCAAGGTCTTGAAACATGACCCTAGTTCTAAAACTCCGATTGCTATCCTAAAACTTGATCCCGATCCCTAGTAAACAATAGAAGTTAAAAAAAAAAATTCCAAATATGTATATTCTATTTTCTTTGTTATAAACATCTTTTCAGAGAACAATTGTCAAACACCATATATTTTTTGAGAACATGTGAGAATTGTTTTTGTTATTTTATTTGAAAACACAATTTTGAAAATAAAAGTGGATTACATGGTCAAATATGTCCATGACAACCGGTCACTTTTTTTAATAATAATTACAAGCCTACATTACACTTTTTCTATCGAATTATTTATGAGACTGTCACTTCACTTATTATCACTCCTTATTTTCGAAATTGTTAGAGCCAAAATTTTCTGGTAATGACGTTACATAGAACCTTCCATCTCCGTAGTGTTTTTCGTTAGAATATGCTGAGATACTGTATGGATTAAAATACCCAGTCAAAGCGAAGAAAATGATTTAACAAAAATATAGAACCCACATCATGACATAATTAGTACAACAGGGAATATTATAGTTCTACTAAAGTAGAATAAATTGTCAAGTACCTAATTATTTTATTTTAACGAATTTATACAAATATGAGAAATTGGAACATATAGCATATTTTATAATTATTTTTAAATTTTATAACAAGTTTTTTTAAAGGATGATAAATTATAAAATATGTTGTATATGAATCTTTGGATTTTTGTAATAAACACTTAAATTTTCAAGTAAATAACATATTTCCTGATAACATATTTTTAATTTTTACTATCAGACTTATGTTCATGGTATCATGTTAGAGAGAAAGAGAGAGGAGAAGAGAGAGAGGAAGAAGAAGGAAAGGTATTTTTTATATTGTGTATGTTCATAAATTTGATTATATTATTTATTATCATATTTAAATTTTATACTATAATTACTATTATTCTTTTCGAAAATATTAGTCAACTCTTTCTCCTTATTAATATCAGTATATAGAATCATTTTGATATTAATAACATAACCCAACCATCTAGGTCATTACATATAATTTACAATCCTACATATCAATTTTGTTCTCCTTAGCGAATGCTTCATAATAGTTAATATTTTGCTTAAAGTGCTGTTACAACTATAAAAGTTCTATATTTATGATTGCAAACTTAGTTCAACAATAAATTTACATTTGTACCTTCATTTATAATATTCAAAGCTCCAATTCTTCCGTTTTTCACGTGTGATGACCCATATATCTTCTACTCACATTGGTGCTTCTAGTGACCATTGAGAATATTTTTGCTTCCTTTGACCAAGTTTTTTAATTAATTTTTTATAGTGAAATATTACTCACTTTTTATTTTCTTCTGAAAGGATCAAATTAATTAAGATGACTATGAAGCTGTATTTGGCTTATGGGAACAAGATGGAGTTGGATTCACAACTGCTTAAGATAAAAATTGCTCCATTATTATTTGGTTTGCCACTAAGGGGCAAATTGGTCATTCCAAATCAATGACAACTCACCAAACAGAAATTCCAAATGTGCTATTTCTTTTCTTATTTTTCTTTAGAACACTAAAAACCTATTAAAAAAAATTTTTTTTCCCATGCTTATGATCTCCTTTTAAAAATATATATAAAAAAATCTCTTCTATATATTTCCCAAACATGGAAATTACACAAGAGACCTATTAAATACACATATAAAATAAGATATAGATCATTGTTCAGTATCAAGAGTCTCGTACATTCATGCCTTTGGTATTCTTCTTTCACATAGATGACTGAAGATCTGTTGAGATTAAGCTTGATGGTTGTTGACATCCTTAGAAATAACAAGAGAGAGGTTCTTTTTTGAAACGACAAAAAGGGAAAGATTGATAAATTAAGGCACTTGACCTATATATTTACATATTAGGATACAAGCAAAACCCAGATCTATTCACATTTCCGAAAATTAGTCAAGACATTAGGAAAATGTAGAAAGTGCAGTTCCACCAATTATAGCAAGAAAAACAAAATTGTATCTAAAGCAAAATACCATTGGGAGAAATATCCATTTCATCTACCATCCATATCTAGTTTCCGTTTAAAAAGTAAAATATTTAAATACAAATACACGATTAAAGAATCTTTCTCTATCGCGTCTAAGAATCTATTATGATAATTAATAGACGATGGAAAAACTATAATAACTTTACACTTTGTTAGACTTGATAATTGAGAAATTAGAATAAGAAAATCATATGTTTTTATGTACCTGAGCAATAGATTTTATAATAATAAGAAAGGACAAGCAACTAATCAAAAACCTTTTTTTTTTTTTTTTTTTTCAAAATATTAATCTAAATTCCAAGCCATATGCATCTTGACCTTATATGTACGTGTGAGTTGTAATCTTTAGGTCCAACTTTATGAAATGGAAAACAAAACTAAAATATTTACATATATACATATATATGGGTTGGTCTCGTATCCAATATCGGATGGTATTCGATAAATGTGAACTTCAATTATTAGAAATGTGAATTCATACGAAAGAAATGTAAATGAAGGAAATTCACATTCACTTTAGCTACATTTCTTTCTACATGAATTCACATTTCTAGTAACTAAAGTTCACATTCACAATAACTGAAGTTCACATGCTGAATACCATACGGTACTGAATATGAGACTTTGTGTATAAATATATATGTATAACTTTTCTAGTGATGAAGGTTATTCTTCTTAATTTATTGTTATAGGAAATTTTTTTTAATTGTTGGATTAATATGATCTATAAGTACCGATCATGTTAAAATAACTATTATATGAATAAAATTAAATAAAAAATAAAAGAGCATTTCATCTTATAGATTAAACTGGTAAAAATTTAATATTACAGTTAAAAGATTCTTAATTACTGATATCATAATAAAAGAACCCGTCTCTATAGTAACAATTTCATAAACATAACGGGAAAAGAACAAAGCTTAGTGGAGAAAAAAAGGTCTAATCATCTCATGTCCTTGCACTTATAGACTAATTATAGTCTAGTGGTCCATTCAAATAATAAATCATTTTGCAGTACATGTTATAGCAAAACCCAAAAATCCCAACCGCCCACCAAAGTGTTCGACAAAATGCCTGGCTCCCAATTGAAGTGAGGAGAAGTTCCCATTAGCAGGATCACAATAATAAATAAATACCACATAAAATCAATATTGATTAATTTTCCAGAATAAGAAGATATACAGGAGAAGTTCCCATTAAAAGTGCATGGTGTACTATTCCATTACGCGGCAATCTTATATACAGGAGAAGTGCCCTACCGCATTAACACACCTAACTACCCCCTACCTAGCCCACAACAAAGAATTAAATTAGAAAAAAAAATGTTTATTTTCATTTATACCCTCTAAATTTTGGATTCATTCTCGCTTTATTCCTTGAACTTTAAAAACTCTCATTTACCCCCATAAACTTTGAACTAGCCCCTTTTACTAGCATTTCACTTAGAGTAATTGACCTAAATAGTCCCTAAACTCTTTTAAAGATGACAGTTTGCTCCATGTTCCTCTTTTTTTTTTTTTTTTTTTTTTGACGAGATGATCCTAATCTCTTATTTTTTAGTCATTATGGTCTTTTCCATCTAAATGTGTTAAATTTTTGACAAAATCTTACTGAAATGATTAATTTTTATATTAAAGTAACTAAATACCCTCCCCTCTCTCTGCTCCCCCCATCCCCTCTTTCTCTCTCTCTCTTTCTCTCGATCTGCCCCTACTCCCTCTCTCGATTTCACCACCCCTCCTACCGCCGTTTGCCCCCACCCCGCAACTGGGCCCCCCCCCTCCCGCCTCCATTCACCCCCACCCTACGACTAGGTCCCCCTTCCTACCGTTTTTTGCCCCCCATGATTTAGGTTCCCCCCATCCCACACTGTTCGCCCCTACCCCGCAACTGGGTCCCCTTCTCCCGCCTCCATTCGCCACCCCCCCCCCCCAATTCATGATCTGGGTTTTTTGGCCCTTCCACCCACCACGACGACGATGCCTACCCCCACCACGAAGCTGATGCCCCCCCCCCCCCCGACCCCTTTCTCCTTCCTATCTAGTTCGCGCCTCCCCCCAACCCCCCCCTCTCACGACCTGGGTTTTGAGAAAAGAACTAAGAGAGATAGAGGGAGAGGGAGAGAAAGGAGGGAAAATTTTTTTTTTTATGATTTTTTAATTTTTGTTAAATTTATTACTGTTAGGTTATTAAAATACTTCACAAGTTAAGAGATTTAGACGGAAAGGACCATAACGGCTAAAAAATAAGAGTATAGGGTCATCTCGGCCAAAAAAAAAAAAAGAATAAGGATTAAACCGTCACCTTTAAAAGAGTCTAGAGACTATTTAAGCTAATTACTCTTTTAATTTGAAAACAGACAGAAAAAAAAATATATGAGTTAAGTGCAGTTACATGCTCTTTTTTTGTAGTAAGACTAATATACCCTTATTTATCTTGTACGTTTTTAACCACAATTCTTGTAAAAGGGGTTAAGCAAGATAAATTCAAAATTCAAGGACAAAACGAAAGTTTATGAAGTTCAGAAAGTAAAATGGAAATGATCCTAAATTTCAAGGCATAGATGAGAATTAAAGAAACAATAAACAAAAAAAACAAAACAAAACAAAACTGGCCTTTATATTAAAATAATTTATTATTTTTTACATAAAAATGTTATATTATTTCTGGAAAGTTGGTTTCGTTAGCTTAGTTCGGTTGTTTCCCATATGTAGATGTTCCTTCAAATTACTGCAAACAAACTTTCTTTTCTTCCCTTTTCTTTTTGCTTTTTTTCTTTTTCTTTTTCTTAAACAACAAGTGTAGATTTCCCGCAAGAGGTTTTGTTCTTTTGCATTGGCCCATTAACAACTTCGAGCTCCTGATATCATTCTAGGCATGACGTAAGGCTTACGTAATGTTATTTATTTTCGGTAAATAGGTAATGTGTTTTTTTTTTTTTTCACGGGGTGTTTGGTATGTTAGTTTGAGTTGAAATATTTTAGTTGTAATAGTAAATTTTTTTGAATTTTCAGAAAAGACAAAAAAACTTTTTAGGAAAAAGACAAAACCTTTTTAGAAAAAAGACAAAAAAAATTTAAAATAAGATGGAGTTGGACCGGTTGCCAAACTCCCCCTAAATCTTTTCTACCGAAGAAATACGCAATGTCATTTGGTGCTTTGGGGGGTTGAACTACAAATGTCAATTTCTTGGAAGTTTTAATCATGTGGACTGCTACTTTAGCCGTTTCCTTTTTCTTTCTTCTTTTTTTTTTTTTTTTTTTTTTGAAATAGGAGTTTTTTTTTTTGGGTAAATTTGTCGAAATAGTAGTGACATCTTATTTGACGGATAATATATTCACATTATAATATTCTTCAAAATTTCTAAAATTTTACAAGAAACTCTCTTTCTGTTAATCAAATCCGATAAAAATATGAGATAAATTAACCGTTTAATATTATTAGATACGGATCGGAACATCCCCCAATTATAATAATGATAATGATAATGATAATAAGGCAATCATGTCCTTAATCTTGGACTGTCATGAAATATTAAAATCAAAGAATTGTTATAAAATACAAAGAATATATATAACAAATAAATTGTTTTCTGTCTCAAGTGGTATCACAATTGTTAGTACGATAAAATGCATAAAATACTAATTTACCGCAACGTGTCCAAAGAAGACTGACAAAGTTCATGATTGTACTCAATGATGTTCCTGGCACATTATTATTTTCAATGGTAAATAGTAATTTGCGGTTTCTCCTCAAATCTTATATGATCAACGCATGGTGCCTGTTAACATCTACATTTAGAATTGTACTTATTCCGAAGAAAGTTCCTGTATCCGGTGCTCGGATATTATTAGACACTTATTATTTTTTAATCAGAAATTTATAATAATTAATTGATTTAAATGTAACTTTCTATTTAGAATATCGTAACATAAAAACTTCATATTTATTGTTATGTGTTACTAGTTAAAAAATGTTAAATTAAAATCATCTAATCGGTATAAAATAATACAAAAAAGTAATAAATACCGTATAGTTGGGAGGTTGCTGGATAGCTTCCCCACCCTTTATATATATATATATATATATTGGTCATTAATAACAACATATATATTACCTTAGGGGTAACAACTGGGTATGGTAACGGTGACAAAGCTTGTTAAAAGCTGTTTTTGACTTTTTGAATCTAAAAATTATTTATAAATATGTTTGGATAATCTGCCAAAAGAGCTTTTAATATCAACAAAAGCATTTTGTCAAAACCAAAAAAGATGACTTCCAAAAAAGCTATTTTAAGTATACTTTAAAACTTATATAAGAGTTTAAGTTAATTATTATAAATTTCATTTTAACATTTTTTTTATTTTTGTTAGAAAACTTGAAATCATTTTGACTTCAAAAGTTCTTTTAAAAACATGAACGGTAAACACTTACTGAATAGTTATAACTTTTGTTTCTCTTTTTTATTGATTAAATATAATAGTAAAAACTCTTCTAAACAGGTCCATTGACCTTTTAGAAAGCTAAATTTGATTGGTGACTACTTATGAGAAGTAGGGGAAGTATTTTTTTTCTTCCCTTTTTTCTTTCTTCTATTAATTATTCTGACGTTAATTTTAATTTATATATGTTCCATGCACCTAATATAAGAAGTCTTAATGCACCTAATATAAGAAGTCTTAATCATTCTTATAATATCTGTTCTTCACCCAAGTCCTTTATGTATAAATATATGTAAGGTCACAAATCAGTCCTATTTGCCTTTTTGGTCAATGGTTGCAACGTTCCAAAGCACATCTGGCTTGAAATCAGTTCGAATAAAAGGTGAAAGATAAGGTCATGAGCTTGAACATGAGTCTTTTTACCAGCATCTGAAATTTACTGTTTGGAAGCATCTTGAAAGGGAAGTTTTGTGGAATTTAATAACAAATAAAAAATATATATTTCAAGCTCCAAGTATATATAGAGATATGTATATATATGTGTGTGTGGGTGTGTGTGTCACTTGTACGACACTAATTTTCCGATTATATGTAGTATATTTTGGTTTTACGCTCTTTGTACTGTGTATCCACGGTGGAGTCCAATCATTTAGGGTCGCAAAAAAAAAAAAAAAAAAAAAAAAGAAGAAGAAGAAGAAAGAAAATTTATGTGAGAAAACGAGAATGTATCATCAATAAATATCCAACAACTGCTCCATTGGGTGGGACGATGGAGGACCTGGGAAGTTCAATTCTTTCCACACACACCCTTCAAAAATAAATATCATTAAAAAAATATTATACTCGAATCATCTAAGTGTTATTAACATTAAAAAAAAAAATTACAGATTTTGTTTGTAAAGGTGTTGGATATAAGACAATCCCTAACAATATAATAATAAGTATTTTGGATATTTATTATTATAAATCTATCAATAGCTGCACTACGTTATATGCACCAAAATCCTTCTTCCATATTAAAATTAAAATAAATAAAAAATAACCCAAAAAAGAGAGAGATCTGACCACAAGAGGCTTTGGAAAGCGAATGGAGAATTTAGTATCTTCTTATAATTGAGCAATCTCATCACAGCTACTAGCTATTACGTTCCTTTTTCTAATGGTTTTCAAATGATACATGCAAATACAAAAGGAAAGAAACACATATTGGAAAGAAAGAGAAAAAAGACAAAGATCCCAATTGGGATGCCAATATTAATAATTAAAATCTTTACCATTATAACAATTAAATAGTACCAAAATTATATACATTGGATATATACATATACGGTAATAATTGTATATATATATTTTTCAAGTGATCATATATGCACATTTCTGAACAAACTCCATTAAAGGGGGAAAAAATAAGGAAAAAGAAAAAAAAACAGACACAAATTGAGAAGGGTATTTAGAACGTTTTTCAAAGCCTTAATTTTTCAAAGCCTTAATATTTACGATGGTTTAAGGGTGACTGGGTCCAATTTGGTTAGTATAATCCAGAGATACTAACTAATTATGTCAAAGTTTTTATCTTATCCATTTCTTGGAGAAAGTGATGTATATTCGTTTGTGTGTATATGTATGTATATAACGTATATACATGTGTACGTAAGAAACCATTGGCTTCGAAAATAAAAGACGTTACTGTCTCGATCATGTGAGAACATCTTTAATAAAATATCGAACGATTTTAATTGTTACATCTGAATTATTTAAACAATAAAAATTTGTTTTGCGAATTCTAAAATTTTATGATGATGATAAAAATAAATATAATATTAAAAATAACGTTAAATCTATGAACGACAAAGTAAAATAACATCTCAAATATCATCCATACTTTTCCTAAAAAAATAAAAATATAAACATCCCAAATATATTGTTTATGTATTTGTAATAAATATAATATTGGCATTCAATATATATAGGAGCTCTCATGTTCTGCATCGTACAAAATATCAGCTATAACCTTTTTGTGCGTTACTTAACAAACTGGTTGATTCTAATATAACAATATTTTTCAATGATAATTGTTTTTTGCGCTAATAATTTTAAATAGTCTACGTTACGAGATTATAAATAAAAAGTTATATGAAAGTCAACAAGTTGCTAAAAGATATGAAATAAGACGATAAAATTGTCACTACTATTTGTGAGCTGGATAGAAAAACATTCCTATATATATATATCTCGATACATATAACTATCTTATAAAAAAAATTTATTTATTATTTACACTTTCACTTTCACAATTTACTATTTAAATTTTTTGCTAAATTATTTTGTCTTGTAATGAATTTCTTAAGAGTTATTATACATTTATTATAAGGAAATGTACATCAGTATTTTTCAAATTATTACAAATCCATAATAGTAAAAAAGTTTCAACGAACCTTTTCCTTCTATTAATTTTCTACATTTTCATTTAGCTTAAAAGTCAGTAGATAATGTATTTAAATAATTTGTTATAAGTTTAGACTATAATTAAAAGGTTATAATAATCACTTATACGTGTTTTCAACAGAAGTTGATCCAATAAAAAGAGAAGGATGACATAAGAGAGAGGTACTCAAGGTGGCAAGTCAAGCAATCTCAAGCTTTAGTTACATTTAGACAAAGTTTTCGGAAACTTTGAGTTGGGACTTGACTCTAATTAAGCCTAATAATTGTAGAATGGCCCACACCCACTTTGGCTATATAGAAATTTACCAAATAGCTTGCTTGCCAAAACTAGGAAAAAAAACAAGCAACAAAGAACAAATCACTTGCAAAAACGAAAAAACATGAAACGATAAAAGAACAAAAACCCCACAAGAAACCCAAATGTCCCCAACCTCCAACATGCATGCAAATACCTTTATGTAAATTAACTCCATCCTCTCACATTGTCTGACCAAATCTAGTGCAACAAGTAGTCTCTTGAAATTAAGTATATTTTTTGTGAAAATAATTTATTTCTTTTGTATGGTGATCAGCTCAAAAACTAGTACCAACCATACAAACATACATATATATATATATATATATATATATATATAGCAACAAAAGCAATGTCTTGCTCATTTAGACCGTTTAGGGAAAAATCTAAAGAAAATTGAATAGAAAAATAACAAAGGAGAGAATAGAAAGCGGACGAAAAATTGTTTAAATTTTTTTTTTTTTTTTTTAAAGAGCACTGTCTTGCTCATTTAGACTTTTGTATGGTGATGTTGGAGTTGCTTTTCGCTCATCACGAGGGATGCCGCTGGATTGTCGAATGTCCACAACATCAGTCATTGGCCCCATAGTGGGTGCTAAACTATAGGGGACGAAATTCACGGTCAATTTGTATTTGGGTCAATGACTAAGTTCGGAGTCTTTTAATGAGGAGAGACTCGAGTTGACATATCATAAAAATAATAAATTACAAAGAACATATGGATTTATAGAGGTTCACTTTTTAGAGTAAAAGTTACATTCTCTGTAGAGCTTCGAGAGTTGTCACTATGACTAAGAAAAAGTGTTGCAATGGTTGCTTATAAGTATAAAAGGGATATATAAGAGAAGATAAGAATTCAAGAATACATTGGAAGGGGGAGATGAATGAGTTATAGTTGTTGAATTGCCCTCAAGTCAGATCCTAGGTTAACTTTGGAGTTGATCTTATAATCTCTTAGGGAGTCAGTAGTATCTCTGGATTGGATTAGATCGAAAGTCAAGTATTGAAAACCAACATAGGTTGGATCGGATACACTTTTTACCTTCAAAACACCATATTAATAATCCAATCCAATATTTACATATACTAATTCATGATTTATATAATTGGTTCAAAATTTAGTATTTTTTTCATACATCTTCACAATAAGAAATTCAAAGCCTACATATTATGATATTCACACAAGAAAAACAATTCTCTCATTTTCTGATTCCCTAACATAATATGTTATATATTCGCATGTCCTATAATTGTTGCAGCTTGTTTTCTTTAAAATGTAGTATTTAGCTACCACGTGATGTATGTCAAAAAGACCTAATAGATTATCTATTCTAGATAGGCCAAATAAGAAAATGGAAAAAAGAAGAAAAAATACAAAGTCCAAGCGCAACCAATCAATCCAATTACAATCCAAACCGACCTTAAACGGATTAGATTAGATTGGATGTTACAATACTAACAGTTTGGATTGAATGACATTTTCAAAAACCGACCTTTAATTGAATTGAATGTTATATGATTAAAATAAGGCGGATCATATCCGATGAACACTCCTATGTGAGAATGATCTAGGGCATCTGGTGTCTGCATTTTGTCACAGCGAGCTAAATATTCGTTTTGTAATTATGGACGTATGCAAGCCAAAACTCCAACCACAAAAATTTTTAACGGTTCTTTACACTCATTTTGTTTTATATTTGGTTTTAAATTCCAATCTCTTTGGCCATAATTTCTAACACAAACCCTACATGGATATTTAAAAAAGAAAAAGAAACCACAAAAAACTATAAAGTATTTCCAACATTAAGGAGGCTTGGTTTAGGCGGAATGACAAAATCTGGACTTTTTGTAGCCTTGCCAGATCAACCCTGGCCCTGAAGTCGATAATTCAATAATCGATTTAAATGCAATTTAATCAAATTCAAACGTGTGTTCATCCTAAAGAGGTAGCTAGCCGTTGATATGCCTTAAAAGTTGTCGGATTCTAAGTCCCTGTTTGGGTGGTGTTTGGAAAAGTGGTTTCCAAACATGTTTTTATCTATTATTTTTTCAAATATTTTCAAAAAAAAAAAAAACTTCAAATTTTAAAAATCCATAGCTTTATCATTTTAAATCAAAATCATGTTTTTTTTTTTCAAATTACATAGAATTTTACGAGAAATAAAACAAAATTCCATTTGCTAATTTTTTTTCAAACACTTTTAAGTTTTTATATTTTTTTTTTACTTTAAACAGTTCATTTTCACCAAATACATATTTTCAAAATTCAAATTATCTTCAACTCCAAAACACGTCTCCAAACGTGATTCCAAAGGGCCCTAAATGAACATCAAATGAAAATTACAAATATATCCCCAAGTTTTGGATTCAAATTACGAGTCAAATTGAATAAAAAATGCTAGTAAAGGGACATAAAGAAGATTCTAAAAAAAAGGGAAAAGAAAAACAATGAAAAAGTTAGCCGTCTTAATGATTTGCTGTTAATTTCCCGGGATGGAAAATTGTCTATTCACACGATTTAATGTCACATGTGAAAGTTTCAGATCTATAAATATACATATATACATATATATATATATATATATATATATGGCTGGTGCTAATATCCTTGATAAAGGATGTCCTTCACCAACTTACGTATGGCCTTTTATTACTGATAGAGTAGGTAAAATATAATGGATGATCGGGTAATTCAGTAAATTAGTCTACTATTAGAGACTGAAGTAGTAATTTCACAATTATTTGCCAATTATTTTTATAAAGTGAATGTCTATATTATTATGTTCCTAGAAAACGTCATTACATAAATGTATAAATAGAATAACTTTAGATAAAACAAACATACATTAATCAATTCAGAGCAACAAATAAAAATTTTAAATTAGTCAATTTTTCTGTGAAACATGTCGTACATGATCTATGTTAAAAAAAAATGTACATATATATATGTGTGTGTGTGTGTATGTAAGTTGTATAATGGATACAATTAGATACCAGTTAATTAACAAACTTGAAATGGAGGATCGGTTTTTCCCTTTGTATAATAAGATATCAAAGTTGAACTAATATGAATATGAATTAATTAATTCAATCCATGTCCTCGCAAGAAATATGAAAGATTTATGGTAAGAAGATATAGAAAATCTATAGTTATTATCTAAATAGTACGAGCAACATTGCTAATAGGAAATGAGTCCACACTTGACAGTAAAATTAAGTATAGTTTGCAAGTAATCTAAGATTATTCAAAAAAAAAATATTCGGAAAAAAAAATTATTGATATGGAGTTTGTTTCGTTCATCTCAAAATTATATACAATTTCAAAAAGATAATATCATTTGGACTTGTATATGTAAAGTTATGGACTTTTAAAGTTTGAATTACAAAACTGTATAGTAATTGTGAGTAGTGAAAATGAAGTTGATTTTTCAGAAAAAGATAAAAATTGAATTGTAAATTGTAATCCAAACCTTGGTGCCAAACATAGGGTGAAAATTTTGAAACAGAGCATCGGTTTACCATTGTTTTTTGTTTTGTTTCTTTAAGAGGAAATTTCATTCAACTTACACTACTACAAAAGTTGGCTTAAACGACGGAGATTACACAACGGTTTTGATGGTTTATGGAAACCGTCGTGTAATCTTTCGAAAATCAAATTTCAAAATTTTACTTCGTGAAATTCGTGCGTAAACCCTTAACAAAATTTCAAATTTTTAAAGTGATTTTCGGAAGATTACACGACGGTTTATGGAAACCATCATATTCGGAAACCGTCGTATAATCTTCCAAAAATCACTCTAAAAATTTGAAATTCGCGTATAAACCTTAACTTAAATCTACTTTCCTCATTCTTTATCATCATTTTTATCTTTCTCCTTCTCGACCACTCAAAAATTTCTCCTACTTACTATCTCCTTTGCCCGTCCGCCGACAGTGCCACTGCCTTACCTTCTCTCTTATTCTCCCGGTGACGCCGCCCGCCCTCCCCTCTTCCTCATTCGACCGTCGCCCGCAAGGCCGCCATCCCCTCCCTTTCATTCACCCATTGCCCTCCCCTCTCTCTCTTTTTTTCGCCGCCGTCGCCACCTTCACTACCACCCTATTTTCTCATCAAGGCTGTGAACTATTTTGCATCAAAGAAAGATAAGGTGACTTCTATATTGCTCTAAATCTTGTTTTCCAACAAAAATACTAACACACAATTATTTTATAACTTTTTTGAAATGTAATTTGTGTATTTATTGTCGTTCAATTTTTTTTATTGTTGTTTTTATAGACGAATCTTTTTGTACAATTGTTTGGCATTTTAAGATCTACGAACACATAATATTCTACGCATTTTTTTTTGCCCACCACATGCTCGATAAAATGTCAAAATGAAATTTTGTTTGATTTAATCTTAATAGTATGCATCTTAATTATTTTGAATTTTGCAAACTTGCAAGGGCCCTAATGGATTAGAAGCTTCTAGCCGAAGAAGGGATTAAAAGGATACGAGACTATAAAACAAAAATCTCGGATCGTCCTTGTCCTCGCCAAGAGAGAAGTGTTGAATGTGGTTATTTTGTTATAAGTTTTGTGAGGGACATAGTGTTGAATGGAATTGATGTATTTGAAAGAAAATAATATTATACTTGGGATGATATGGATTTGATTAGGGGAGAATGGACAAAATTTGTAATGCAATTCATTAATTAGGATATGTAAATTGGTAATGTAATGGATGATTTTTTACTTTGATATAATATAGCTAATATTTTGTCAATCATATCCTAGGCCATGTATTGATAACATACGGGTTAGGCCACCCGTGGAAAATCATCAAAAAAATATCAAATTATTTTTTAATTCATGTTGGACTTTACACGATAGTTTCTGTTAAAAACCGTTGTGTAAAGTGGATTTTGCACGACGGTTTCTATTAAAAACCGTCGTGTAAAGTTCTCACTTGAGTGAAATTTGCTCCATTTTTTTTTTCTATTCGACAACGGTGTGAATCGTCGTGGAATATTGAAATACCACGACAGTTTATTAACCATCGTGGTATCTCAAAATATTCCACGACAATGGATTACACGATAACCGTCATGTAAAGTTTACACGACGGTTATCTAATCGTCGTGTAAACTTTACATGACAATTAATAACCGTCGTCAAATCTATAATTTTTACTAGTGTTAAAAGAGATATACAAACTAACAAAGAATACAAAACCACAATACATAAGACATAACCCTCTATTATGATTGATTCCACTAGGTTTTATGCCAACTTATTACATTTCAATTGATCTTAACCTTTCATTTACATCTCAACAATCTACATATCTTTTGAAGAATATTCTTCAATGTTGGGGGTGAAGGAAGCTAGACAACCCCTATATATATATATATATATATATATAAATAGTAAATGCCATTTACATGTAATAAAACCAAGTTTCATCGATTCTTTTTCTTTGTGTGTATTTGCGTATTTCGAAAAAATTGTGTACTATTAAAATTGATAAGAAGACCGTTATCTCTCTCTGCTTAAAAACAAAAATAAATAAAAAGACCAAAAGACCATTCTTGAGTTTAAATTAAGGTGATTTAAATCCCAAAAAAATGGGTTTTTTTTTTCCCCCTTTTTTTGGGTAAAGACAACAGGCTTGGCTTTGTATTAAATAAGATATGTCCCGCAATTCAAATCTCTTAATAACCATTCTATACGTATTTGGCCTTTTTTTCCCCTTTTTTTTCACCTCAAAACTCCATGCTTTAGCTTTATTATTATTATTAGTATTATTTTAACGGTACAACCACGCTTTATTTAATTCCTTTCTTAAACGATAACATTTTTGTCGAATTTATTTTTGAAAATTCCGGTATTAATTATAAGACATTTTTAATATCATTCCACTATTGCAGAAATCAGAGTAAATAGCCTTTTGACAAAATTAAAAAAAAAAAAAAACAAACAAACAATATGACTTTAAAATATTTGAAGTAAACAATAGTTAGTAAAAAAATGAACTAGGTAAACAAAAATATATTTATTAGAGTAAATAAATCATTAGATAAATTGCTCGTTTGGTACTTAACTTTTCTAAGAAGTTGCAATATGATCCCCAATCTTTTTTTTTTTCTGTGACTAAAAGCTCCCTAAATTCTTTTAAGAAGTGCAAAATGTTTCTTTTTAGTTAATAAATGTTAAAAGTTTAATATAAAATGTCATATAAATCGCAAATGATTTACCATATACGGGTAATTATGGGAAAAAAAAAATGATTCAACTTACATATGCAATTTATGTGATTTGTTCTATCCAGTTTTCTTTTTAATATATTTATTAGTAAAAAACATCATTTTTTAAGTATAAAATTTTCCCTTTTTTTACGATAATAAAACAAATAAAGTATTGGGATAATGCTCTGATACTAATGATGAATGATGGGAAAATTTTCTAGCGATACGGAAAATATTTTCTTATTCACACTTTCAAATGGAACATAGAATATTCCAAGAAAAAAAAAAAAGCCTAAATCAGTTTACAAGAAATTAGTGATTGATTGTTACAAATATGTTATTTTAGGTACACAATATTTAAAGCTATGATTTAATTTCCCAATTTAGAAAGACGTGTTTTCTAATATCAACAAAATGGATTCTATTATGTGATGACTCCTAGTCAAATAATTGCTAACTAAAAAGGGATTTGTATGTATTTATGTTTCACAATTGTATTTCATTCTCCGCGATATCAGACCCGTCTTAATAGTTATAATCTTCTTTTTTTCTTTATTCTTTTCTTAATAACCACACAATCCTCGGAACATAACCCTTGTCACAAATTGTTATAAAACCAAATCTTATTATTATGGTTCAGGTACTTATAAAAGTTTTGATCAGCTATATGACAATATTGACATGTTTCAACGTACTAATTGTATACTTTTTTTTTTAATAAGTGTACTAATTGTATACTAAATCATTATTATGAGCAATCATATTATCGTGGTAGTTTCTACACTATTGCATGTTGTCGTATTCAATATTTTTAAATAATTGATATATGGTATTGTTTGAAGTGAAAATACTTATTATCAATGATATTAGTGATTGTTTGTATTTGTATCTAAAACTAATCACAAACTATCGTGCAACAATATTATATCGTCACATGTAATGAGGAGTGGCTCCGACAATAAAACTATATAGTAGAAAATCATTATCGTTGACTAGTTGTAATGAATAATGCTCTTTACTGTTACGTTTTAATAAATTAAAACACAAAATTAACGATAGTATAAATTCTATCCTATTATTATTTTAACAACTAAACTATATTTAACAATCTAATCTATAAGTAAATACGTTAAAAATTTATTATATGCTATGTATAATTAATTTCAATCATACAACAGTCCGTTAAAAAGCTAATCTAATAATTAAAACAACAATATCTATTGATAGGATAAAAATAAAGTTCTTCTTATAAATTTTTCCTTAGTATATATTTTGTTTCACATTTAATATATACGATAGTTTGTGGCTGGTTGAACTTAGTAGTGTTCATTTTGCTAATAATGTTTTTAATTAACTGCAAAATTGCTCAAACCTCAAACAAACTAATAATAATAATAATCATCATCATCATCATGTGGTTGTGTCATGATTAAGCCCTATTTAGAAACTTTGTTTTCTATCAGCTTATGTTCCAGTCATAAAACACACAATGGGTTTGAAGTGCAGAATTACTAGCTATTGAAGATCCAAGGTCAAAAAATTTTTTTCCCCATCCTATCTATTATTCTTGAAGACTTCTGCAATGATTTTAAAGACGTGAGTACAACATTGATTTTTTTTTTTCCTAACAAAAAAAAAAAACATAAGAAAAGAGCAACAAAATCACAAAATGAGGGCTCAGTTAGGGGTATATCTCCAAACACATCTCCAAATAATTTTTTTGTCCTTTTTTTTTTAACTCAAACTACTTTTTCTTATTGACATATCCATTATCCAAATGTCAACTAATAAATTCAAACTCTAAACATCTATAACTTTGTTATTTCAAGTTTAAATAAGATATTTTTTTTTTTAAAAATATATAAAATTTTGAAAGTAACAAAATAATATCTATATTGATTTTTGTACGAACAAAATTTAAAATTTTATAGTTTTTTTTTCCACTTCAAACTGTTTTATTCTCCAAAAAACACATTTCTTAAACTACCTAAGATTTTTCAGACAAAAATACATGTCTAGAACCTCTCCCAAACGTTTGTTGAGACGGTAGACATAAATAAGAGCAAAAAGAGTAGTCGCGAGCACTGCTACAGAAAGGTAAAATTCCCGCCGCCCCCCTCCCAAAAAAAAAAAAAGGGGGGGGGGGGGGGGAGGAGGACATATGACCGTACTCAAACTGAATCCAATTCTCTAGGAATGCTGGCCAAAGTCCCCTCGAAATTGCAGGGTATACCTCCTTTTCCCTGGCCAAGGCCACAAAAATATTAATTTGACGTGACCAATCTGTCAGTCTCTTGTGGCCGTTATTAAACAATTGATAAACGAGATGTGGGCGTCAGAATTGGGTCCCACCCCATTTACCCTCTAACTGGCCCCACCCCAACCCCAAAGTTCGGACTGAGCCTCAGAGCCTCTCCCACCCTGTTTTTATTGCCATTCCTACCATCCTAGGCCCCCATTCCCTCCCGCTATTAATACACACACCAAAGTTTTAACAATAAATAAAATAAACAAATGAATAAATAAATAAATATAAACACACCCCAAAGTTTTTTTTAAGGGTTTTTTTTGGTTGATTAGTTTGAGTTGAAATATTTTAATTGTAATAGTAAATTTTTTTAAAATTTTAAAAAAGACAAAAAATTTTTTGAGAAAAAGACAAAAACTTTTTAAGAAAAAGATAAAAAAAAAAGTACAATTTGAATTAGAATGAGATGATGAGGCAAACATGCTCTAAGTATTCTTTTTAAATACATGTACATAATGTATAATTTTTTATAATTATATACACCTATTCATGTAAGATTTCTGAGAACCAAAAAAAAAAAATGAATTAAAAAGGAAGGGGGAAAAAAGAGAGAATTTTTTTTATAGGTTTGAAAAAAAAAACTATTGAAAATTTGAACAAGAAAATTAAAGAGAGAGAGAGAGAGAGAAGAGAAAGGTTTAAAGAGCTTATGAGCTTATACAAAGCGCATGTAACGACATACCAAGAAAATAAGAAGATTTATTAATGATGAGCATTGTGAATAGGATCACTTACATAATTGGATACATTAATTTTTAATGCTATCAAATCTTATTAAATCAAGAAATTTACCAACACAAAAAGCAATATAAATACAAAATATTTTTGCCTAATAAAATACAAGGATATAGTTTTTGACCTATTTTCTTCAAGTTTCATGTAATAAATAAAACTCAATATTTTCTTAGACGAAGAATCCAAATGATTCACTTTTCGAAATATCGCACTTAGTTAAATTTGGATTGAGGATAAAAATAGTTAAAAATGATAAATTTTGGATTATTTCGATATTTACCACTTCAATTATATGATCATTATTACTTTATCTTTTGAATTTTAAATTAGTCTAATTTAGTTCTCCATTATAAGTAAATTTAAAAAAATGAAAAAAAAAAAAAAAAAGAAAACAAAAAGGTGCGATCACCTGACCATTCCATTAGAATTTTTGTTAAACCAATAGAAGAAAAAAAAAAAAAAAAAAGGACCAAGTGATTGCACGTAATTATCTTTTTTCAATCTGTTTTTAACGTATATTATAACAAAAAAAAGATTAAATATGATTAATTCAAAATCAAGAGATAAAATGAACATTTTAAATTCAGAAGACAATGAGAAAATGTTTAGAAGTTGAGAAACACAGATGAGATTGACCCGCAAACTTTTATTTGCCAATTTGCCAACTGCCTGTGATTGCCAAGCAACACTAACACACACTCTTTTGCATGACCAATACCATTGACCCACCATCCATTGCCAAATTAATTTTTCAAACATTGTACACGTAGAACCCATGTCCATCACATGATCAAAGTCCCAACTTTTTTTTTTTTTTTTTTCAAATTTTCATATTTGGAGCTACAAGTCTTTTTCTATTTAAAAAATAAAAAAAATAAAAAAAAAAAAAATAAAGATTTTTGAAGGTCTGAAAGTCTAAATTTGCATACAATGTAATGGAGTTTATTTATGGAAGAGCTGAAAGTCCCGCAATGCGCTGTCCTAGCTATAACCCCAAAACTGGCCGGACCGCCACCAAAATAGTGAACCGGTCCAAAAATTAAAACCCGAGTCGACCCAGTCTCCAACTGTCTAAATAAATATTAATGATCAATAAATAGCCAAGAAAAAAAAAAATAAAGCAAAAATAGCTGGCGAACCCAAGGACAATCTAGTAATTCCAAAAAAAGCTCGCTGTATTAAATTATCGGATTGGAAATCTTTACAATGACAAAAAATAAAAAAGAAAAAAAAAAATAAATCTGTTTCTTTGCTGTAATGGACACTAGTTTATAGAGACAACAAACAACAAGGTATTTCCTTCCTTTTTTTTTTTTTTTGAAATAAATTATGGAAAGGACCAAAAGGTAAATTTGAGGAAAAGAGAGGGGTAAAACCGTACTTTTGACATGAAACGGTGTCATCACTCACACGGTGTTTTTTTGGGGAGGGGGGGGGTCACTGTCAGTAAGTGTCAACGGTCGACGACGAAATCACCGGTTGTTATTCGCTCGTCCAAAATCCGCGAGCTTTCTCGACCGGTTCTTGCAAAACGACGCCGCATTTGCCAGATGTGGCTTTCCCGGAACCCTAGCCTCGCCGGACTTCCCAATCTCCGGTTGTATTCCCTTCTGGTTCCAGTGCCGGTTAGGGCTAGCTCTGACCAACGGACTCAGACAGAACGCTAACCCCGAGACGTTACGGCTCTGCCCCGGCTTCAACCGCCTCGTCGCCGGCGGCGCCACGTCGGAGTTTTCTTCCATCTCGGCGATGATTCCGACGAGAATCCGCTTCCCGACGGTGACCGGTCGCCGGCGCATTCGTCGTAATCGTAGTCGAAATCAGGATCTCTCGCCGGCGACATTCCTCGATCCGTCGTTCTCGTCCGATGTCTAGGCACTCCTCCTCCGCCGACGGAGGAATCTTCGGCGAAGAACTGCGATTGAGCAGAGGACGACGACGACTTGTCTCTCCGGCTGGGGAAGATAGCGGAGAACCAAGACGGAGACGACGATGAGGACGCTGGGTAGGTATCTCGATACGGAGCCCTAGGATCCGACTCGAACTTCTCGGATCTGGAGCGGAAGAGGTTCGACAAAAAAGAGAACCTGCTCTTCTTCTTCTTGTAAGATCCGGAATCGATCGAGTGGCCGCCGAAGGTTGGTCCTACCTGAGGAGTGCTGTAGAATCGGAGGTGGCGATCGTTGCGGCGGTGGTGATCCTCCGGCTGGAAATTACTCCACGTGGTGGCGGCGGCGAAACCGTCGGATTTCCTGCGAGAGACGTAGGGAGAGACGGAGCGAGGGAAGGCGAGCGGAGGTGGCGGAGGCAGCGGATTGGGGTCTGGCTTGCGGGGATCTTGATCGGCGGCGGCGGCGCGTGAGATAGCTCGAGATAGCTGGGCCTGCTGTTGGGCCTGGGCGTGAGCCTGCTGCGCCTGGGCCTGGGCGGCGATGAGAGCGAAGAGGCGTTCCCGGAGACAGGAAGCGCAGACGCCGACGACGCTGCTGTGGTCGGTGAGATGCTTTTTGCACCTCATTTACTTCTGAGAAGATTCTAAATTGTCCCAATTTCACACTAAAAACAGAAAACAAATATTGAAAAACTTTTCTAGGAATCGTAATTCTTCGGCCAAGCCGGCATTTTCTGGGCCTGGTCTCCGCCGTCAGAGATCTAAATTCCCTCCGATGAGAGAAAACCAAAAGAGAGAAGCTTTTGTCTTCTTATGAGCTGTTTAAGAGAGGGAGGCGAGTGGGTGGGAGCTTTTATTTGGGGGAATTGGGGGAGTGTGAGTTCGAGCATGCGTGAGTTGGGGGCTATATCGCCTAATGGGCATTTTATATGTCTATCTATATATAATATATATATATATATATGCATATTTTTTTCTTCTTTTTTTTTTTTTTTTTTTTGGTTATTAAAATTGAGAGGGAGAGGGGGTCAAAGTTGAAGAAGTGGGTCTAGTGTTACTTGTGTGGATCATTTACTTGGCTTAAGGGAAAATGATTTGTGACAATTTATGGTTTACCGAATATGATTTTGGAAGCAATTAGCTGTAAAAGTAGCAGAATGCATAAAAATCTTTTTCGGTTTTTGTTTTTGTTTCTCCGTTGGGTGCTTTTGTTATAAGTAGAGGTTTTTTTTTTTTTTTTTTTTTTGGAATAATTTTATTAAGAAAAAAAATTTGTTGGTTTTGAGTGTTGACTTTGGAAAGGTTCAGTTGAGTTTTAATCATTAGATAGAATCTCATCTCAGCGCTAATTTTGCTATTATCTTTAGAACTTCATTTATTTTTTCCAAATGTTATAAATACGTTTTATTTGATGGCTGCTAAATTACTGTCAATTTTTTCAAGAAAAAATTGATGCTAATATGAAAGTTAAAGGATAAAAAAGATCATCACTCTATCTCTTTCTCTTGTGTATTAGGATTTGTGCCGTTCATATTTCTCTCTTGGGGTCGGAGTCTGGTGTCGCCTCTTAATTAGTCACCGGACAACCAGCCCTAAAGAAGATACTTTGGACTCCATGATGTTGGTTTTGATGGGAGGAATAACTTCATGGTCAAATGAGTAAATTTTGGCCTATTTGGTCGTGTTTGTTAGTTTGTCACAAGAGGTATTATTCATGGTGTCTGGGATTTTTTTTTAATTTTTGTTATAGTTTTTTATTTAAATAAAAGTGATGGTATTTCCGTTTTGTGTTTTGTTGGTATGTTTTTTTTGCTTATTTTTTAATAACAGAGGTGGTCTCCTCATGTTCTTGTATTGTTCGGATATCCAATTTGCTATAATTAATTCTATGTGGTGTTGTGGTGACTTTTTGCTATAGATCTATTGTTTCTAATTGATCGGAGTTTTTCATCGATTATAGCAGTATTGTTGAAAAAGTCATTTGTGTGCTTGATGATTAATATACCTTTCCGATTTCCTATTATGGATTTCAGTATACGTTTTACCCCCGTTTGCGTTTCATTATAATTTACTGGTAAAACAAAATTGTAATTGGTGTTATGTTTCCTTGTGTTATGAGGTCATTCAAAGTATTGGTATTGGTATTTGTGTTTTATTGATTTGAAATATAATTATCTTTTCTCTCTACCCCTTGTTCTCTCAAAGTTATCATATACAGGCTTCCCTTTGTATGGGACTTCCACCGCTGCTATCATTGTGGCTGGTGAGGGTGAGCGATGGTTCGACGATTTTGGCAAGAATGGAGTCGAAGGTTCTAGATGGGAGTTTCTTAATCAATTTAGCGAACAAACTTCCAACGATTTGAGATCCAACAATGCCTTGGTTGTCCGATGGTAGGTATGGCAATCTTTTACCTCAAGCCGAATGTTTTCCTCCAAGTTGTGGTAAGCGGCGGAGTGGTTGTTTCACATTAGCAAGAATTTTTTAGTTGATTTTTTTATTTTTAATTAATGGTTTGTTCTCGTGTTTTAGTTTTAATTGTAATAAAGGAGGTAGTTTTCCCATGTCCGATTTGTTTTTCTATGTGTGTTTCACTTGA
Source organism: Ficus microcarpa (assembly GCA_025413485.1). Taxonomy (NCBI): domain Eukaryota; kingdom Viridiplantae; phylum Streptophyta; class Magnoliopsida; order Rosales; family Moraceae; genus Ficus; species Ficus microcarpa. The sequence continues at coordinate 51,329,351 of CM046377.1, read as the reverse complement.
GTTCTTTTCTAACGGTTTATTTCTCTTAGTTTTGCTAGTGTTATGGCTAGACGGAGTTTGTTGCAGTTTTAATGTTGTGAGTGATTGTCTCTTGATCGATTGGAATGTTCCATCGATTGTAAATGTTTTTTTAAAAAAGAACTTTATACATATTTGATTATAGGATTGTCGAGGAATTTGAGGAATTTTCTCGTCAACTGGTCTCAGCTTATGTCTTCTTTACTAAGCTTAATCAAATTTTACTGATAGAATCATTTTTTAGTCAAGAGTTATGTCTCTTATATTACATGATTGTTTTATCTTTGATATTGATATTTGTATCCTATTTTATCTTGAATGACAATTGGCATTTCCAAAAAATATATATGAAAGTTGGAAGGTATTTTTCGGTTAATTCCATACGGTTGTTGTTTGACGATTCAATAGTGTTTTTAAATTTGTATGAAAGTGTTTTTTTATTGTTGTAATTTGGTTTTCTTCACCTAATAATAGGAGTGGCTTTGTCAAAGTATAACAAACAAACAAATCAAAAGGTTTTATTTATTTATTCTTTTAGTGATTAACAATTACATATTTTATTTCAAATTTAAGGGCTTTTTTTTTTTTTTTTTTAAATTTCACCACTCGTTTTTTTCTCCTCATAATAATAGTAGAGTTTTGTTACAAAGGCTTTGTAAAAGCAAAACGAATATGGATACAAGTATAATCTAACGATAATTATATACTGGGTTCTATTATGACGTGTAGAATTTAAATCCTCACACTCTAAATTTATAAACAAAAAAAGTAAAACAAAAATCAAAGGGCTTTTTTTCTTTTGTGATTACCAAATAAAGTTTTATTGTAATAAAATTTAAAAAAAAATAAGGCTCCGTTTGGTGAAACGGTTTGAGTGAAATTTTTAAGTTTGAATTGGTTGACTTTTTAAAAACTAATTATAATTTTTATTGATTTTTCAGAAAAAGACAAATTGAGATGAAAATTTTGAGTTTAAACTTATTTAACAAACAAGACATAAGACATTGATAGTTTGAAATGTTGACTTTTGTAAATTGAGTCGGTTTACCATATAAGTAGCTACAAAAAGTTGTGCATAAAGATCTAAATCAAATCCAAACGTAAATTATTGCTTTGCATAATTACCCATTCATTTTTCACTTCCACTACTTTCATCAGGTTTTTACGACTCAAACATACTCCTAAATTAACAATGAAGTTTTACTTGTCTATGTTGGGTTGACTAGATAGTGATTGGGAAATAAAAAGGCAAAACCAGCAAAGACAGGAAAAAGAAAGAAAGCTCCCCCCAAAAACCAAAGTATAGGGCTTGAGTTTTCCTTTGGGCTTGGACTTGAGCTTTGGGTTTGAGCTTGGCACATTGAAGCTGATGTTCACCAAACATCGTCCTTGTTTGCGGGAGAAAGATAAGCGGAGAAAAAAGTAAATAACAGTTTTTTAAATAATTAAAGTCAACAATAAATTTATAAAATTCTTATAATAAATGAAATATAACAAATTTATTGTATAAATAATTTAGGGATTTATAACTAAATAGTCTTTTTGTTTTTTTAAATTTTTTTAATAAATGATCAAAATTTTTAAAAATTAGTTAAAAGATATATATATTTTTTTTCATAAAATATTTAATCGGTTTTTTTAGATGGTCAATCATTGATTAAACATAATATAAATTACCAAATTTTATGGTCAATCACCAAATTTTATAGTCAATTACATTAACTAAATTTGAAAAATGACAGACGGTCATTTTCATAAATTAAAAAAAATTAGACAATCTATTAGATTAGGTAATTAAAAAATGTTATCTATCCTAATTTTTCAATAATTTATTTATTCAAAATAAATTACTATTTATCTAATAAATCAATTATTTACTTAATAAATTTTTTTATTTACCTAATAATTTTTTTAATTATTTTAAAAACCTATTATTTAGTGGTTGTAGGCACATTTTAACAGTAATAACTTATATGACTTTAACTAAAGGTGTAGAGTTTAAATCTCTCATAGAAAGTTAAAAAAAAAACTATTATTTATTTTAATTATTTTTATGAGAATTGTTATTTACTTCAATTTCTGCTTGTGGACTTAATTGCTAATTTCTAGCATCTTTCTACGCTCTTTCAAAAAAAAAAAAAAAGTAATGCATGCCCACACCAATTAATGCCTCTGACACCTCAAAAAAAAAAAAAAAAAGTGCCTCTGACTAAAATTCTCGAGCTCTCTACTCTCATTTGATAATCGAGCTATAAACGTCAAAAACAAAGTCTTGAGGGAGTTTATTATCTTTGTTGACGTAAAGAAAAGTTCTCTCTTTTGTGATAGCAACATAAATAAGAAAAAGTTTACCAAACAAAAAAACAAAAAAAAAAAAAAACAAAACAAAAACAAAACATAAATAAGAAAAAAAAAAAAGCCCCACAAATTGTAGTGAAAAAAATATATTTGCATGTCTATAATGTACACGTAGGATTTTGAGAAATAAATATGGTAGACTTGTAATATTAAAGTTCAAAAAGTTATAGAATTGTAGTAACAAGAAAAACAATAAGGTGGCATTTGGTTGGTTCGCTCCAATCATTAAACTCCTATTGTTTTTTTCATCTTCAATTCTAATTTAAAAACTAAAACTTTGAAAGTTAACAGTTTTGTTTATTAAATCGAAATAAGATGATTTTTTAAAAATTATATAGAATTTCGATAGGTACAAAATAAGATCTTTATTGATATATAATTTTTTTAAACACGTTTTAAGTTTTTACATTTTTTGATAATAATTCATTTTTAACCAAACGCACAATTTTAAAACTCAACTCAAATCAAATCAACTCCAACAAAAATAACTCAAGTTCTCTAACTCAAACGAACTAACCAAACGGCCTCTTGATTTGAATTAGACTTTACATTTTATATTTGACAAAGATATGACAAAGAGTGTGATGAAAAAGTGACACTAGCTGTTTTGTTTTTTAATTTTCTTTTTGATAAGAAATTTAAGGGAAAAAGTTGTACTTCATTCAATCGGGAGAACCAGAACATGAGAAATTTCAGAACCAACAGGGCAAAAAACATTAACCCAAGTTACATTAGAACCATATGAAAGACCAAATTTGGCATAGCTCATGAGCTAAGACATTTTGTTCTTCTAGAAATAGCTGACATACATTTGGACAGCCCTAACTCGGTACAGAAGGTTACAAAACATCTATCAACATCGGGCATTCAAAAGCACCAAACCCCTGAACACACCAAGACAGCATCTTGAGCATCTGCTTCGAAATCCTCCAATTTTCCAAACTTCCCGCTTATGATAGGAAAATGTAGCCCTTCCTTCATTGCAATGCTTTCAGCACGATGGGGCAGACACAACCCCCTACCATTGCTTGGAAAAAGTACACTCCCAAGAGAGCTCTTAAATTCTCTCTTAACGGCAATGCTAAAACCGTAATTTTTTATTATGAGAACTAATAACTGTATAATGGATACTGAAGGGATATTATGATCAAATTTTCATTTTTAGATGGGCTATTATGGTATTATATTCAAAATTGTAAGCTATTTTTGAAAAAAAAAAACAAACAAAAAACAAAAAGCAAAAGTTGAGGCCCCCCCTTAGTCCCTCCTTCCCTATCTAACGGCTCCTCCCACGACAAAAGTAATCGAGGCCCTTCACCACCGATGCATCGACGTTCAACCTCAGACAGTTTAGTCTCCACTGGCATCCAACTATAAGCCTCTCTGATTTCGGATTCGTTGCCGCTGGCATCCGAATTGATAACTTGGCATTGCATCCAAAGAGACAAGTATATTGAGAGAGACTGTTTCGAAATGATATATATATATATATATATATATTATTCTGTCTGTGCAAGTGATGTTCTTTTCACTGGAATGTTGAGCTGGTTCTCTTCCACACCAATGACGAACCGTCAAATAGGCGCTTTTAATTTAAGCGTTATGCCACAAGAAATGCTAAGTTATGGTAGCAGAAACAACAAGGAACAACGAAGTTAAAGAAGGAAAAAAAAAAAAAAAGAGGAGAAGAAGAAGAAGAAGAAGCAAAAAAAAAAAAAAAAAACATATTATTGAATCTTTTTAAAATCTTGAACAATTTTAAGAATATAGAGTGTTTGGATCAATTATTCTATTAGAAAATTCTCACACTACAGTACACTATTCATTTGGTTGTCAATTTTTTGCATCTACGTACACACCTTTCTAAAACACTCAAATGTATTACAATTTGACATACAAACCCATATGTTATTGAAATACACCCACTCCAATATAAAAATGTGACAACCAAATGTATATTGAAACAATTTATGAACCAAATACATACATTATATTTAAATCAAATATTATATATAATATGTGATCCAAACAATTTATCCTCTAGTCTAGTCTTTATCTCTTTACCATCATTTTCGGTTATGAATTACCTAATGCTAAAGGTTAATGGTTGACAATTCTTAATGAAAATTGAAAGCCAAAAAAAGAAAAAATCTAACTATATAATAATGGACCACTAAGAGTCTATTTAAACATATAAGGTTTTATGATTAGTGAGTGTTGATGCAATAAGAGTCCCACACTACTACAAAAAAGATATTACGATGGTTTTAACCATCATGGTATCTTTTCATGATGGTTTTTTAACCATCGTGAGATTCCAGGGTTGTGGAATCTATTTGGATTCTACGATAATTTTTTAATCGTCGTAGAATAGACAAAACCAGCACCAAGTACCGAGTAGAGAGGGCTATTCCACGACGGTTTTCAGTAAAAACCGTCGTGGAATATTAATATAACATGACGGTTTTTGCTAAAAATGGTTGTGAAAAAATGACAATGAAAAAAAAAACTCACAATTCATGCGATTTCTCACATGGCAAATCCTGTGTGTTATCTGTTGCACAATCCAAATTAAAACAATAGCTAATTTTCAATTATTTTTGTGTCACAATATATAAAATTATTACAAAAACATACACTATATTACAAAATTTATAAATTGTCTTCTAGCTATAATGGATGAATCGCATTACAAAATTAGCGTACTTTTGCCTTACTAAACTCATGATATCAACGTCGGTATAAAAATCCTTAGTTTAAAGCAAGGATAATCCATCAAGAGTCAATCTTATTTCTTGCATAAAAGCTAAAATAAAATATCTGCATTTATGCCTCGTTTGGTGAATGTGTTTAAACTCAAATTTTTTATCTCAGATTTTGTTTTTTTTTTTCTGAAATCTAGTTTCGTTCAAGTAATGGATTTTAGCCAATTGAAAAGATCTTTTAATCGATCCAGAGA
>CM046377.1:51300697-51323776 GCA_025413485.1 Ficus microcarpa | reverse complement strand
ATGGCAATACATTTTTACAAAACTTCTACCTCGAGTACACACAAAGGAGCCATAGATAGGCAAGTGAAATCCAATCCACGAAATAATTTGATCTATGGATAGCATCGTTGTGGCAAAGTCAACAAAAATTATAACTAGTTTTTAAAAAGTCAACCAACTCAAACTTAAAAATTTTAATTTAAACCGTTTTACCAAACGGAGCCTTAATATAACCTTCTTGTAGAGGACATCGAACAATATCAATCAATGTATCATAGTTGCATCACTTTCTTACTCCTTTGTCTACCAAAATCTTCTAGTTTTTGATGTGGAAGAAAAACATTAAGTTTTTCTCCTTAAAAAAATCAAAAATTAGCCCTAACAATTTAACAAAATTTAATAATTATTTTCAAAATAATTAAAACAAGAATAGTGTAACGTTGGTGGTTTAAATTTTAAATCAAATCATAATTTGATTCAAACTTCTTTTAAACCTTTTCGAATATAAAAATATACTTAAAACTTAATAAAGTCGAACATGTAATATGTAAAAGCATGAATCACAAAATCAACATTTTTTTCGCAAAAAACAATCTAAACCAAATCCTCACCCAAACATTTTAAATCAATCGAAAACTAATCCTCACCCAGACACATAATTATCATACAATTTGGCATTTTGTCAAACATGTAATATGCAAAAATATAATCAATTCATCAAAACTTTTTTTCCGGAAAACAATCACTCAAAATTACAAACACAATCAATCAAATGGTCTTCAAAATCATAATATGTGTGGTGTAAAAGAGAGCAAGAGAGAGAGAGAGACTTACCAATTCCACGGTTGTTGATGTGGGTAGCACGATAGCGGGGTAGGTGGTGGAGGATGGGTTTCGAAGAAGAGATTGGAGGGAGGAGTCGCAGCAGAGATTGGAGGTGAGAGAGAGAGGGAGAGGTGCAAGAGAGAATGAATTATGGAGTCGCGGCCGGTGGAGATGGGAGATGAGAGATAGAGGGTGAGGGGTGAGAAAGAATGGAAGGAGGGCAGCATAGATTGGAGGTGAGGTAGAGAGGAAGAGATGCGAGAGATAATAAAGGGAGGAGTCACGGAGGTGGAGATGGGTTTCGAGGGAGAGATTGGAGGCGAGAGTGAAAGAGGCGTGAAAAAGAATGGGTTTCGGGAGGGAATGAGGGGGGGTTTTTTTTTCTTCCTAATTTATGCTCTAAAACGCTTGGCCAAAAATTTGAAAAAAAAAAGTTAAAATTTAAATTTTGAAAATTCATGTTTTACAAATGGCCATGGAAGCTTCAGCTTCCACAATCGTTTTCAAAAACCTAGTTTCGTGCTGTGTTTTTGGCATACTTTTCACTAAAAAATGGTCATGTAAATTCCGTCGTGAAATTCACATTTTGTAGAAGTGCTGCCACATGTAGAGCTCATTAATCCCAGTCACCCCCAGCAGTGTAATAGACCAACGCTTGGGAGTTAGTACAATCAAGTAAATAAATAAATTAGTAAATAGAATTGCTATATATAAATATATATATCAAGTCTTAAAACAAATATTTTCATATTTATCATGGAGCTAGTGTATGCCACACAGTCCCATGAGGACATGGCACGTGCCCATGACATTGTTGGGAATACGAACCATTATGTGGTAACGAGAGTCTGAAACTATTCAAGAATTTTATTAATTCATTTCAAAAAAAAAATTCCATTTAATATCGGGACCAAATGAAACTGCATAATTGAAAGCTCAAAAATCAACATTTAAGTGATGACCCTTATTTGAATTGAAATAACTTTTAGCTTTGACTTTTTCATTTGGGAGAACTACATTCGCACAACCTATATTTTCTCACAATTATAGAGACACCACCCACTAGACAAAAACTAATAACATCAACATCCTCTCTCCTTAGACTCTGTTAAATTTAAATTTGAAATGAATACCACAACAAATCCCAACCATTGATCTTATTAAACTAAATCACAACCCTTCATATATTTAGAGTCACTAACGAAGCAAAAAAGAAAAGAAAAAAAAAAAAAAAACCTAGCAGCCGTAGAAACGGCAATAACACACCCTGCCACCCCTTAATCAGATCTCTTTTTGCCGGATCTAGAGTTGCCGAGCCCGAAACCCTGTGGTGGAGCTCCCCGCATTGCACAGCCGAAGTTGCAATGAGGAGCCCCTATTCTTGTTGCTGCGGTCTTGAGCCTGGCTACCTCTCGTAGTGGAGCCTACCACTGGTAACCCATGGTCCCTTTAGTGTGATGTCCAAAATTAAAAAAAAAAATTTTTTTGTGAGATTTGTGTTCGAATTTCAAATTTGAAAGGTATGATAATATGTGATTGATTTATTAGAATTTCTTTTAAATTTGATTTTAATGAGATATGTCTAATGTTGTTTGTGCGATGTGATAATATTGAAACTTTTGAATGAGTAAATTAGTTCAATAAAATCAATTTTTGTGTTAAACAATGATAAAAAAAAAAAAAGTCATTATACAACTCTACATAGCTGAACAAGTTTTTTAATGCAAGGATGTATATTTCTGGTATTTTAAAAATATAATTAAAGGTCAATCATTATTAATATGTCTCCATTTGTGGTCGATCTATCTCGTGGGATCTATGTGTTCAGTTGCTTGTGTAAATACCAACAAAAAAAAAAAGAAGGAATGTCTTTGTAATTTTAGAAAAACAAATAAGTGCCATTGGAGTTCTCTATTTTTATTAAAAGATAAAAATAAAAATGCACTCTGAAATTACGGGAGCATTATAAGGAAGTTTTAGATAGCACTTTCAAACTCGAATGATATAAAACAATACAGCTTTTTTAATCCTGCAAAATAATATTCATGCATGGTTAGAGTTAAGTAAATTTCCATAAACCTCTTTAATGATATCTTTACCTTGAACATCAATAATTCTCTAATGAATAATTAATGGAATGTTTATATAAGTGTATATCGTATTTTAAGTTTATTATCATCTTTTTGAACGTCACCATATCCATGTAGGACATTTCAACTGTGTATAGTTCATCCCACCAAGATCAATATTAAACTTTGACTAAAACAATGACAAAACTACCCTCATAGAAAATAGAAAAGAAAACTCAAGAAAAACGTTTCTTTTAAAGAAAAGATGAGATTTTTTTTTCTTTTTTGTAAAAAGATATACATTTTTTTTGTATTTGTTTAATTTCAGTTATATATATATATGTTTTACTTTGTTGGCATTCAACTTTAACTCCAACTATACTGTATTTTTTCATATCAATTTTTATCTTTTTCTAAAAAGTTAACAAAATTTAAAACTATTTTTTAAAATATCAATTAATTCCAACTTAAAATTTTCATTTTCAAGCAACAAACCAAATGCAAGAAAATTATCTTTTTAATTCGAGAATTTTTTTGGTCATTACATAGTCAAAATGTTTGACTACTCCATGATAAAAATTTAATATCTATTTAAGATGTTACCCATTTAAATTTGATGAAGTATAAAATAGATGGTATATATTTTTTTAATAAATCTAAAATAAAGTATATTATGCAAATTTCTCATAATCAATTTATGATCTAATCATAAAATATAAACTATGGTTTTTTTTTTTTTTTTTTGTATCAAATATGCTGAATAGGTTCGAGATGTTAGCACTAAAGACATTTCGATATTCATTGAAATAAAATATTATTATTTTCTTAATAGGCAGTAAACTCTTTAACTATAGTTGATGTTTCGATTTATACATATTATTATTCCTTTAAGCTATTGAGTTATTGATTGCTATATTTAGGACTGAACATATCGGTCAATAGTTGACCATTTTTGTCTGTTCGGTTCTGACTGATGGCATTGATTTCAAGAGAAGAGAACCATACACCGAGCTGAGAACGAAGCATTGGTTTCTTACGGTTTTCGAGTAGTCCATTGGTGATGGGAGAGAGACGGCAACGAGGGTAGATCTAGGAGAGAGATAGAGAGATCTAACGGCTTTTAGTCTTTTAGAGATCTAGGTTTTTACATCTAGAGGGAGGGAGTGAGCTAGGAGGAGGGAGAGAGGTGATTGAGAGGGAGAATGACTTAGCGTAAGCGTAAGCGAATGTTCAAAAAATTAAGAACGATAAAATAAAAAAGTTGCAGTTAACATGTTGATTCAATCAGAATATTACAAAAATTGCCTTGAATTTGTTGATTCACACATGATTTTAGAAATTGTTCATTGATCTATACGGAATAGCAGAAATTGACATCAAAATTCATTGATTCATCTACAAAACCAAAAGTTAAAAGAGAAAGAGAAGAATAAATATTCAAAATTTTCGTTTAGAAAAAAATTGTTACATATGATGAGACCAACATATTTATAGCCTAAATTATCCTAAATGAAAATGGGAAACTACAAATAAAATCTAAAAATTAAACAATTTTAAAAACTGAAATAAAAAATAAAAATGAGAAACTAACATATTTTTTACCCAACAATTAAGCCAAAATCAAACCTAACTTTCTTATATCATATTATACTAAATAAATTTTTTCTAACTGTGAAATTATTGATCGACTTTTCTTCTATAATGATTATCTTCGAGCTTAAATAAATGATTCCCAATCATCACATGGTTTCTTCCAAGTGTGGCACCAAAACCCATGGACCCCTCCACAAGGTTGTAGGAATCCATGGAGATGTAAGTAATTGGTTGATCTTAGTTTGAAATCGAATCACCAACCCCCACCGAGCACCGAGTTAGCTCGACGACTGACAACATTAGATGTAACGTGGCAGCAACATCAGATTTACAACATCTAAAGTTTGATAATCATGGCAAAAGATAATATGACCTTAGTGTCTATTTAGATTATAGATTGCATTTGACAATCTATTTAAATTGAAAGTCTACATTCAAATATATATTTTGTGTTGTTTATCCAAATAAAATATGTGTGTGAATAGTTTTTGTTAAATGTAATATTTGAATACTGTAAAGATAGAAAAATAAGTGTGTTAAGAAGTAAAAATTAAGAGCCAGTTTGGAATAGTGGTTGGAGTTTAACTTTTGTAATTTAAAATTAAAATATGTATTTGGTTGAAATGTGAATTGAAAAATTTACCAATTAATTTAAGGATAATTTGTTCATCTAGTCCTTGAACTATGAATACACTGTTAATTTGATATCTGAACTTTTGATTTTGGCATGTTAGTCCCTAAAATTGTTATTTTTGACGGTTTTGGTCTTTTACACTGAAATTGATGAAAGAGTTTTTGAATTTAGTGTATATAATCATGTTCTAACTCCATGTTAAAATGTAATTTTACTAAAATAGTTATATTAAGTATAAAAATGTCTTCCTCATTCTTCTTAATGTGCTTAAAAACAAAAATATTTTCAATTTAACGTAATAATTTCTTCAAAAATTTTAATTATTATGCGATAGGGATACAATTATCTGTATTAAATTTTAGAAGTCGTCCGTTAATTTTAGTTTGAGGGACAAAAACTACCCAAAATCAAAAGTTTAAGGACTAATTTGTCAAATTCGAGGACCAAAATAATAAAATATTCATAATTCAGAAACTAAATGAACAAATTACCATTAATTAAATCTAGAATTGTTTGAAACGACCCTTTAGATTTGGATTTAAGTTTTGTCGTGGAAAAGTAAAAACGTTGAAATCAGTGACGGGGTCGAGATTTATTAGCAGGGGGGCCAAAATTTTTTAATCAAGATTATATTAACATATATATACATATATAACAGTTTTTGTTTATTAAATCATTGATATATTGACTCATAAAAACATCAGTATTATATTTAAATAGAACAATGTGTTATTCTTAGTTATATGCAATAAAAATAAAAATAGTACAAGAAAGAACATGAAATTGAAATGTTGATCGTAATATTTCATAATATCTTAGTCATTCAAGTTTCATGTCTTGAAACTCAAAGTCTAATACATCACTTCTAAAAATGAAAAAGAAAAAAGTTATACACATGTAAATAACATCATTCTCTCAATAAAAGAGCAGTTATGTTAAATTCATATATCTCAAAATATCATTTTCTTTTCTTAAATATAGGTTGTGCTTGACGATCTTTTATAAAGACAAACTCATCTATAATTGATTTACTACTAAATTTTGCAATAATTTCTTCCTCAATATAGACAATCAAGTAGTCATTTAAAAAATTATCTTCCATATATGACACCAACACCATTACATCCCATGAGCCCCAAATTCTTCACCAAAAAAAAAAAAAAAAAAAAAAAGAAGAAGAAGAAGAAGCATGTCTAAGTTTATCACAAATTAAATTGAAAAAAAAATTGTATTTAAATTCAGAATATTAAGTAATGTTATTTCTAATTTTCGTAGCTAAAATCCATAATAAAAACTAAAAATTACTAATTTCTAGCATGATATTTCCAATTCTTCTAATCGGAATTAGCTATCACTAATACATAAGACCAAAAAAAAAAAAAAACAGTAGCACCATGGCCCACCAAATCCGTATTGAGACAAATAAGAAAATTACAATTGAATAAAATAAGAAAAGAATCAGAACAAGAAACGAGAAAAAGAAATACAAACCTAAAACAGAAACTAGAAGTTGAAGAAGAATGACTTGACAGACCAAGACAAAGCTATCTCAAGTTAAGAAGAAATCCAGTACAATAAACTGAAGAAAAATAAAAATCACATCCTTGAACAACAGAGCAAATTTTCAAATTTGTTTGGGAATTGGTGGAATATGAAAGTGAAGAGCTGACTTTCTTTGGAAGCTTTTAGTTTATGTGTAGACAAAATATTACTTAGTATAACGTCTTTTAAAATACTAGGCTATTAAAATTATAATTCAGATTTAGATTTTAGGTCAATCCACCAGGTCCACTAATGTATATGGATTTAATAAAATTGTTTTAATTTTTAAAATCCAAATTGTTTGTCCAATAAAATAGAGAGAACTCCTAATTTATGAGGGACTATAACTAATTTATACACATATCAATTTTTTAAATTAAAAATATCCCATTATAAAAAAATTTCAAAAAAAGCTAGGGGACAATGCCCCGTACCCCCACCCCCTTCCTTCCCCTATTAGTTCAAATAATTTCCTTTAGGGGGTGTTTGGTAAACATTCCAACTCAAACTCATTTCAAACTTTTTTTTGTCTTTTTCCTAAAAAGTTTTTGTCTTTTTCTCAAAAAGTTTTTTTGTCTTTTCTGAAAATTCAAAAAAATTTACTATTACAACTAAAATATTTCAACTCAAACTAACATACCGATTATACTTTGTTTGAGGTTTAAGTTTAACTCTAACTAAATTATATTTTTTTTTTACTTTTTGTCTTTTTCTAAAAAGTCAACAAAAATTATTATTAGTTTTTAAAAAATCAACTAACTTCAATTTAAAAATTTTATCTTTAACTAACTTATCAAATTGAGGCTTAATAATGATCACCAAATATAATAAGAATAATTTTTTGTTTTTGGCAAAAACAATAATACTTAGTCGAAAGGATTCATCTTGAGTTAGAATAACATTTATTTTATGAATGAGTTAGAATAACGTGTGACATTCGAACACAACATATCTAATTCTTTTTTCTTTTTTTTTGGAAAAAGAATCACTTTATTAAGCAATAGCATCAATAGAAACATCATTAGAGACTACTATGGGAGTCTCACTAATCCATGTATTAGTACAATTAGAATTTAAACCAAAGCTAGCTAGAAGATGAGCAACATGATTAGCACTTCGACAAATATGATTAATACCAGTACCCCGCAGCTGGGCAAGCAACTGTTTAACATCCTCCATAATCGGACCTTCCATAGAAAGTTCCCGATTATCCACAACAGCTGATACGACATTAATTGCATCAATTTCCACCTCAAGATTAACACACTTGATTTCCTTTGTAAAACTCAAGCCTTCACGAAGAGCTAACCACTCAGCCAAAAAAGGGGAAAAAGACTCCCTCTACTGATTTAGCCACAGCTCGTAAGATTAACCCATTCTCATCACGAATAGCAGCTCCTATACCAATGTGGTCCGAACCCGGAAAGAACCGATGTATCGATATTTAGCTTGAGATAACCCGGTTGAGGTGGCAACCAAACTTCTGAAACCTACAGCTTGTGATTGGGTCGGAGCCCTATTCAAAGCCTGCCATTCACCATAACTAGCGATACTCAAATCAAGAATGGCTTGCGGATCTCCAACATCTCCCTCGTGAACAACCTTGTTTCTCTCACACCATAATTTCCAAGCTAACCAACACACCAAAGCAAAGTCCTCCATAGGAACATCTGAACTGCACAATTCTTAAGAAATCTGCAAATGGAATAGCCCTCCTGTTCTCAATCACCTTCCAAAAACTGAGACATCTTCCACACCGTTTGCGAAATCGGGCAGTCGAAAATTGCGTGGAAAGTGGATTCCATAACATCTTTGCATCTTGGACAAATGACATCGCAATCAATACCTCTATGACTCAAAGAAACCATCGTCGGAAGAATCTCATGGAAAGCACGCCATACAAACAATCGGACTTTGGGAGGAATTGGTAAACTCCACATCTTCCTCCACCATGATACATCCGAGTTGACAATGGAAGAGGACTCACTACGCGTAGACTCCATAATTGGCCTATATCCTAGAACGAACCTTATAAAGACCTTTGGAATCAAAATGCCACGCCCATTTATCGCCTCCTACAACATTGCCTAGAGGGATACCCAAAATAAGCTTTTCGGTCAACTGGCCAAAGAGTATTCTCAATTTTGCCCTTATCCCAGACACGATTTCCATCCAACATCAAATCAGCAACCATAAAAAACTCCCCTCCTACTGGCGCCTTAGTTATCACATGAAAGGATGAAGGTCTAGGAAGCCATGGATCACCAAATACCCGTGTAGAAAGCCCATCCCCAATACGACGTCGAATCCTAAGTTTAATAGCATTCCGTCCCCATAGAATGCTCCTCCATAGGTAGGACGCACCATTTCTCGCTTTTGCCTCAAGAAAATTAACACCTCTAAAATGCTTTTCTTTTAAAACTTGAGCAACCAAAGAATCTGGATATTGTAGGATTCTCCAAGACTGCTTCGCAACCAATGCTTGATTAAAAGCCGAAACATCCCGAAAACCCAGACCACCTTCTTCCTTCTTCCAACATAATTTCTCCCATCTCCACCAGTGTAGTTTCCTCGACTCGACTTCACTGCCCCACCAGAACCTAGCCATCATGGCTTGGAGATCATCACAAAGAGCTACTGGAAGGCGGAAAACACTCATAGTATAAGTTGGTACCGATTACGCCACCGATTTTATAAGAAGTTCCCGACCCCCCATAGAGAAAAGTTTCCCACGCCATAATTGCATTTTACTCTAGACTCTCTCCTTAATTGTTCTAAAAGCTTCTCTTTTACTCTTACCCACCAATGTAGGGAGACCCAAGTATTTATCGTGAGGTTGAGATTGTCCCAAACCTAAGATACCAAGGATAGAAGTGCGCAATTTAGCCCGAACATTCTTACTAAATGTAATAGCAGATTTCTACATATTAATAAGTTGCCCGGAGGCCTTCTCATAGATAGACATAATCTCTCTAATATGCAAGCACTCAACAAGAGAAGCGCGACAAAACATAAGGCTATCATCTGCGAAAAAGAGATGACTAAACTTTGGTCCATTACGTGAACAAGAGAACCCCGAGATGGAGGACTCCCTTTCCGCAGTCGAAAGAAGACCAGATAGACCTTCAGCACATAAGAGAAAGAGATAGGGAGAAAGTGGGCACCCCTGCCTCAAACCACGGGAAGGTACAAGTTTGCCAAAAGAGTCCCCATTAACCATAAAGGAGAGAGTAGAAGTAGTCACACAGTCCGTGATCCATTCTAATCCACGCATCTGGGAAACCCATCTTCCGCATTACACAGAAAAGAAAAGGCCATTCGACACGATCATATGCTTTACTCATATCCAACTTCAAGGCCATCCAACCCTTCCTACCCATACGATTTTTACCAAGAGAGTACATCAACTCAAAAGCTACAATAACATTATCAGTGATTAAACATCCCGGAACAAATGCACTTTGATTAGCTGAAATTAAGGAGGGTAAAATAGTTTTCAACCGGAAGGCAAGAGCCTTTGTAACAATCTTGTAAATTACATTACAAAGACTAATAGGTTGAAAGTCTGCCATCTTCCTAGGGGCCGCCACCTTAGGTATAAGAGCAACATTAGTACTGTTGAACGAGCGAATCGAGTACTTCCCTTCAAGAATCCCAATACAAACACGAGAAATCTCATTTCCTATCATCGGCCAATTTTTCTGGAAGAAAATAGCATGGAACCCATCAGGACCCGGAGTCTTAGTCGGCCCTAAACTAAACATCGCCCGCCAAATATCTTCTACCGAATAAGGAGAGAGAAGGAAATCACTCATCATTCTATTAATCTTCCCATCAATACAGTTAAGCACCACCTCAACATCCGAAAACTGAGGATTTGAAGAGGAAAAAATCTCTGAGAAATAATTACAAACCACATCCTTAATCTCCTTATCATCTTCTCTTCTAATGACCCTCCCTATCTTCCAAACCAAGAATCTCACACTTTTTATCCTCCTAGAAGAGGCTTTAGAATGAAAGTATTTGGTATATCTATCCCCGTTTTTAAGCTATTTCACTCTCGATCTTTGACACCAATATTCTTCTTCCCACCCCAACACCTTATTAAACTCCTTCTCTGCCTCTTGAATCCTGACCAAGGAATCACTGTCGCAAGGTCCCTTATGAAGTGCATCCACCGATCGCTGAAGACGGGCCACTTTTTTAGGGATATTACCAAATATCCTTGATCCCCATCTCCTTAAAGTACCTACACAAGAGTTCAGCCCAGAAACAAGATAGCTTGGAGAGCCATCAAAATGTAGAGTCTTCCAAGAATCTTCAACAACCCTGGGACATTCCACATGTTTCACCCATAAAGGCTCAAATCGGAAACTACTAGACTTCATTTTATTATTTTTCCTCCTAATCGGCACAGGTTGAAGTAAGATGGCCCTATGATCAGACCCCTAAAAATCCAAGGACAACCACTTTAGCTCTCCGAAATTTAAGTTGCCAACTAGTATTAGCAACAAATCAATCAAGACGAACTTGGATATTTGCATCACTGCTTCGCCGATTATCCCATGTTAATTTTGGACCAGAAAGCCCATATCTGTTAAATCACACCAATCCAACGCCTCCCTAAAAATCCACATCTCATTAAGAGACCGCTCACCTCTACCGGCAACTTTCGACGGATTTAGAATCTTATTAAAGTCACCACCACAAATCCACGGCACCTCCAGATTCGTACGCAATCGTTTCAACAATTCCATGCATGACGACGAGCCTTTTTTTTCGGTGGTCCGTAAAATCCTGTGAACTGCCACTTATCATCGAGGTCAGAGATAACATCTACATCAATATGAGAACATGATGAGCTACGGAAGCGAACTTGCCAGGTGTCCCTCCAAAGCAGCGCAAGACCACCACTTCGGCCCTCACAATCAACATAAAACATACCATCAAAACCTAGCCTTCTCCTTAGATTAGCTGCTTTCCGCCCGAACAACCTGGTCTCTGAAAGAAAGACCATACTTGGGGAATTATTTCAGATAAGTTTTCGAAGCCTATCAAACGCTCGGGGGTTCCCCAATCCCCGAATGTTCCAACAAAGAACACTCATTGGCACTGGCAGGGGCTGAACCACAGCCTCCGCCAATTCTGCAACATCGACAAGAGTCCATCTGTTCTTCGTAACTTAGTCACCTCCCCAGCAAGCAACTCCGTTCCCATTTTCCTCTTGGCATTTTTCAACTTCAAAGATGAAGAAGAACCTACACCACTTACGCCTTTAAGCCGTGCCTCTTTCTTCCATTTGCTGACGCTTCTTTTGATCGGCTCCACCACTCCAGCAGAAAAGATAAGGCCATCAGCAACGCCTTTCTCCATGTGAACAGTGCCATGCAGGTTCCCCGAGTTTGGCAGTTTAATCTCTAGCTTTGGAGAAGAAGTAATCACGTGATGCCCATCTGCGCTTGGCTTGTCAACAAAACACACCGTTTCATTTAAAGGTCTTGCGCCACTCATGTGACTAGACAAATGCACGTCCTCCACCAACACGTTCCCTGGGATTGAAATATTATTATTATTATTATTATTATTATTATTATCCACCTTCATTGCTTTCCCCACCCTCGAATCACGCTTCACATTAGGATCCATAATCAATTCCGACTCCCTCGAATCCGGGATCCACATAAGGGAAGATTCCTAATAATTTGCCGCCATTCTGGAAGGCTGATTTTCAGTCAGTAAAGTCTGGGAAACCGGCCCGGAAGAACCGCCATGCCATTCATTACGGCTGCTGCTGCCTCCCCGGCGTCCTCCACCAGCATTCCCCAGCCTAAGGGACCGTTCACTCCGGCTACTGCTCCCTTCCCGACGTCCTCCACCAGCATTCCCTTCCCTAGGAACTGTTCACTCCGGCTACTACTCCTTTCCCGGCGTCCTCCACTATCATTCCCCGACCATTGGGACCGTTCGCTCCGAATATCCGCCCTTAACTCCGGATTGTAAAACAAGCGATTAGACGCATTCACATTCGAACTTTATCGTCAACACACTCCAATCTCCCATGGCCAAGTCGACCACAACCAAAGCAAAAATCTGGCACCTTTTCGTATTTGAAACTCGTCCACACCTTTGCGCCGCTATTCCCAAGTTGCACCGTCGCACCCTGTCGGAGAGGCTTAGAAACATCAATTTGCTCTCTCAGACGCATATACATCCCTGGGTAATGACCATTCTTATCCGTAACCACATCTAAAAACTTCCCAATCCCATTCCCTATCTTCTCACCAATCTCCCGGATCATCCCATCATACAGGAGATTATAAACCCTAATCCAAAAAACGTAAAACTCCAACTATCCCACTGTAAGACTTCATCTCCATTAACAACTTTCAAAAGAACCAACCATTTATTAAACGACCACGGTTCCATCGCCAACACTCTAGCCCTACCCTGTTCCTTCTCAAAAGAAAAAAGAAAGGTATCACGATCGATTACCTAAGCGGAGAGATCACCTTCAGCAGCCCACAGCTTGATCATGGTAGACATCACCGAACCCTTATTAAAAGGTTTGGAAGACAAAACTTTTCCCAGCAGACCAAATCTCGCCTCCTTTCGGCCCTTCTCTATAACATTGTCAGGAATACCGATCACTGTAGCTTCCTCCTTCGTGATCGAGAACGAACTCAAACGCCCTAGCATCTCATCCATTATTGCCGCCACAACTCTCACCAAAAGGGAGAGACAAAAACTCTCATAGACAACCTAGAGATACATTATGTAAAATTAACAATACAACTATTATGATTAGGAATTTTCACTAAAATGTTACATTCTTTTCTTACCAACATATCTAATTCTATACATGGGAAAAGAAATGGAATTACCAAATAGTGTTTTTTTCATATTGGCACAATTCTCTTTTGGGAGACCCAAAATATTAAAAAAAAAAAAAAAAAAAGGAACGAAAAAGAAAAAGAAAAAGAAATAGAGCCAATGAAATGTGAATCCAACCAGGACGGAAAAGAATATGCAAAAGGGATTTGACTATCCTCGTTTATTGACTAAAGAAGAGTAATGTGACAAATAAACACTAACACACCCACTCTGTCCGGTGAGCTTCCGAATCCGGAGAGTAAAATAGTGAAAAATTCCCTAGTCCCCACTTCAATACTTTCCACTGCTTCTTCTTCCTCATCTTTGAAGCGAGAGAGAGAGAGAGAGAGAGAGAGAGAGAGAGAGACAGCTGAAGAGAGAGAAACCATGTCGAACTTCCATGCTCAGATCAGAGCCTCCTCGTCGCTACTGAAGAACCTCAAGCACAGAATGAGCCGCAGCTGCTCTGGCAATCCTCTCATCATGTTGCCGACAAGATCCTTCACCACGACGGAGGGCCACCGCCCCACTATCGTCCACAAGCGAAGCCTCGACATTCTCCATGATCCTTGGTTCAACAAAGTAAATCTCGCTCCGCTACAAAAAAAATTCTCCTTTTTTTTTTTTTTTTTTGCTTCTGATTTTCCTGATTTTTAGCTGAAAGGATCGCAATTTTGTTTTGTAATTTGGAGTTTGTTGTTGTTCAAGAAATTGTGATTTTTGATTTTTTTTTCCTTCTCTTTTTTCCTGATTTGATTTCGAAATTAGGGAACGGCTTTTACTATGACGGAGCGAGATCGTCTGGATCTTCGAGGACTTCTGCCACCAAATGTTATGTCTACGGACCAGCAAATTGACCGCTTCAGTAAGTTCTCAGTTTTCCCCCCTCAAATATTATACCATTAAAAAACGCGTGAGGTGATCGGTAGTGATAAATGGACATATTTTTACTTAAGAAATTTGATGGTAATGATGTCAAGGACTTTCAAACATTTTCCTACACTGGTAATCAGCGGCAGAGCTAACCTATTGTTTCAGTAGGGGCGTATGCTAAAAAGATGAACTTTTTAGAGGACTTATTTGGGGATAATCAATTTTTAGTGGGGTAAAATGAGAAAAACATAAAGCTTTTAAAGGTAAATTTGAAGAACAGAAAAGTTCACCCGGGTAGAAGCCCACACTCAGTCATAGGTGGCTCTACCCCTGCTGGTAATCCTTCTATATTAGTCCAGAAAAATGGTTTTTTGGTGGTTAGATGAACCATAATAAGACTAGTTATGTTGGGAGATATAAATAAACCATTTGCTGAAAAGGATTGTGTGTTTCTGATTTTGAGAGTCTATACAGTTATTTTATTTATTTATTTAATTATTTTTAATCTTAATAAATCCGGCGATATTACTGTTTGAGATGTGTAAATGGCAGTGGCTGATTTGAAGAGGCTTCAAGTGCAAGCAAGAGATGGACCTTCTGATCCATATGCTCTGGCAAAGTGGCGGATACTTAACCGACTACATGATAGAAATGAGACGATGTATTATAAAGTAGGTTAAACTAATTCACTCTTGTTGTCCACTCCTTTTATAACAGTGAATAGTAGAGCACCGACACCTTGTTACTATTCACATTTCGCCGTCCATCCTGCAATAGTTTTTGTCTTTAGTTTGCCCTACTTTAACCACTATTTTTGTGTAGTTGGGAATATTCTATTCCTGGATCATTTATTTAAGTACTAAAATAATATCTTTATATTTGACAGGTTTTGATTGCTAACATTGAGGAATATGCGCCTATAGTTTATACTCCAACTGTGGGTCTTGTTTGTCAAAACTACGGTGGTTTGTTTAGAAGGCCCAGAGGAATGTACTTCAGTGCCGAAGATCGTGGAGAAATGATGTCTATGGTTTATAATTGGCCAGCTGATCAGGTATAATTTTGATTCTATGCATGTACGTGCATGCTTATATGTTTTGTATATTATCCGCAGTGTCTATTCCTACTTAAGATTCCCCATGTTCTAATTTCTGTGTTTCTCTGTGCTGCATGTCTTTTTCTGTATTTCCTTGGCTTTTAGTCAAATAACCATGTCTAGATGAGGCATATTAGATACTTAAAAATGGCGGATGTTTTAATATGGATTCTTTGGCATATTGATGTTTTAAAATGGCATATGGATTCTATTGTTGATGGTTTCATTTTGTGAATGATCCGTTGAAGAGACACAAACGTATGACAAATGCAAAAGTATATTTTGACTCTCCCTTGCATTGCCATCTTATGCTTGTGTGTGCCTTTGGTTGACTGATTTGAAAAGTGAATTGCCTCGTTTGATTGTTTATTTCCATTTCTAAAGTTGAATGTTGGGTTTCTCATATGCAGGTGGATATGATTGTTGTGACAGATGGAAGCAGAATATTGGGTCTTGGAGACCTTGGTGTTCAGGGAATTGGTATTGCAATTGGGAAGCTTGACTTGTATGTAGCTGCTGCTGGGATAAATCCGCAAAGGGTATTTTGTTTTCTTTCATAACTTTCATAATTTAAATGTGTTCTAATGAGATCATTTTCTATAATTTTCCTAAGCGTTAAACATCTATTTGGATTCCCAGATGCATGTCTATGAATCTAGTTCTGCATACAATATTAGCACGGGAAAATTGTTACCAAGTTTTGTTGGAATAACAATCTTCTTTCTTTTAAGGTTTTTGCGAATGTTCACAATTCTTTATGGTCTTGTAGTTGTTATGATTATTTCTACTTTATTTGTGACTTAGCCTTGAGAGCCTGATCTACAGGCGTGATTTACTCTTTACCTTTCTCTTGTGCACTCGTTGAAACTAATAGTAAAAAAATATGTGTTGTTCTTCACATGTTGCAATGCATGCGATTATAGGTACTTCCTGTCATGATTGACGTTGGAACCAACAATGAGAAGTTGTTGAAAGACCCCTTATGTATGTTTTTCCTTGTCCATTCATGATCAAAATAATTACAATACTGTTTTTCACGAAGATTAATAATAACAAGTTTTTTGGTTATTAGATCTGGGATTGCAGAGGCATCGTCTCGAGGGTGAGGAGTATCTTGCTGTTATAGATGAATTTATGGAAGCAGTTTTTACACGATGGCCCCATGTTATTGTACAGGTACATTTAATTTTCATGCAATATTTTTTTCGCTTCCAGAAATAATGCATCGATGTAACCTTTTTTCTCTTCTTCAGAAACTAATGCATTCTGTTTGTAAAGTTTGAAGATTTCCAAAGCAAGTGGGCCTTTATGTTGTTACAGCGTTATAGATCTACGTACAGAATGTTTAACGATGATGTCCAGGTTAGTTAATTTGCTGTCGTACACATCATAGCATTAGCAACACTTCTATGACTAAGTGTTGCTTACATTTGTTTTCCTCGTCTAACACATCTTCCTACTAGAGTCAATTTTGGGAATTTGCATTAATCATTTCAAAATTTTAATTTAAACCCTGGATTCTACGTTAGTTTTGTGCATCCTCTACTCTCCTAGGGGATTTTAGTCTATTCTGAATTATTAAGAAGCCATGTTAATCAATTGACTCAAAACGGTTTGAAGAACTATGTTAACTTTATTCTTTTTTATTTTTCTTTCCTTGTTTCTTTTTCATTTGCTTTTCTCTTGTAACATCCCTTTGTAGAAGAGTGAGTATGGGAATTTGCATGAATTAATTTCGAGCTTTGAATCATGGATCTATTTTATGCAGTACACACGAACGTTTTGAAGAACAGTTTGTATTGTATCATGTCAGAATTTGGAAGAGCTAGGATTTAAATTTTGAAGATTAGTTAGGATTTAATGTTTTTTTGTTTTTCGTATTCTTACAGATAGAATAATCCAAGAATATCTTGGAGTTGTTAGGAATCTTTTGGTTTCCTACTTTTTCTCACGAAGTCAGTTAGGATATTAAGGGTTTGTGCTCCCCATTTATTGATGTATTCTCTAAAGATATCAATAAGATTTAGAAAAATTTTATTCTCTCAAACTTCATGGTATCAGAGCCGGTGGGGCATCTCTAACCCTAATGGCACAAAGAACTGGACCAGAGGCGGCGATGACTGGCGCTGGCAGCAATCCTTCTTTTTTTGAAGTTAGTCTCTGGAAATTCTAGGGAGACTAGGGGCGATCTTTCTACAGCTAACGGCAGTGGCAGTGTTGATCATTTGTCCTCGGGATCTTCCCTTCAAATTATCATTCATAAATTAATTGGTGAAAATTACTTGAAATGGTCCCAATCAGTCAAACTAGCTAGAAACCGAAGGCAACTGATCCGGGCTTCAAAGTTTGGCGTTCTAAGAATTCCCTAGTGACAGCATGGCTTCTCAATTCCATATGGGCGGCAATTTCAAAGCCTAACCTTTTCCTTCCAATGGCCAAGGATGTGTGGGACTCGGCTAGGGAAACTGACTCCGATTTAGAAAACTCGTCTCAGATTTTCGAGTTGAAGTTGAAACTTTGGCAATTCAATCAAGGTGATCGCGAGGTTACTGTCTACTACAATGAGATGGTGACTTTGTGGCAAGAGTTGGATCAATGCTTCGATGACATTTGGGAAAGTCCGAATGATTGTGCTCGACATATGAAGCGGGAAGAGAATGACCGAGTCAAAATGCTTCTGGCGGGAGTACACTGGAGTTTGGACAAAGTGAAGGGACGAATCCTCGGTCACAAGCCTCTTCCTTCCATTCGTGAAGTCTTCTTAGAAGTGCGTCAAGAAGAATGTAGGAAACGGATCATGTTGGGAGGCTCTGCATCCACTCCCAAATTGGATCCTGAAGCCTCTGCACTTGTCTCGAGAAATTCAATTCAGATTCTGATGGTGATAGAAAAAGGAAACCATGGTGTGACCACTGCAAGAAGCCATGGCATGCAAGGGAGACATGCTGGAAGATTCACTGAAAACCACCGCATCTCAAGAAGGGTTCCAATGGTCGTGCTTTGCAAACTGTGACTGAATCTCCCCAAGAGAATCAAGTTTCTTTGAGTACCAATCCTTTTACCAAGGAACAATTTGAGCAACTGTATAACCTTTTTCAATCTTTTCAATTCTTCGGTCATTCATCTTGTTTTTTAGCGCAATCAGGTAATCACTTAACTGCAGTTTTTTCCAGTGTCAAAAACTATTCCGATGTCTCTTGGATTATCGATTCTGGGGCAACTAACCATATGACAAGTTGCTCGAAATTGTTTTCGTCCTACAGTCCATGTGCAAGAAACAAGAAAATTAAATTCGTTGATGGTACTTTTTTGGCACTAGCCGGAACAGGAACAATTCATATCTCATCCTTGCTCACCTTGAAAAATGTCCTCCATGTCCCTAACTTGTCATGCAATTCATTGTCCATAAGCAAACTTACCCATGAAAATCAATGTGTGGCTAAATTCAATTCCTCATGCTATGAGTTTCAAGAAACGGGATCGGGGAGGACAATTGGGACTGCTAGAGAGTGTGATGGACTTTATTTCTTCGAAGATGGAACCAACATGAGTAATTCAGTTCACAAAACCTGTTTTGAGTCTATTTCGGTGTCTAGTGATATGGAGATCATGTTGTGGCACTATAGATTAGGCCACCCTAGTTTTCATTATTTGCAACATTTGTTTCCAAATCTGTTTATGAATAAAACTCCATCTTTTTTTCAATGTGAATTTTGTGTTTTGGCAAAACATCATCGGGTCCCTTACTCTCCTGACCCTTGTCAACCCTCTGCACCTTTTTCATAAATTCACAGTGATGTACGGGGACCTTCACGGATTCCTTCTATTTTCGGCAAAAAATGGTTTGTCACTTTTATAGATGATCACACTAGACTTGGTTGGGTTTATCTACTTCAAGAAAATAGGAAGTAGAAGATATTTATAAAATTTTTTACACCATGGTTCAAACACAATTTCAAGGGAAAATTAAAGTTTTTCGGAGCGATAATCGTCGGGAATATTTCAATAAAAATTTGGGGCATTTCTTTTCTGAAAAGGGTATTGTTCATCAAAGCTCATGTAATGATACCCCTCAACAAAACGGAGTAGCTAAACGAAAAAATGAACATCTTTTGGAAGTTGCACGGGCTTTACTTTTTACCACAAACATTCCAAAACTTTTTTGGGGTGAAGCTATACTCATGGCTACTCATTTAATAAATCATATGCCTTCAAAAATTTTAAATTTTAAAACACCACTAAACGTGTTTCATTCCTTTTTTTCCTACGTCTAGACTTGTCAATTCTTTGCCCTTAAAAATTTTTGGTTACACTATTTTTATTAGGTACATTGACAAAAACCGCGGAAAGTTGGAGCCAAGGGCCAAAAAGTGTGTTTTTGTGGGTTTTGCTCCACACAAAAACGGATATAAGTGTTATGACCCTTTTTGAAAATTTTTTTTTGTAACCATGGATGTTTTATTTTTGTAGAAAGCCCCTTGTTTTTGTCCTCATCTTCAGGGGGAGAAGAGAGTGGAAGATTCAGTGGTGCCAATGTCAATAGGTGATATTTTTCATGAAGAGTTTTTTCCACAAAATTTGAATTTTATTTAAAATAATTCAGATTTTTTTCAAACTAAAGGTGGATCGGATTTGTTACAGACAAATTTGCAAAGTGAAGATTCAGTTCCCCAAATCCTTCAAGATTTTTCCGAAAAAATTCCAAACTTACATGGAAATTCAAATTTGGAAAATAGGGCAGATTCAATGTTTGAAAATTTTCCAAATTCAAATTTGGAAAAAGATTTAACAAATTCAGTTTTTGAAAAAAATTCAAATCCAATTCTTGAGGAAAATCTAACAAATTCGAATTCTTTGTTCAATGAACCTAGTTAACATCTTAAGAAATCGGATCAGGTGATTTCAAAGCTTGAAACCGATTTTTCCCCCAAAAAAACTGATTCTTCAATGGAGAAAAGGGTGGAAAAATCTATAATACCACAACAACAAATCCCTTCTAGTTCTAGAGATAGAGAAAGACTTGGGTTAAAAAATATCTATGGATTGAGTTAAGAGAGAAGATCTCTGAATCAAGGAAAAAAATCTGCCACATCTTTGTCGGGTCAAGCATCCAAACCTAGCCAAGTCCAGAAACCACAAAAGGCCACGGTTAAGACTCAATCAATCCCAAAAAAATAATCTCAATCACAGTCTAATATTCCCATAGCTATTAGGAAAAGTAGGTCTTATACAAATCGTCCACTATACCCTACGTCCAAATTTGTATCTTATCAAAATCTCTTGACTTCATTTTCTGCCTTTACCTCTCAACTTTCTTGTGTAGAAATTCCTAGAACCATATAGGATGCTCTAAACGTTCTAGGATGGAATGAGGCCATACTCGAAGAAATGAGAGCACTTGAGAAGAATCAAGCATGGAATGTTGTAGCTCTACCAAAGGGGAACACAATAGTTGGCTATAAGTGGGTGTTCACTACGAAATACAAGTCTGATGGGACTTCGGATCGATATAAAGCAAGATTGGTGACTAAGGGATTCACGAAAAAATATGGCATTGACTACTCAAAAACGTTCGCTCTAGTGGCAAAGTTGAACACTATATGAGTACTTTTATCTCTTGCACCAACTCTCGATTGGCTACTGCAATAGTTGGATGTCAAGAATGCTTTTTTGAATAGGGATCTGGAAGAGGAAGTTTATATGGATCCACCTCTGGGTTTTGAACAACGATTTGCGCGGGACTGTGCAAGCTTAAAAAATCTTTGTATGGTCTCAAACAATCATCGAGGGCCTGGTTTGAGAAATTTACTCAGTTAGTGAAGAAGCAAGGCTATGATCAAGCTCAAATGGACCACACAATGTTTATCAAGTATTCAGAAGGTGGGAGAGTGATTGATTGTCTACGTTGATGATATTATACTCACAAGAGATTATTTAAGTGAGATGAATCGATTAAAAGCCAGACTAGCATTAGAATTTGAGATTAAGGATCTAGGATCACTCAAGTATATTCTTGGAATGGAAATTGCTCGATCCAAAGAGGGTATAGTGGTCCCATAGCGGAAATATGTCCTAGGTCTTCTAAAGGAGATGCGGATGAGTGGCTGTAAGCTTGTTGATATGCCCATTGACCCGAACAAGAAACTTGGCGATGGGGAACAAGGAGAATCCGTGGATATAGGCCAATATTAGAGGTTTGTAGGTAAGTTAATTACTTATCCCATAATCGACCGGATATTGCTTTCGCTGTCAGCTTGGTCAGTCAATTTATGCATGCGCCTCACAAGGAACACCTTGAAGCCGCTTATTAGATATTGAGGTACTTGAAGAATTCTCCAGGAAAGGGATTGCTATTTAGAAGAAGTGGACAGAGGACAATCAAAGCCTACATAGATGCAGATTGGGTAGGCTCCGTGACAGATAGAAAATCGATCACCGGGTATTGTACGTATGTATGGGGAAACCTGGTTACATGGAGGAGCAAGAAGCAAAATGTGGTAGTGCGTAGTAGTGTCGAGGCAGAATACCGAGCAATGGCTAATGGAGTGTGTGAGATCTTCTGGATTCAACAAATCTTGGAAGAGTTGAAGCAACCGGTTGATTCTCCAATGAAGTTATATTGCGACAACAAAGCAGTCACAAGCATTGCACACAAC
The DNA here is from genome assembly GCA_025413485.1 of Ficus microcarpa. Taxonomy (NCBI): domain Eukaryota; kingdom Viridiplantae; phylum Streptophyta; class Magnoliopsida; order Rosales; family Moraceae; genus Ficus; species Ficus microcarpa. The sequence continues at coordinate 51,301,639 of CM046377.1, read as the reverse complement.
CCACTGCAACATGACCAAACCAAACATGTAGAGATCGATAGGCACTTCGTCAAGGAAAAATTGGAGGCAGGAATCATTTGCATGCCTTTTGTCCCTACCACACAACAAACTGCGGATATGCTGACTAAAGCACTGTTCAAACCTAACTTAGAACTTCTTGTTAACAAGTTGGGCATGAAAGACATTTATGCACCAACTTGAAGGGGAGTGTCGGAATTTTGAAGATTAGTTAGGATTTAATGTTTTTTTTTTTTTTTTTTTGTGTATTTTTACAAATAGAATAATCCTAGAATATCTTGTAGTTGTTTGGAATCTTTTGGTTTCCTATTTTTTCTCTCAAAGTCAGTATTAAGGGTTTGTGCTCCCTATTTATCGATGTATTCTCTGAAGATATCAATAAGATTCAGAAAAATTTTATTCTCCCAAACTTATCATCATACTAAAAGGATTGAATGACATTCTAGATTTGGTTCATGTGGATACACTTGTTCTTCCATGATAAGATTTGATGTCATTTCTTTCAACAGGGAACGGCAGGCGTTGCAATAGCTGGTCTATTAGGAGCTGTTAGAGCGCAAGGAAGGCCGATGATTGACTTCCCAAAACAAAAGATTGTTGTTGCTGGTGCTGGAAGGTGAGTAACTATGACGATATTTATACTTGAAAAAGGAAAAGTAGCATAATATGTGGAAAAGGCTTTACTGATATCGATAGCTGGTGTTCACTAGAGCTAGAAAGTAATACCTTTCGTATTATCAATATACAAAACCAACATTTTTCTTTAGAAGAGGATATAAAATATGAAATGAACAGGATAAAAAAATGAAAAAGTGAAAAAGGGTTGTATTTATCTTCCAATACTTGGAAAAAAAAAATACAGGTATTTTAAGATGTCAGAGTGTGTTTGCTAATTTTTATATATATTTGTAAACGTGAAGTTTA
>CM046377.1:51275597-51300597 GCA_025413485.1 Ficus microcarpa | reverse complement strand
GCACTTCATGTTTATTTAAGGTCCGATTACTTAATCATTGCTTTTACAGGATAAATTACTAATATAGTCCCTAAACTTTTAAATTTATACAACTTTAATCCTTGATCTTTTTTTCGTACCTAAAATGCCCTTCAACTATTAAAATGCTACTATAATAATTATTTTACATTAATTTTTGCTTGAAATCCGTTAATAATTATAATCAAAAAGTTATGCTATCTAAAAGATTCCGTCCTTTTAAGGTCATTCCAACTACCAAAACCTCTAAAAATATAAAAAATAAAAAATAAAAAAAGGACCAATATAACAATTTATCCGCTTTCATATGTTCTTTTGTTTAATTGCATTTATCTTATTAAAGCTCTTCTTTGAGAAAGAATTACGACAACTTCTAAGCTCCATGGGACGAATTTCTTTAAAAATTTGAGCCAAAGAAGGCAAATATTGACATTGGATTCCAAAAGCAAAATTTGGCTTTCTAAAAGGATATTACAGATCCTTAACTAGGTAATTCATTTGAAACAGAGAAACCACGAAACATTGGAAAAAATTGGATAAATGCACTACTTCTCTTCTTTATTCTTTCTTTTCAATAATAAAAAATTAAATCAACCCTATATATCATCAAGAAACACCGGAAAAAATGTGAAAAAAAAAAAAAAAAAACAAATAATAAATTACCAGCTAACCCTATACATGAGAGCCCCAAAGGGGAAGGAAAAAAGAAAGGAAAAAAAAAAAGAAGAAAAATCAGATGCCAAATCAAGATGCCGTGAAACTATTTTTCGAATGAAAAAAGAAAACTATTGGACAAGCAAGAGATGGCATCAAGAAGACCACAAACAACCGCATGGCAGGTAACACAACTTTCCAATTTGAATAAACAACCACTGCAGAAGGTTGGGAGGCTCATCTTCTTCTGAAGTTGCAGATGGCATCGGTAGCTCGGACGGTAAATGCTGATGAAATGCATTCAACTGCAGCCGCAACACCGTCTTCGTTTTCTATCAACTTTGCTATGTCCAGCACTCGAGAATTAACCTACAAGTAGGACAAAAACAAGATAGTCAGAACAAGTACATGTCCTCTTTGGATTAGTGCAGAAAGGCAGATTTCTCGTATCACAGAACAGGAAACAGAAAACCAATTAGAACAAAGCGGCAGTGATACATAATTAAGGTCACAATTTATTTATTTATTTTATTAACCTATCATGAGATCCGTTTACACAGAAGCAAGGAGTGATTACCAACCTTCAAAAATAACTAGAACAAAATGACAGCTGATAAAGATAATAATTATGCGAGTGTAGAAATTTGGAGTTCAGAAATACCTCCGGCTGGAGCATGAATCTTATAGCATTTGAGAGGTTCTCAACGCTGAGCTGAGGTATCGGTATAGGTGCAGGTCCCAGTCCTTTTTCATGTATTCTATAACCCCAAAAGAACTGGTCCCCAAAGAATGGCACTATCGTAGTTGGACACTGCATTCATAGTATTGATGTCAAACAACTTGAATGAATCAAACTATACGATATAGATTTATAGATGGAAATGGAGAACGGGTTGTATCTGCAAAAATCACCATCTACTGAATTTTTTTCTCCGACTTGATGATTAAAAATCTTTTGATATGTTGATGTACAAAAACAAAAAAATAAAATAATAAAATATTAAACGTATAATTAAAACAAAAGAACCACAAATTGAAAATAAAATTTACCCCAGCTCTTAGTCCTGTGGCCGTAGTCCCCGCACCACCATGATGGACCTGCATATTTATCAATCAGTATTCCAATTTCTGTACACAGACAACCTATATAGTATCAAACAGAAAAGTACAACCAACACTTTATGCTCCACTCGAAATTCTAACATAAGACTAGGACTTTCAAGTTCATAAGGATGTAGAATGCCAAGTTATCAAGTAGTATCTTTTCTCTTAGAAACGAAAGAATGGAAGCGTATATTGGCATGTGATATACGCATTTTTATACGTTCGGAGGCCAAGTTCTGATGAGAAAAACAAATAATAGGACTTACCACCGCTGAACATTGAGGAAACAGCCAATCATGAGGGCAATCCTCCAGAAGGAAAACATCCACCGGCACTTCTGTTACTGTAAGATACAAAACAAAATGCCTTTCTCAGTTTATTGTTATCATTTTTAGTTTATTTTCCTAAGATGCCTAGCTTTTTTTCGCTTCCCCTTTTTTTCTGTTTAAGGCTGGAGGGAGTATTAAACACGATAAGATAAACTATAATATAGAAAACATCTTCTAGAATTGAATTTAACTTTTAAGCAAGAGCTTTATCCTTTGCAGTTCATACTAAGTTTTTTATTTTATTTTTTTTAGCATCCCTAGCTTTTACACTAGGTTATTAAAGGAAGCATGAAGCCTCCAGTACTTGAATAAAGAAACCAAAACGATTTGTGGAGATAAGAATAGAAACTTCTAGAAAGCAGTTTAACAAGAAAGATAGTGAGTGTGTGAGTGAGTGCAGCTGAGAAAATGAACCAACAATAGTTTGAAAGGCAAGGCTTACAATTGCCAAGGTCTCCCCAACCACGGTCAATTATTCCTCTTTGTCCAGTGTCCTTCAATGCCTCTAATATAATACGCGTGGTTTTTTGGGGATCTTCTAGAGGCTTAACAAGAAACAAGCAATAAATTTAGATTTTTTTTAAAGGTAGAAAAGAAAAGACACATTTACAGCCAACAATTCATTCACGTGCGACCAAGTACGGCAAGAAGTTGAGCCAGATAAGAAAATTCATATACTTATTAATGACGAATGAATAAATCAGACACTCGTTCACAGTTCGTGGGCTCTCTTTGTCAGACAAATTTCATCTATTTTTTTGCTAAATTGTGGTACTTACATGCTAGTTGAAAGCTGAAGTGTTCTAGTGTTTTTCGTATTCAAAATATGAATCATTGATTCCTAAGAAATTGTGACTAAATGTGAAATAAACTTGCAAATTAAAAAGCGATGTCAGAAAATCAAAAACCAAAGGTCCATCGGAACAGCATGGTACAACTATAAAGTCAGATTCCAGCAGATTATAAGTGACACATTTAAAAACCATAAAAATTAGTGCTACAGAAAATAAAAAAAATATATAAGAATATTAAAAAAAAATGTTGGCCCACCTCCCCAAAAGCTTAACAAGTGTAAGCTTTTGGGAGAAGTGGAAAACTTACAAAAAAACATATAAAGTCAGAAATATAATTATCAAAATAAGAAACCCATCATTCCGTTGAGTGACAAGTAAAACTGCTCAACAAGATTTACATATATCATTAGTTATAGTCAGATCAGCGTACCATACTTCCAAACCCAATATAGATGGGTTTGGGCCCTTTTTGAATCCACTGGACAAACTTCTCTTGTGGTTGATACTTTGACCCAAGATTTAGAAAACAATACCCAACAACATCAACCAAAGGACCCCAATCTGCACATTTGTTAGTATAAAGTCAAAAGCCTATTTCTATGAAGACAAATCATAAACATGTGAATTTCGCAATTTCAAAACATAATTAAAATGGTCAAGTATATAATCTAACACAACAAGAATTCTATTCATTCTTCAAAGATCAGTTAATAAAGGAATTAAATCAATAGTAACAGAAAAAAGGTTGCTTATTTAAATAAATAAAAAGAAATAACAATAATAATAATAGTATAGATGCTCATTTAATTGCTGCATTCATAAACCAGAGCTGCATATATTTCTGGAAAAAATCATGTAAAATCACTTCTGAACCGCAAACATGATTCTATTCAAAAATGCTGCACTACCAAAGTTACAATGACGTGTAGGGAAGTTAAGTAGAGATGCAGGTGAAGATAATAGGAGCAGCAATTGTTACAGCACGGGAAACAGTAACAACAGTAGAAATTTTACATGACGAAATAAAGTAATAAAAGGAAAAAATAAAAACTATACTAAATGCATCAGAAAAAACCACATCAAGAGAGAAGGCCTCACCAGAGGGCTTTGGCACAACATGGGGACTCCACATATAGCCTGTTGGGAGGTGAGATATTGATCCGTGGTACGTGCTGAAATATGCAATGGGAGCAAGCTTCAACTTTCTTTTTCTGAAGTCATTAATATGCCCCCTAATGCCCCACCATATCAATAAGTCCACAACGATATATGAAAGCTGGATCCAACAAAGACAATTTTGAAAACACTTATTGTGAACTCAGTTGCAATGGATGATTCATAATGAAACCAATATTAACACAAGCATATCGTCAAACAACATACCCAGTAGCCAGCAATCTGAGAAACACGTGCTAGTGGATGGGGAAATTCGTACGTCGGCCTGCCTATGGAGAATCAATATGAGATTGCATATCCCACAATCAAAACAGAAAATTAAGAAAAAAAATAATCACAAATCAACTGGCGTTCGAAAGCATGAAAGATCACATGGTCTAAGAGTTCAATATTTGGCTTTGTTTTGGTCTCTCATATCTGTCTCAAAATGCTAACACATCAATGTATCAGGAAACACCAAGACATTTTTCATGTATTTTCACTTTCATATTCCAAAATTTAACTCTAACATTTACCCTACTGCAGTGTTATGGTTATCATCAACCTAGAGCAGTGGGAAGCCACATTAGTTAAAACTTTTTCACCATTTCTATCTCCGTCTTTACCCCTACAATTATCTCACTTACAAAATTGATAGAGAATTGTTTCTAAAGTTTCTTTAAAAAAGAAGGAAGACACATGTTGGAGAATATAGGCGTGTAGGGTAATTTAGGTGTGATAAATTAGGAATGTGGATCTTTTTGTTTTTGTACTGATTATAGGCAGATTTAGTCAATATAATAATTATAGGCTGATTTGGGTAACTTCTAATTTTTGGGATATGATTGTTCTTTCCCGATTTCCTAGCTGTTTTCTGACCGTATCTAGCCTATAAAGTCTGGCTGTTTGTATTGTAAAATTATGAAATAAAATTTTCTTAATTTCCAATACTTGTGATATGGTATCAGAGCCCTAGGCTCTCTTCCTGGGAAAAATATTTCATCACGTTGCAGATTTCATAGCGCTGCTCGTAGTACGTTTCTGGAAAAGGAAGGATCAAGATGTCAAAAGTATCACAGACCAGTACACAACCAGAGGAGCTCACAGTCCAAACAACTCCCGAGATCTACAGAACATTCAACCTGCATTTAGACTGAATGGAACGAACTACTTAAAGTGGTCTCAATTGTTCGAACTTTTTTGAAAGGAAAAGGCAAGCTCGGCCATCTCCTTGGAACAGTTCCTAAGAAGGGAGATCCAAAGTTTGCTGCTTGGGATGAAGAAGACTCCATGGTCATGTCATGGCTTTGGAATGCTATGGTGCCGGAGATAAGTGACACTGTCATGTTTTTATCTACTACTCAAGAGATATGGGAAGTAATTAGACAAACCTATTCAAAGGTAGATGATGCAGCCTAGGTATTTGAAATCAAGACAAAGCTTGTTGCAACGAAACAAGGAAACAGATCGGTAACAGAGTATGCAAGTCATCTGAAGAATTTGTGGCATGAGTTGGATTATTACCAGGTTCTCGAGATGAAAAACAGTGAGGATGCTACTGCATTGAAGGCGTTCATTGAAAAGGACAGAACATACAATTTTTTGGCCGGTCTTAACGCGGAATTTGACCCTTGTAAGAGTCCAGATTTTGGGAAAAGGACTATCTTCGTTATATGAAGCAATTGCAACCATTCGCGCTGAAGAAAGTAGAAGAGGAGTCATGTTGGACATGCAACCATTGAATGGATCTGCATTACTCACAACCGGTGCTAATGAACAAGCCTCAGAAAAGAGTTTAACTGCTGCTGCCACTACAAAAAGCAAGAAACCTGGCTCGAAAAGGGACGGGCTAGAGTAACCTCATATGCAACTACTGCAAGAAGAATCGTCATACAAAGGAGAACTGCGGGAAATTGCATGGGAGACCATAAAATCATAATTAGCCCAACCGGAATTGGGGAGGAAAAAACTGCTAGCAAAAGGGACAAGCTTATGCCGCACAGACCAACACCAATAATGCCACCGATCAACCAAATTTTGGTAGGAGATAGTTCAACAAGGAAGATATTGATCGGCTCAGGTCTCTTCTTAACTCACTTGAAAAGCCTTCAGGTACTTGTTCATTAGCACTTTCTGGTATGTTTCTTGACTCGCATGCACTTAGTGTCTCAGTTACTACCTCAGTTCACTCTTGGATTATTGATTCAAGAGCAACCGACCACATGACCTGTTCATCCCATAATTTTTCCACCTATAATCCTTGCCCTAGTAACAAAAAGATCACCATGCCTGATGGATCATCAATCACTGTAGTAGGCCAGGGGGATATATCTCTAGGACCATCCTTAATTTTGAAAAATGTCCTACATGTGCCCAAGTTGACAACCAATCTTATTTCTATCAAACAAGCTATTAAAAAACTTGAACTTGTAACCTCATTTTTTCAAAAAACTCGTGTACTTTAAGACCAAGCAATGGGAAGACAATTGGGCACGCTAAAGAGAAGGATGGTCTCTATTACTTCAAGCTTGAGAGTGGGAAAGTGAATGCTAGGGTCGGTTAGGTCATCCTTCTTTTAGGACCCTTCTTTTAGGTCATTCTTCTCCACCATTTGCAGTTAGGTCATCCTTCTTTTAGGACCCTTAGTTTGATGTTCCCTTCCTTGTTTAAAAACGTTGATTTGAAGCATCTTCATTGTGATATTTGTGAATTTGCCAAACACAAACGTGTTTCCTTTTCTCCAAGCAATAATAAATCATTGTTCCCTTTTCATTGATGCACAGTGATGTTTGGTCCATCGAGGGTTTCTAATCTTTCTAGGGCACATTGGTTTGTCACATTCATTGATGATTGTAATAGGGTTACTTGGGTTTTTCTTATGAAACAAAAATCTGATGTGGCCAATATTTTCCCAACCTTTATAATATGATAAAAACACAATTTGGGGTGAGAATTAAAAAGGTGAGGACAAACAATGGGAGAGAGTATTTTAACCAAATTTTGTCACCGGTTCTTTACAAGGAAGGAATAATTCATGAATCCTCATGCATTGACACACCCCAACAAAATGGAGTGGCAGAACGAAAGAATGGGCATATCCTTGAAACTACCCGTGCCCTGCTCTTTCAAAGAAATGTTCCCAAACATTTTTGGGGGAAGCCGTACTCACTGCCACACATCTAATCAATCGATTACCCTCCAAAGTATTAGATTTTAAAAGTCCTTGGGAAACACTTTCACATCACTTTCCAGATTTCCAAACCCCAAACAGATTGCCACCTTGGAAATTTGGGTGTGTTGCCTTTGCTCATATTCCTGCTCACAATCAAAGCAAGCTTGATCCCCGGGCACTTAAGTGTGTGTTCATAGGATACTCCTCAACTCAAAAAGGTTACAAATGTTATCACCCACCTACTCGAAAAACTTAGATTTCCATCGATGTCATATTTGTTGAACATGAGAGTTTCTTCCATCATCCTTCTCATCAGGGGGAGACAACGTTGACTTGTGATGAGAGTGATGATGTCCTAGACAATGTCCTAGACTTTGTGCCTAATCTTCCACGGTTCCAGAATCAAGAGCCCCAAAGCCAAGAACCTAAACAATCATCACCATCACCACTGAACCCTCAACCATTCGTAAATCCCTTAATCATGTCTTCTGAGCCACCTCAACCACAGTCACCTCCTAAAACTCCAAGACCGACCGATCCAATAGTCACTGAACGACTCCAAGTCTACTCGAGAATGATGGAGTACAAGACTGATCTAAGGCAAGCCCAAGAGTCAGAGTCGTTGCTTGGGAAGAAATTATTCAGGAGAAAGACACCGGCCAGGTAAATACACCTAAACCTATGTTTGATAAGAAGGATTTAAACTTACCTATTGCAATTAGGAAAGGTACACAACACCCACTTTCACACTTTGTCTCCCTTGAAAAATTTTCTCCCTCACATACTGCCTTTCTTACTCACCTAAACTCAATAGCCATTCCAAAAACACTATCTGAAGCATTAAGTAGTAGGGAGTGGAAACATGCTATGAGAGTTGAAATAGACGCACTTGAAGAGAACAGAACTTGGGAGATGGTTGAGTTACCAAAAGGATAGAGACCGGTAGGGTGCAAATGGGTGTTCTCAGTAAAATAAAATGCAGATAGGACTCTTGAGCAGTATAAGGCTAGATTGGTAGCGAAGGGTTACACTCAGACCTTTGGTGTTGACTATCAAGAAACTTTTGCCCCAGTGGCAAAGATGAACACTGTAAGGGTTCTCTTGTCTTTGGCTGCTAATTTTGAGTGGTCTTTGCAGCAATTTGACATCAAGAATGCATTTTTGCATGGAGATCTTGAAGAAGAAATCTATATGGAAGCCCTTCCAGGATTTAGTACCACAAAGAGGAATATGGTGTGCGAACTAAAGCAGTCGCCCAGAGCTTGGTTTGGTAGGTTCGCAAGAGCGATGTTAGCAATGGACTACAAACAAAGCCAAGGTGATCATACTCTGTTTATAAAATACTCTGCTTTAGGGGGAGTCACTGCTTTTGTTGTATATATAGATGACATCATAGTCACTGGCAATGATCAAGAAGAAAGGGAGATACTTAAAGCTAAGTTGGCCAAGGAATTCGAAATGAAAGATCTTGGAAAGCCAAAGTACTTCCTAGGAATCGAAGTTGCTCACTCAAAGGATGGAATCTTCATCTCACAACAAAAGTATGTGATTGACTTGTTGAAGGAGATAGGAAAAACAGTTTATAGACCAATGGAGACACCAATTGAGCTAAATCACAAGCTCGAAGAAGCAATTGATGATGAACCAGTGGATAGAGGAATGTACCAAAGACTTGTTGGAAGGTTAATCTACCTATCCCATACCAGGCCCGACATAGCTTATGCGGTTGGCGTTGTAAGCCAATTCATGCACAACCCAAAAGAGGCTCATCTCCAAGCAGTGTATAGAATCCTACAATATCTCAAGTCGTGTCCGAGATGAGGCTTGCTCTTCAGGAAAGGATCATGTATGAGCTTAGAAGTGTACACGGATTCAAACTATGCTGGATCAGTTTCTAACACGAGGTCAACCTCGGGTTATTGTGTTTTCCTTAGGGGAAACCTAGTTACATGGAGGAGCAAGAAACAGCCGGTAGTTGCAAGATCAAGTGCAGAAGCGGAATTTCGGGCCATGGCACTTGGAATTTGTGAGCTATTATGGTTGGGAATAATTCTGAAAGATCTCAGTATTCCAGCAGAGAAGCCAATGAAGCTGTATTGTGATAACAAGTCAGCCATTAATATTGCACATAATCCAGTGCATCATTATAGATTGCCACTTCATAAAAGAAAAACTCAATAGTGGACTAATCTACATGCCATATGTCTCAACAGAAGGACAGTTAGCAGATGTGCTAACAAAAGGGTTAGTTGGTCACACGTTCCAGAGAATTGTTGGCAAGCTGGGGATGGAGAATATTTACTCCCCAGCTTGAGGGGGAGTGTTGGAGAATATAGGCGTGTAGGGTAATTTAGGTGTGATAAATTAGGAATGTGGATCTCTTTGTTTTTGTACTGATTATAGGCAGATTTAGTCAATATACTAATTATAGGCTGATTTGGGTAACTTACTGATTTGGGTAACTTCTATTTTTTGGGATATGATTGTTCATTCCTGATTTCCTAGCTGTAGATTTCCTAACTGTTTCCTAGCCGTTTTCTGACTGTATCTAGCCTATAAAGTCTGGCTGTTTGTATTGTAAAATTATGAAATAAAATTTTCTTAATTCCCAATACTTGTGATAACACAACTAGATTAAAATGAAAAAAGTGAGACAACGAGTAGGAAAAAATAAAGTAGTTGCGCCACTTTTTTGATTAAAAAATTTTGGTTCAATTCATGACCCCTGAAAATATGTGTATATATATAGTTGTTGCTCTGCCCTTGACCCAGAGTGCACATTTACTTCATTAAGAAAAGAAAAAGGAAAAAAAAAAAAAAAAGCATGAATAGTACATGCATGTGAATAACTCAAGTAAAAAAAAAATTAATGCATGTGAATAACTCAAAGTAAATAAAAATTAGGGTGAGCTTACGTCCATGGCATTGTGAAGAAGATGTGAAGGGGTACACCAAGAGCTTCAGCAACATGTGCATGTCCTGCAGCCCAGAGTAAATAATAATTGTTTTTTCAACTTAACAAAAAAAAAAAAAAAGGATTTACCAAGAACTCAACTAACAGTTACCATCTGCCACCCAAATCTAAAAATTACTTGAGAAAGGTATGAAACAATAAAGAATTATAGTTCCACAAGATATTCATCTTCATAACACTCACCATAAGCGGGAGGGTTTGCAATAATTGCCTGTGCTTTAAAGGGTGCACCAGTTTCCAAATCTGGCTCCGTGCATGCTGGTAGAAGCGACTCAATAATGGCCTTCAACTGTTTCCTTTGTAGTGATATTTCTTTTGGTCCAGACGGAATAAGACCTTTATTTCTAGCCATATCTAAGAGACAATACAAGAACCCATGTTATATACCTATAATAAAACGATCATGTATAAGTTCAAAATGTTCGTAACAAGTCGGGTGTTTTATTCCTGTTTCTTTCAATCTTTGTGTACTAACGATTTTTCTCATTTGTCAGGCTTGGTCCAGAAGCAAGGAGCTGAACTATTTTCCGCTAAAAAGTCCCCTTAGGGACATAAACAAAGCAGCTATTGAACATTAAGGTATATGCTAACATGTTAACTTTTACTTAAAAAAGGGGGCGACAGAAACAAAACCTATTTATACAAGACCCAGTTAGGCAGTTCTAGGTCCTAAATCCACCAATTGGTTGTGTATGCATTCCAACAACAAAATTCATAGACCGTGATCATCACAAAAAGTTAGAAGTTTGAAGCTTGAACCAACCATTACCAACAGAAGACCAGGAGGGAGAAAAAGACGAATAAAAAAATAAGTTTCAAAATTGGGACCTCTTACATCCTGCCAAAACCCGAGGATCACCGCCCAAGGGATAGAAGTCTACTCCTGCTGATTTTACAAACGTGCTGAAGTTCTTGTGAGTTGCCAACCTAACATGATGACCAAACTCCTACAAGGATTAACATCGAAAGGAGTGTTAATCAAAAGTCAAACAATAACTAGGCTAAAATCAACAATTACAAATCATAAAGACAATTAGTCCATGCTCTTTGAATTAGGTACAAATAATACATCAGAATTTGATTACTTCTAGCAAGGACGCACAATCAACACAGAAAAGTAATATACCAAATTCCAGATTAACAAAGATAAGGTACAACCAACAGGACACATTTCATTAGCGCAAAAGGTTGCACAAATACATGGTATAAATTATAGTAGTTGTTAAAATTAAGATTGAAGGCACTTGTATCGCAGTAAAAAGAACATTGTTATTTCTATGTAGAATCACCATGATCAAAACGTTCAACATACGCTGTAGCTTAATTTGTAAGGTATATATGTAATAATGCATCAAAATTATCCCTTCTCTTAGAAGTATGGTACATTTTCTCCAGTAAGAATGAGATTCGCATAACACGTACTTGAAGCCTCTTTGCCATAGCCAAGAAAGGCTGAACATCTCCTCTTGTTCCGACAACAAGCATGACAATTTTCAACCTTGGAATCGATTTACCGGCTATGCTACTCTTAATGTCAGGAAATACCAGAGTCCCTTCAATGTTCTGAAGCTCTAACAACTCGGAAGCAACTGGTCCATTTTTAGCTAAATCAACTTCTACAGTTCCATCATTTTGTATCTTGACTAGATTGGCAATTAGGTGTTGCTGAGGACCAAAAGAAGTGGAAATTAGTGCTTAAGAAAAAAGAAACAAATAACACACACACAAATAAATAACAAACATTGACTTTGAGAACAAGAGTGAAAGAAACTAAGAAAGTAAATATAGGAACAAAACATTTGATTGACGAGCTCCTCAGAATACCTGAAAAAGTACATGCATACTCAACGACCATAGAGGTTGACAAAAATTATGACTCAAGTAATCATCCAGCTGGTCTTATTTGAAAACCAGACAACAAAAGTAGTGCATGGTCCCTCTAGAAAGAAAATTGCACATTCTATAAAACAAACTAGAAGATATCTGTGATTAAGATAAACAACATATGGATTCACAAAATGATCATCTCAATCAAGCACGTCAGCCATCAAATGACTCTAGCCTACCTAGGAAATGTTACAAAGATGAAAATAGTCATCTACCTTTTCACGCTCTGACAATCTATCTAGCTTCTCTGTCATGGAATGAGAGAATGTAATCCCATTATCATCGTTTATTAAACTTTTATGCGTGCCAACGGGTGCAGTGATGCAATGATCCAAGCCTTCAATAATAAATGAATCAAATATCAGACAAAAGAGCCAACACAATAAAATATAAAAGCACCCGGCCTGCATAATTCCATCACACAAGAAACATTAAAGCTTCAGCATCAGAAATTTGATTTCCATCACTGGCACGTTGTAAAAACACTGGCAGGTGGTACATGGATTTCAATCGATAACATCACAGAACAAAAGGAAGAAGAAAACAATCCACCTAGCAAATAATGTATGAGTAAACCAAATTGGCAATCCAATTTCAAACTTTAGTTTCTGGAAAGGCATGGAAACTGTTTACATATTAAATCGATACTTAAACGATTTTGTTACCGACACCCATCAGCACAGTTTTCTCACATTTCAAAGACAGGAGGGTACAGGAAGCAAGGATATCTACATGATTTCAGAACTACTAGTTAGCAGCTCTTCTCATTTTCAAATTCTGTCTTTACATTGCAAATATCTATATTGTTACAAATGAGCAAGGGAGAGTATTTGGATTCATGCTCTACTTTGGTATCCTTGCCAATTACATATTATCCACAGACAGATTTTATAAATTGAATGATTAAAAATCCAACGTAGTATTGCAATCTAAAAAGAAAGGCAAATAGTACAATTAATAGTTCAAAACAACTTTTTGTTCACTTCCTCTGCTTTGTTTGAACGCGTATTTTGTTTTTCCTTGATAAAGACTAGTTTCTTTTTCCGAGAATAAAAAAAAGAAAAAAGAAAAAGAAAAAGAAAGAAAATGTTCACTTCCGAGCTTATTTTTCAAGTCCCGTAATGCAAACAGAACAACAAAGGCAACTACAATCAAGAACAGAGATTGCACGGTGGCGGCGGGGCTAACCTTTCGGACGCGGAGAGGTGAGATTGAACTCCATTGACAGAGCGTCTATAACCGCCGAGCGCTTCTCCTCCGAATTCGTCTTCTGATTTTCCGCTCCCAATTGTTCATTTCTAGAGTTCTCATCATCAAAATGATTAATACTTTCTTCCAAATGCTTCAGAACTTCTTCCAAATGCATCAGAACTTCATGATCATCCCCATTACTCCCCATTTCACCAATTACTATACTGTAAAAAACTCACCAAAAACAAAACGAAACAAAAATGAATTCAAGTCTCAACAATTCTCTGCTCCCTAGGTATCATCCCAAAACCTTCAACCCAAACACAAAAGTTGATCCTCTAATTGTGATTGAACACGATTGGCAAGTTACAAGTTAATCATTCCCAAAACCCAAAATATATATATATATATATATATATATATTTCCATGGAGTAGGCCAGAATATAAAAGGCCTGACACATTTAACACCTAAAACTCAAGAGACCCAGATACTCAGAAACCATGTACTGCAAAACCCAGCTTCGTAATCATCGAAAATGGCACCCGAAAAAGCAAACAATCAACTTCCCAAGAATGAAAAAGTCGAACATGATTTAAACCCCTTTTTTTCTTTTCTTTTCTTTCTTTTTTTTCTTTTTTCTTTGTTTTCTTTTTTTTTTTTTTTTTTTTTGTTTTTCTTTTTGATGCCTAAACTGCAAATTGACCAAACAGTGTCCCCACCTGTCAGTCAAAGCTCAAAGAAGAAGAAGAACGTTTGGTCGTTACACGTACACGAGAGATCAAACAACGAAAACTACTACGAAAATAAAAATTAAAATTAAAATTAAAATAAAATAAAATTTTGTATAGAAGGCTCAAGGCTATGGGCTTGTAGATTCTGAAATTTATAAGAAATATCACCTTCAACAGCTAACCCTTTTTTTTTTTTTTTTTTTTAAGAATGACCAGGGCACTGTTGCTACATATATATATATAGATATAGATATAGATATAGATATAGATACTGATGGAGAAGTTTGGGAAGCTTCGCGCGGTTTGGAGATGAAGAGACGATGACTAACACACTTACAACAGTTTTTTTTTTTTTTTTTTTTAACAAAGAGAACCAATGTCATAAAAAATTTACTACATTGGCTTCGATCTCTCTCTCTCTCTCTTTTAATCCTTGGTATAACATGCAAATTAACACCGATCTACTTTGTTGTTGGAAGTAAATCTCATCTATGGACTGAAATTAGGACGATAAAAGATTTATCACTAAAGTCTTTTCAAATTATAAACATAAAAAAAAAATTAACATCATTTTATTTATTAATATTATATGATGCATAGATGTATACTAATGTTAATCACAATCTTTTAATAATTATTAATATGATTTTCAAATTATAAACATAAAAAAAATTAACATCATTTTATTTATTAATATTATATGATGCATAGATGTATACTAATGTTAATCACAATCTTTTAATAATTATTAATATAATCTAGTGATAATCACTGAATCTCTCAAAAATAATTGATAATTATAAGGGAAAGAAAGTTCTCTACTTTCTTTTTGTGTTTCTCTATTTCACTTGGGATTATTTTTTGTGTAGATCCCAATGAACAAGTGCAAAACTTGATTCCTAATCTGAATTCGCGCATTTACTTCTAAAACAAATTGGAGTTCTTGCATAGAAAACTCTTCTCTGGCGCTTAGTCATTATTTTTCCAAGGAAAATCTCATAAATGAACTTGACAAAATTTTGCAAGAGAAATCAAGAAAGATGTAAGGTTTACTTGGGAGCATTTTGAAACGGTTTTACTTCATCATTTTGATGGTCTAGATTTTTATGTCTGCACAAAATCTATCATATGCCCACCTACATGTGATTAGAAAAACAATCGCTAATTAAATCATTTAAAATAAAAAATCCCTTCCTCCATGAACTCTGATGCCTCCCCCCTCCTCTCTCCCCCTGGCACCCCCACCACCTTGTCATGTTCTCCACCAGACCACTATTTCCGGCCAAAAAAAAAAAAAAAGCCTCCCATGCCAGATTTAAAAAAGTAATAATAATAACTGCAATGATGAGTGGGTGGGGTGGGGAGTGCAACCTCCTGCGCGGGGGGGGGGGGGGGGGGGAAGGAAGATGAGCGGATCTCTGTCTACGACAAGCAATACACCCACATCTCGTCCTCCAATCCTCCACCGGCAAGCAATACACCCTCAGATCCGGCGAGATGGTGGTGGAATGAGTGGATCTCCGTGGATGGGTCCTAGCACGAGCCGCCACCACCCATATCCCGAGCCTCACGATTATCGCCCACATCGCGACGATGGCGTTCTCGCAGCCCCTTCGAGTCAATGGAATCGGATCTTACGAGCTCGGAGGCCCTTTGTGCAGGTCAACCACTCGAGTTGCCAATGACGCCCACCGTCACGACACTCGCGACGCTCACATGTTATAGCTGGTCGGTGGCCACCTAAGGGGGTCAAGTGGTGGTGGTTCGCTGTCACCTGGGGGGCGGGGTCTCGTAGTCGTTATAGGGAGCTCTGGGTAGCCGTCGACAGTTGGGGGGGCATTGGGAAGTTTGGTGACAGGAGGAAAATAGATTTTTTTAAATATAATGTTATAACTTACTCCTTAATTTAAGATACCTTATTAATCCCCTCGTTCTTATTTGTTAGATCTTACTTCATTAATAGGATAAAAATCCTTACCCCATTGTAAAATCTCTCTTTTTGGACATGAAGTAAAAATAAGAATAATTCAGAAATGGTATTGAGATAATTTAAAAAATTGGCTTTGGTTGTGTTTTTTGAGAGATTAGTATTAAGAATGAAAAAAAAGAAAAAGAAAAGAAAAGGTCATGCTTAAGCATCTTTCTGAAAAATATTTATTGATTTTATAATTCTTAGACCATCCCCAATCCATTATTTTATTTTAACGCAACTTTTGTACTAAAATAGTGCAACTTTTGTACTAAAATAGTGCAACTTTGCACTTAAGTTAAAGTTTATCTACAATATATCTACTTTAAATTTTACCCTAAAAGAATATTCCCTTTAAATTCATTTATATTCCGTTTCATTCTACATAATTATCTTATTATTAAAACTTCTATGGGTTAGTCTCCATCTAGTACTAGATGGTATCCAGTAATGTGAATTTCAGTTACTAGGAATGTAAATTCATGCAAAAAGAAATGTAAAATAAAGAGAATTCATATTGACTTTAACTACATTTTCTTCTGCATTAATTCACATTTCTAGTAACTGAAGTTAATAATTATAGTAACTTACCATACAGTATCAGATATAAGATTTTGTGTATATTATATATATATATATATAGACAGCTCAAACACGGTTTCCTCAACAGTGTTGCACCATTAATGATGCAGCATTGTCCCCCTGTGGTAAACTAGCACAGGACTTGATGTTGGGTTGGAGTTTTTTTTTATCTCTAAATTGGAGTTTTGCAACAAGCAAGTGTCTGATTTAAGACCCTCTTAGTCCTTACAGAATGAAGAGGAAAATCTGAAAATAATTTTATTGTATTTTCTAACTTCTTAACAAATTATAAAAGCCATTTTTTGTTTGTATTATGTTTTCTAACTTTGTGCAAAACAAATATTGTTTTTAACTCATTTTTAAAACAACTTTATGGTGAATTATAAGATTTCTTTCCAAACCATTACAAATCAATACCATTCACCCTTTTATATTTATCTCAGCTACTCACCTCAATTTATAGTTTAGGGTAATTTTTAAGTCTAATCTTGATCGTTCATTTTAAAGTGTTTGTTATATGTCCCCAATATGCCTAAGAAGTTATAGGCTATGCATGAGTTGAATGAGCTAGATTAGAAGCTTGAATGATATATGGTTCTGCAAACCTAATTTACAAACCCTAGTTGGTGCAAGAACACCCAAGGGTTTGCATGTGTGTGTATAGATGTATGATGATGAGGTTTTACGTTAATAAGCGCTGCATGTGTGTCGTAGGCTCACAGTTACAACCGTTTGAGTTAGTGTGCCCGTAAATTGAACCGTAAAACGAATTTAAGAAAGAAACTGCCAGTACGGGTAAAACTGGATAGTTTTCTGAAAAGACTGTTTTGAGACCCTTAGAGGTCGAATTTTGAAAAACTTAAAACATGAAAATTGTAGAGAAGGGAAATTCCTAGGGGAAAATGCAACATTTTTCAAAAATAAGACTCCAAAAGCCTCCGTTTTTATAGAAACCTGAGCCTGGTTGGCCAAACCTAGTATGCACGGCCAGGCAGGTTCAACAAGGGATAAGGTCAAGTTAAGGGTAGAATTAGGTTTTGAGTAAAACACAAAAGTTGCAGGAATCTTTGAGGTCTACAACTTTCATGAAGAAAATTTTTTTCAAATTTCAAACAGATTTTAAGATAATAATGGATCTTAAAAACTGTGCAGGAAACAGGAAATTCCTGCGCATGATTTTTCATAAAACAGTGCATAAACAGGAAATTCCTGCACATGCACTGATAACCGGAGTTATGAACTGTTTTCAAAGAATGATTTCAGAATTTGACGATTTTTAACTGTTCTTACTTAAAAGCAATAGTTTTTCAAAAATACGGTTTTACGGAAATTAAAGTTTTTACAAGAACTTTTAAGAGAAAACTTGACAAAGTTTTGTCAAGAAAAGAGAAAAATAAATAAGCCAAAAAGTGTTTTGAAAACATGATAACAAAAAGATAACCAATAGTAAACAGATAAGATACCCAAGATATTGGGTTGGGCCTCACACCCGAGGTTACCAATAGTAATCCAATAGGTGATGCTTTAAAATTAATTAGGCACAAGTAACCCAATAGGGTATCACTCATGTACAAATAGGCCTTACCCTAGGGTTACCCATAGTAACCTAATGGGATATGAGTTAAAGGTAATCGGGCTTAGGCTCGAAGTTGCATATAGTAACCTAACACTATTCAAGTATGATTGGGTCTAGTACCCAAGGTTACTCTAAGTAACCAAACAAATTATCATAAGATAATGTAAGGGGGACATATAACTAGGGTTACTCATGGATGTTGGTTAAGATACCAACATTGTATGTAATGCTTTAGAGTAAGATAGGATGATCTTATCTTACGCCTTAATTGAAACAGAAATAGAATCTGTTGATGTACCTTGTTGGAATATTAAGTCAAGACTGTAGGACATCAGGTAAGTACAAACCTCACCTACAGTATGGAAAATAGTAAACTATTTTCAAGTATATGACATGTTTTCATGTACGCTATGTTATGCTATGTTAAGTCATGTTATGCCATGTTATACTATGTCAAGTCATATTATGCCATGTTATGTTATGTCAAATCATATTATGCCATGTTATGCTATGTCAAGTCATGTTATGTCATGTTATGCTATGTTACGTCATGGTATGTCATGTTATGCTATGTCAAGCCATGTTATGCCATGTTAAGTTATGTTAAGTCAAGATAAGCCATGTTATGCCAAGATATGTCATGCTATGCTATGATATGCCATGTGTACGTATATGTTATGATTGAATTACATTATGAGGTAGTGATATCATGAAGTATGTTCACTAATATTAAACCACATGGTAAGAACATATTAAGTCATAAGATAAGACAAGCAAGGTGTCGTACCAACCTCCTGCCAGATCATGGAGGATACATGTTTCAAGTTCAAGTTACTAGGACCTTCCGCTAGATCATGAAGGGTTATGTTTATGATTCTCAGAATTGTTAGGGATCTTGCAAACCTTAACTTTCTGTGAAATGCGCGCATTTGGTACATACACAAACGGCCCACATGTTAAAACAAGATAATAAGTTTATGATTAAGTTCATAATGGAGCATAAGACATTCATAATCAATCATAAATGGATCATGTATAAATTATATGATGTTGACGTGTTTTTGTGAGATTATGTTTGTACTTGCTGAGCGAAAACTCATCAGTATATTTCATACTGTAAGTAAGATGCATGCAGCTTTACTTTGTGGGCCATGGAGACGATGCAGCAAGTGAATGGCGGTGTGAGATATCACTACTCAAATATTTCCGCAAACTCTTTAAATTATGAAGTTGTATATGTATGATTAAGGAGTATGTACCATGTTACATATATGATGTTTTTAAGTTGTGATTTAAAAGAAAGTTTAAAAGAAAAAAAAAATTATTCTGAAATTTTCTATGAGTTCAAGCATTAGAAACATGTTAAGTAAGATAAACAAGTAAAGTAACGGCCCACGTTTACTTAGTCGGTCCTACGTGGATGGCCGGGGCATACAGAAGTGATATCAGAGCAAGATTAAGCATTTAATACCAAGGTTTAAGTAAGCATAGTAACGGCCCTACATAGGTCAGGGTGTTACAGTGGGATGGCTTGAAGCTTTTTCCACCCCGAGTTTGTGATCTCTGCACCTATTTGTGATTAAAGTAGTTGTTTAGTATTAGAACCTTATGATTGTAGGAAAAAAGGGTATGTTACACAACAGAATTTTAAAAATTTTTTCTTTAGATTATACTAACTTATGTTAACATATACAATAAATTATTTTACAATCTATGTACTTTGAGAGAAGACAATAGGGATGCTGAAGGATGTGATAAAAAAAAGCTTCAACCAACTAGCCTTCTTTACTATTATTCTCCAATTCCCGAACAGTAGAGCAAATGGGCACTCGATCTTTCGATCAGTTTTCATATGCGGCTTTCTCCTTTTAACCATCTAGAACTTTTACAGCTTATTACTACTATAATGAGAAAATAATAATAAGTTCGCTCACCTTAGAGTTTATGGTCTGAATAAAATAGGAGCCCTTATGATCATATTTTAGTGAATGGACTAGGTGGAATTTAAATTCGAATAGGACTCGGATATTCAAAATTTGATTAAAACATGCAAGCAAACCCTAATATCACACAAACATATTATCAAAACATGCACCAAAAACAGAAATTGAGACCATAAATCCTAATCAAGCACATAACCAAGCAACTAAACCTATTACATGAAAATAAATGAATGAGCTTATGCTCTTACATACCCACATGAAAAATACACATAAACTTGAATCAAAAGCTTAATGGAAAGGCCTAACGAATTTAGGAAGATTACCTTTAAACCTTGAGAATGGATTCTAAGTTTTGGATCAAAGATCTCCTCCTCCCTATTTCTTCCTCAAAATCAGACCCTTTCTTTGTTTTTCTTCTCTATGGTTTCGGCTTCTAAGGGGGAGAGAGTGAGGGGAAATTTTGGCATGGTTTTGGGGCATTTCCACATAAGGTGAAGCAAAATGTGCATCCCCCCATCACCTATTTATAGGTGGAAAATATTTTCTTTTTGGATTTATATTTATTTCTAAAATTGCATACTAGTCCTTACGAGCAAAATATTTGCTCATTGGTCCTTGTGAGGTGGTCGGCCATGATAGGTTGCCTTGGAGGCCAAGTTACTTGTTTACATCATCAAGCTTACATTATCATGACATCATCAAGCTTACATCATCATGATATCATCATGCTTACATTATCATGACATCATCAAGCTTACATCATCATGCTTACATTATCATGACATCATCATGCTTACATCATCATCATTTACTTTTCTGAAAATTACACTTTGGCCCCTAAGGATAAAATATTTATACTTTAGTCCCTGTGGGTGACCGGCTAGGGTAGAGTCATTTGGCTTCCAATTCATGCATAATTATCCACTTGATTCCAAGAATCCCTTAATATAATTATGCAGTCCATTTTCTTACTAACTTAGATAATATCAATACTGTTTTTTTTTTTTTTACTAAAAACAGTACTGTCATACTGGATTGTAGTCCAAAAATTCATCTGCATAAAATTGGACTGCGTAAAGGATTTTCTTATGATTTAGAGCCACTTAGCCCTTATTGCTCTAAATATTGTGCTTGATTTCTCTATGGTGGTCTCATAGCTTATTCTTGCTTATTCGTCCGTAATGACGGTTTTCCCGCAGTATAATTTCCATACTGTCGAGTACACTACAGTATTGTCTTAGTCAAACCTAAAGTCAACCTGGTCAATCTTGGTCAAACATTGACCGGAATAAAAATCGTAAATTTCTATTCTGTCATTTCCTTAAAAGGCTTCATGCTTGACTAAGCAAACTAATATTGAGTCTCGTAACTAATTACACAAGAACTCAAATATATACTGATATTTAACTTAGATCACGATTTAGACTTAGATTCTCCTTGTATCTACGGAAATCACAAGTTATCAAAATTTCGGGTTATTACACCCACGAATAAAGTCACTTTCCATATAGGTCCCCTTAGTGAGTTTAGAGTACTCACGAGATACTTTATTTACCCAATTTTCTATTACCATCATAGGAAAATAAGAAAACATATCCTAAATTCATGTTAAAAGCATATCCCGAAATCATCCCAACCCCCAAAATCATCCCAACCCCCAAAATCCAAAAAACTCCCCCATCCACATCGTAGTCTGCCCCACCCGTACATCATCGCAGTTGCCTGCCTTGTCCCCAATATTATTGCCGCCCTTGTCGTCATGGCTCTCCTCCTCCTTGTGTGATAAGTTCTTATTTTGTTTTTTCCCCTCTCCTTTTTATGTTCATATTTGAAGTTAATGGTTTTTTTGACTTAGTTATTAGATCATCTCTAAAGTATTTGTTTATATCAATACTATATTTGTTATTAAAAAAATATGAAAAATAACATTATCTTATTATGCTTCAATAGATAATGTTATTTCTAATGTTATTTTTACTTTTTATCCTCATTATTATATTTTGAAATTTATAAAAATGAATTTTTAAGTACTTAAATAAACTAAAAATGAAAAATATTGAGATAATCACATTAAAAAGTCGATGTAATAATTAATAAGAATCAAATGGAAATTAAATTCGATAGAGAATGAGGACTATAAACGGCTTATAAGTGTCACAAGTTCTTTTTCTTTTAGTAATTGTTTGTAAATTGTAATTTAATAAGGTTTACTATAGATTCACCAATTTCGTCCTCTTGAAGGTCCCTTTTGTGGTGACCATGATATGTCAGATCAAGTTTGATTATTCATAAAGTCTCTATCCATTCAACCAAAAAAAAAAATATATATATTATAATTGATTTGTCTCATGAGATTATATATTTGACTTGTTTGTGTGAATACAAAAAAAATATATTAAATTTGACATTGGTTATGTCCTATGGAAAATTTGCCATATGATAAATTTGACATTATATATAGCACTTCTTCGGAGAATACTTTTTTTATTTAAATGCCAAAATTTCACAATGACACAACAATTTAGTATTAACATTGCATTGGAGACGCTTATATGTTACTGTTAGTCGTTCTATTGGTGGGGATTGACGCGGTGTTTGTTTCAATCATTTTATCAAATGACACATATTCTATTTAGATGGTTTTTTAAAATATATGTTTGGTTTTTTCGCATATCAAATACTCCATTTGAATTGCCCATTTAGAAACGGGTCCAAATGATTTTTTAAGCCAAACACCATTCTAAATTTTTCACATTTTAAATGACAATTTTCAACAACTATGCAAACATAAATCTAATGTTTCCATCTATTTTTTTTTTCTAAATGTTATATCCAAACGTCTACTTCGAATGTAAATCCAAATATTTCCATCCCAAATATTTTCCTCCAAATGTGAAAATTTAGATGGTTCCTCCAAGAGTATCTGGGGTTTTTGTTAATTAATATTCTAATTGTAAAATATAGTACATTTTGGCTTTATTTTATTTTATTTTATACATTATTGTGACAACCAATTAATTTTATTTTAATATTTTTCAATAATACTTATATTTTATATCAATAATTGTTAATTAATATCAAATCACATATATTTTACATAAAATTATAAGTAGGTCAATTAACAGTTATAAGTTGTTTATTAAGAAGTCACAATTATTGAACCTGTTATATATATATATATATATATATTGGGATTTGCAGGTAAATCATAAATGATCTTTTTAAAGAAATATGTAGTCCAAGTATTATAATATGAGGACTTTGATGGTGGGGAAGCTTGCTTTTCCCCACTAAGGGGGTAAAAATTTTTGACCCTCGGATAAGAGTTCAATGGCTCCAAATAATACTTCTACAAAAACAAAGACAAAACACAATCACACTAGATCAAAGCATCAAATAACCATATATATTTTGAATGAAGTTTTTGAAAATAAATAAATAAATAAATAAAAAGGGTGCTCCACCCTAGGAGCTGATCACAGTTGAGCTAACTGGGCGGCGGCGCGGCGGCAAATATGGCAGGAAAGAGACCAGAAACTTGCCGAAAAGTCTAAGTCATGAAGATCCGAGCAGTCACCAGGCCAGAGGAACGAAAATTGAAACAGCCTCCGATCGGTGAGGATGGTACATGCCAGGAACTGGTTTGGTCAATGATCTGGTGTGGTCCGGAGAATCACCAACGAGACAACGCTGAAAGCTCGGCTCGGAGGTCGTCGTGACCGATGATGACTTGGAATGACTGCAGGGGTGCAAGATCCAACGTAACCCAAACCATCCACTATCGCCAAAGTTCGAAACTGGCCGTGACCCATTGTGAATCTCTGGCGAACTCCCTTCCACTCCTTCAGATCTGTGCAACCCACGAGGGGGGGTTTGTGGGTTGCCTGACGCAAGATGGTCGCGGCCTCTGTGCATTTGCAACGGAGGTCACAGAGGTCTAGCCTCCTCGGCCCTTGGTTCGCAATGATCCTTCCAGCCATGGATCAATACTTTTGCAGCCTCTACAGTCATGAGTCGCCACCCATGAAGAGGAGAATCCCGATGCGTTTGCAATTGGCTGGTGTGGGTCTTCGCAAGTGCGTGGCGGGGAGGAGATCGACCTAAAGGCTGCAGCAAAGTGAGGGTAAGGGTGGTGGTCGTCGCATCGGTGGCCGGCGAGTTGGAGGGCCTGTCAGTGGAGGGGGGTTGCGGCTGAGGGTCCGACGTCGGATGTCTCTTTTGTTTTGAAAATTTTTTGAACTGTTTTGAAACGATCATACGTAATTTTTTTTTTTTTTTTTTTTGTGTGATTGTTTGGTATGTCTTTTTGCTCTCAACCATCAAGAGTGATCTAGTGGTCTATAATTTTTACAATGTCAATAGGTAAAGTGACCAAATCCCATTGTAGATTTTTTTTTTTTTTTTTTGGAATAATTATGCTATTATAGAATTGACCTTATAAAATAAACAAAATGAATGTTTTTTTTTTTTTTGAAATGGCGTACTAATGTTTGAAATTGATTAAGAAATAATTTAATGTGATTGATTAATGATTAATTATGATAATTGAGGATAAGTTTCTTAAATAAAAAACAATTCTGATTATGTACATTATG
This sequence comes from Ficus microcarpa, assembly GCA_025413485.1. Taxonomy (NCBI): domain Eukaryota; kingdom Viridiplantae; phylum Streptophyta; class Magnoliopsida; order Rosales; family Moraceae; genus Ficus; species Ficus microcarpa. The sequence goes on along the minus strand of CM046377.1, from coordinate 51,275,921 downwards.
TTTATATGGCATATTTAATTTTGGAAATTGAAAAATTTTTACAAAAAAATATTTATTTTAATTTTTTCTATCATTATCTCATTTTTGAAAAAGAAAAATTATTTTATTTACAAATTTATTTTTATAATACTCTTTTATAAAAAGAAAATGAAAATTTTTTAAATCTTATCACACTTCATTATTTTTAATATCATTTTTCCTCGTTGAAAATTTTTTTGTTTTTCAAAAGAAAAATGTTTTACACAAGTCTTCTCATTGAAAATAAAAATTTTTTTGTTTTTAAAAATGTGCATACGATTCAAACAGAATCTTGTTTAAATTAGT
>CM046377.1:51168264-51275497 GCA_025413485.1 Ficus microcarpa | reverse complement strand
ATAGCAAAGTATGTCATTACATAAGTAGTGGACTTGGCAAACATATAGAAATAAACCAATAATAGTAACTTAAAGAAAAGGAGAAAGTCATTGCATGCAGATAATATGACAATTCACTTCTTGTAAAGCTTAATATCTTTCCACCTAGACTCCATGTAATTACTAGAATTAGCCGGAGCAGCATAAACACCAAACTTAAAGTAGAGGTCTCCTGGTCCTTGATCTTTCACCACAAACTTCTCAACACCGTCTATGAATACCTTAATCTTCCCTTTGTCCACGTTGTGGATTATGTTCACTCTGAACCACTTGTCGTACAGATCACTCGCCACCAGATTGTACTTGTAGTATCTCAAGTCGCCTATGCCTCCGTCGTCGTACGTCCTTAGTTGCAGACTCGTAGCTCCATGAGCTGCGCCGTGGATTTGCACTATGGTAACACCGGATGTGCCTTTTGGCACGAAGGCATAGCCTTCGAATTGCCATACTCCCGAAGAGTAGTCATAACCCTGTATAGTAACACGAATCGCCACGAAAAACATCAGATAAAAAGACACATATCTAAGAAAAATATATGTATATATATATATATATAGAGAGAGAGAGAGAGAGGTATGTACCTTTATGCGTATTTCAGAACGCGGTCGGGTGGTACTTGAAGGCTTGAAGGGCTTGTCATCGTTGTAGATCCAAAATCTTCGAACTCCGTGTTTGTAGGAGTAGCGATTCTTGAGAGGCTCATTGAAGGGTTTATCAAACTTGAAGTTTTGTGATGTCAACGGAACAAGAGTGAATCCATTAGTAGGATCAGGATCATCATCTTGTGCTTTACAAACATGACATAATAAGCTTAGCAAGATCAACCACACAAATCCCTTGTACACACACCTACTCATTTCCATTTTTCTCTCTATTTCTCTCTACTTCTCACCAAACTGATTTCCTCTCTCTCGCTCTCTCTATGTATATATATAAATGAAACAACTACATGATATACATACATACATACATACATACATACATACATACATATATATATATATAGGAGCTTGACATTGTATGACGTTGCTTCCACAATGTCTGGTTCCTTTGGTTTGACATTACCGGCACTATTATATATAATGACGGCGATGGATTATTTGTGTGTCTGTTCAATTTTAATATTATTTTCGACAGATTTTCCTACGTTTGAATTTTTTTTTTTTTCCTTTTTTTGAGTTTTCAGGTTTCTCCTAGGTATATGTACATATGTATATTCCAGTTAGAGTTCAACTCCAAGCACGAAATGACAGGAAGAAAAGAACAATCGTACGTGTCAAAGGCTTAATTAATAATGATGAGAAAATACGTTAACCCAACTTAATAAACTGTTTGTGTACAATATGCTCTTGATCATTACAATATGCATGAATTATGATAGTGAACAAGCGCAATAATATAGATGGGGTAAAACGAAGAATCAATTTGGATTAAGGTTAATGACTGAGTTAGTAGTCGATTGACGTATCGATCACGTCAGCGTCTGATTGATTAGGGTTGAACTAACTTATGAAGGAAAAAATAAAGTGTAAGGAGACAGAATACATGAACTTTCCATCTGAAAGCTACGCGTCCATTGTCAAGTATAGGAAGTTTCACTAAGACATATAAAATAGTACTATAAGTCATTGAGAATAAGAATAGGAAGCTGGAAGTGGGAAATTCTAAGAAAAGAGAGAGTGGAGTGCATGAATTATGGAGAATGATAACCAACCCAAGGTATTTACTCTGTTGACCTCACAACCAAATTAAACCCCAAGAGCCCTCGTGGCATAGATGGCCAATTTTTTGGTTTCTATAGATCATTATTCACTACGCAAACATCATCTTACAAATTCATACCAGTGAACATCGCTTCAAAGATCATTCGTTTTACCATTGATCCTCTTATATAATTTTAATCTTGTTACTTTGAGATTTTCACAGAGAGAGATTAAAAGGAAGGCATATTTAACGATCCCCGCATATTATTTTCTGTCAAGAATTTAGCAAAAGGAGGAAAGCTGAAAATATTATGAAGTTCGGGAGAACAGATATTACAAATTGAATTATGAAAAAAATTTTGTTATAAGGTCTAAAGTTTAGTATAAAATATAAATAGGAGATGAGGGAATTTTTGATATTTCATATATTTATTACTTCATGAACACACATATTAAGATGTAAGAGATAAAAGAATGTCCTCAAATGTAGTGTTACATTTAAAAAATTTCAGAAGTGTCATTATTGAAATCTACCCTTCTCTGCTTTAGTAAGTATAAAATAGATTACTAGTATATCTTTTTTTTTTTTTTTTTAATTTGGGGTGAGGGATTTAAACTTTACACTTTTTAATAGAATCGGGTGTAAAATTATCATTAACTTATACTTGTTACCACGAATATTAGTATACTTGAGTGCAGCTTGAGTTTGGACGACGGTAAAATGATGTTAAGATTAATGTATTCTTGATAAGTGATCTCTCATCTTGTTTATTTACTCTCACAATTTGCTTTTAATAAATGAATAACAAATTTAAATTCAAAATAAATATATGAGTGTGTTTGGTTGGTTAGTTTGAGTTGAAATATTTTAGTTGTAATAGTAAATTTTTTTGAATTTTCAGAAAAGACAAAAAACTTTTTGAGAAAAAGTCAAAAAATTTTTGAAAAAAAGATTAAAAAAAAGTACAGTTTGAGTTGAAATGAACCGATAGCCAAACAAACCTTATATATGAATAGTCAGGTGAGGTGCGGATATTGGCTAGCTTTTAAAAGAATGGTCAATCTTTTTTAATTAGGAAAATGGTCAATGGCCTTAAAATAGTTGATTCATTGATCAATCGGGTCAATAAATGATTGAAACACATGTTTTGATTGAAATTTGTATTTTAGGATTTTTTTTTTTTGTAACGATCCCCGCTATTATTTTTTGTCAAGAATTTAGCAAAAGGAGGAAAGCTGAAAATATTGTGAAGTTCGGGAGAACAAATATTACAAATTGAATTATGAAAAGAATTTTGTGATAAGGTCTAAAGTTTAGCATAAAAATGTAAATAGGAGATGAGGGAATTTTTGATATTTCATATATTTATTAGTTTATGAACACACATATTAAGATGTAAAATGATAATGAGATAAAAGAATGTCCTCAAATGTAGTGTTCCATTTAAAAAATTTCAGAAGTGTCAATATTGAAATCTACCCTTCTCTATTTTATAGTAAGTATAAAATAGATTACTAGTATATCTTTTTTTTTTTTTTTTTTAAATTTGGGGTGAGGGATTTAAACTTTGTACTTTTTAGTAGAATTGGGTGTAAAATTATCCTTAAATTATACTTGTTACCACGAGTATTAGTATACTTGAGTGCAGCTTGAGTTTGGACGACGGTGAAATGATGTTAAGATTAATGTATTCTTGATAAGTGATCTCTCATCTTGTTTATTTACTCCCATAATTTGTTTTTAATAAATGAATAACAAATTTAAATTCAAAATAAATATATATGAATAATCAGGTGAGGTGCGGATATTGGCTAGCTTTTAAAAGAATGGTCAATCTTTTTTAATTAGGAAAATGGTCAATGGCCAATAGTTGATTCATTGATCAATCGGGTCAATAAATGATTGAAACACATGTTTTGGTTGAAATTTGTATTTTAGGATTTTTTTTTTGTCTCACATTTTAAATTTCCTACTAATTTCCCCCTGTTGAAATAATCTTTCTCTAGTCTCTTAAAAAAAATTTATTCTACAAATATGACCCTTTTATTTTTTATTTTTTCCTAATTGACCAACTGCAATGATCTTTGTCAAATGTGTCCTTTTTCCTACAAGACAAAGTACAACTCTATGTATCCGTAAATAATTTACACTATAATTTCCCCATTAAAATTTTTTTTTTCCCTTAAATTGTATTTTTATTCAAATACTATTTTTCAAACAAAACTAAGCTCTCAATGCACTAATAAAGCTTTATAAAAAAAAAAAAAACACTAATAAGGCGAGAAAATAAATAAAAAACATAAAAATAAATTTATTTGATAAATAACTTATTTACTTCTTATAAATATATTATTTACCTAATAATTTTACTATTTATTTTAGATATTTTCAAGTCCCTTTTATTTTATTTATCTAATAATTTTGGATAAGACTACGGTAAAACCTTTTTTATATATATACTCTATCAGTATAACCCTTTTTTAAACCGTTAAGATATGATTGAGTGGTTAATATGTTACTTGTATATGATAGTTATAATACATCTTACCTCATACTAATATAGACTAATAAATTATAAATTAATAGAAAAAAATAAATTAAAAAAAAAACTCATGAAGCCCCCCCCCCCCCCCCCCCCGCCCACTGCTCCCCAAATGACGAGGCTCCCCGCGCCGACAAGCCCTGTCGCCCCCCTAAATGGCGACGAGCCCAACCACCCCTTATGCCGACGACCCAAATTTGGTCGGCCTTAACACCCCCCCTCCAAACCCAAACTTTAGGCGACATCGCTCCCCCCAACACCCCAACATCAAGCTGGCACCCCCCTGAAGGTTTATTTATTTATTTTTTAATATTTTTTTAGGCTATACTATTTTGTAGAAAGGTTCATTCTAATTTTCATACGTAAGTAATATTTCAGATGTTTAATCAGATTTAAACAGTTTAAAAATGAACTCTATTAATTGAGTATATAAAAAGGGTTTTATGAACTCTATTAATTGAGTATATAAAAAGGGTTTTACCATATACTTTCCCAATAATTTTATTACTATTTATTTTAGATATTTTAAATTCATTTTTATTTTAGTTATTTTCATTAAAAAAACTATTTATTGTAATTTCTCTCTCCTTTTTTTTTTTTTTGGTAATTATACTATATGCCATATTTTAAAAGATACTAATGAGAATTATAGCATATTTTTAAAATGGTGTAAATTATAGCATATTTCAATTTCATATTTTTAATTTATTCTAATTTTGTCCCTTTCTCGTTTCACATGCATATTTTCCCTTATAGCATATTTCAATTTCTTATTTTAATTTATTCAAATTTTGCCAATTTCTTTGTTCACATGCACATTTTCCTTTTTCCCTCTCTCACTTCTCTCTCTCTTTCTCCCACTTTCTCCTCGTTGACCAGAGAGGAGTCACACCGATGACAGTGGAAAGATCACGGTAGCGACGAGAATCGGAGCCAAACGACGGCGAGGATAAGCAGATCACGACGACGTGGAGCGTGTGAATGGCTCCCAATTGGATCACTACATTTCTCTCACCTCACTTTCTCTCTCTTTCCGTTTCGTCTCTCTCAATCTACTATGAACAAAATTCAGTCAGTGGAGAAGATGAAGCCCAACAGCTGCCGCAGAATGCCTGTGAATCCCGATCCGTAAAGCTTTTGCGCTCCTGAGATTCATTCCGTACCATTTAAACGCGATTAACCGTCGTGCGAGGCCGAATATTACGAATCTTGCCGTTGCAAGCTTCCGTCCAAGGCGAACCATTGCGAATCCCACTCGGCGCAAGCTTACTGTTCCGGTGATCTCTGTGCGCTGGCGGCTGGGCAAGCATTTTTGGGGGTTAGGGTTTGGTTGTTTTTGTCGGGCTTTTTTTGGAATTATCTTAAGTTTTAGGTTGATTTGACAAATGTTTTTTGTGTTTTGTTTTTCGAGAATGTCATTTAAGGATTTACACAATGATCTGTATAAAAAATAATTTTTCGTGTGGAATAATGAATTGTACCTTGAAAATTTTGATATTTAGGAGAAAATCTTAATATTTACAGGTAAAATATTAGAGTTGCCTTCTGAATCCTTCTAAGTAAATATTAAGTTTACCTGATAATATTCTATTTACTTTGACAATCTTAAATCTAAAAATGAGATAAATATCACCATTTATTAGTAAATGATAATCTAAGTACATGTTTATTTTCTAAATATGCTATATTGTCATTTCTCTCGACTTTAGACTATGGGTTAAATTGGATTTACTAATAAATGTTATTTTTATCACCTAAATCAAAGTATTGAAAATTAAGTAATTTTTAAATTCACAAGTAAATATCTAATTCATTGATATTTTTATTTTGGTGAATAATAAAAAGATATGGGGATAACTCCATCATTTCTGGTTTTTAGTCTTACAGACAGGAACTTCTTTCCCTATGTATGGTAGGGAGACGGATTTTTTATACTAGTTTCTCTCAGTCAGTCATCTGGAGTCTACCTTGTTATTACTAAACTATACTTCAATAGACAAAGTTGGAGCGAGATCTAAGAGAAGGCAACAGTAGTCGAACCTGAGTGGACGAAGGGAGAAGCTCACAAAGTCACCCACCCTTACCAATCCATCTACCTCTGTGGGTGTATCTAATTCATTGATATTGGTCTTACAGGTAAATATGTGGATTTATTGAGTAAAATAAAAAGAATTTACTAAGTAGATATTATATTTCCTATTTACAAACAAGATAAATATCACTACAATAAAATAATATATTTACTACTATGAAAATAATATTTGTATTATTTTTAAACACTACATTTTACAAAAAAATAGTAAGATTTATTGACAAATATTATATTTACTTGACAATTTGATAGTTTTCAAATTAACATAAATACGAAATTTATTATAAATACTATATTTACATGTAAATACTAATACATGTAAATACTAATATTTAGTGATAAATATTTGATTTACATGATTAATTAATTGTTTTCAGAACAATGTAGATACTATACATACTTGTAAATATTAAGATTTATTAGTAAATATTTTGATTTACTTAAAAGATTGACAATTTTCTAGGGAAAATTGGTAGGTTTAAAACAAGTTACCAAATTAAAACATTGCTTTTATCATGATCGTTATTAATTTTAGTGGAGAGTAAGGGTCATTCTTGCAGAAGATTGGTCTTAATTAATTCATTATCAATTTTGCAACAATAAATATAAAAAGGGACTTTTTTTTTTTGGATTTTTAACCAAAGTAATTGAAAATTAAAAGAAAGCTAGAATTAACAAAGTGCAAATTTAAATTAGATTGTAAAACGATGATAAGAAAGCCGGTTAAAAGATCATTCTCTATGACTAGACCTAGACCTATGATTGATACTTGATATTATTCCCAATTTTCTATTGAAACCATCAACAGTGGATAATAGTAAGCACTATTATCCTAATCTTTTCTTAATTTGTCGTTAGACATAATAAGCTCTTTACCTAATTCCCTTCCCATCAAACAACCTAGAACAAGCTCTCCGAATTCAATTCAATGGAAGCATTAAGTTAAGAAAGATATGTTAATCTAGATAACAATCACACAAGCTCGGATTATTCAACTTAGGTTATGTTCCACATGCAATCACACAAAAGCCTCTCATAATTAGTGAGCACAATCGCTACTAATAAAAAGGAAATCAAGCTACTACGTATCAAGACTCCTAATCTAGCAATATAAAATAATCAAGTCCTATTTAGTTGGCCATCCAAACAAAACAAGAGAATATTCATAGACAATAGATATGGAAGAACATAAACGATTTCTATTAGAAAATCAGAAAAAAAAAAAAAAGCATCATAAATTCATGTCAACATAATTAAAAAGAAAATTAAAATAAAAACTAACGACATCCAAAGTTCAATGGAATTGAAAAGAATAAGAAGTACATAGAAGACGAACCAATCCGGACATAGACAGACAATCTTTTCTTGATCTTCATTTTGAAATTCTCTCCTTTATTTTTCCTTGAGCCTCCTTGGAAAATCAAGAATGAATGAATGAATGCACATTGAAAATAGGTGTATGAGGAGGTATTTATAGGTGTCTAAGTCTTCCAAGAAGTCCAAAATTTGGAACAATTCGAAAGGAGAAAGTTTCCTTTTAAAAACCCTAAAAATACACCCTCTTAGTAGGTTCACGAGTGTGGCCGTGCAGGGAAGAGGTGTGGGAGCGCAGCTCCCTCGAGTGGAGTTGCCTTCAAAAGTTGACTCCCATTGACCAGCTTTGATCAAATCCAAAAATGCTCTGATTTTACTCATTTCAACTCCATATTCGCTCCTTTTTGATCCGTAAACTCCAAATCACCTACAAAACACAAAACATAAATAAAAACCAAAGATAAACAAGAATAAACAAGGAAAGCATAGAAAAATTGATAATCAATATATATAAATTATACACTTATCAAAAATAAATTGATATCTTTAATACTGGAAAATACTAGATTTACTTAGTATTTGTTAGTAAATATTTTGATTTACTTGATAAATTGATAATTTTTAAAACAACTTAAATTAATAATAAATACTAAGATTTACTAGTAAATATTTTGATTTACTTATAAAGTTGACAATTTTTAAAACAACATAGATATTGATAAATATTAAGATTTACTAGTAAATATACTTGATAGATGATAAAATTGGATTTCCTAAATATACTATATTATGTAGCTAATCTATTATTATTGATAAATATTAAGATTTTCTAGTAAATATTTTGATTTACTTGATAGATGATAAAATCGGATTTCCAAAATACACTATATTATGTAGTTAATCTATAATTTGGAAATAAATTTGTTTACTGATTTTTTTTTTCCTTTTTTGAGAATTACATATTTATTGTTAAGTAATCCCTAATGTTACTAAAATTCTAAATCCACTCAAAAACCCATCACCCAAAACTTCTTTTCGCCAAAGATAATGAGGAGCCCAACGAGTCACGATTGTCAGAGAAACCATCGTAGAGAGGTTGGAGATCCAATGCTGACAGTGAGAAGGACAGATGAACGACGATTTTCCTATGATTTTCCTTGCGATTTTTCAGTGATTTCCTATCAATTTTTCACTGATTTAAGTCGCAATTTTCCGGCGATTTCTCTACAACTTTCTCCACCGATTTAAGTCGTGATTTTCCAACTCCCCCTTTCGTACGATCTGGGTTGCATGTAACCAGGAATGTCGCTGGCCACTGTGATTTTTCTGATGGGCCTCGTCCTTGCAATCTGGATTCTGAGTTTGGTTGACCTTCTCCGGTTCGCAAGATACGTCCACCGTGCCTTCTAGCTGACGAAGACGATGACCAGGAGATCTTTGTCAATTGCCCGCACGTGTCTGCCATTGACGATGACACTTTTCGGTGCCAACGCCAGCCATGACATTATGGATATGAGGAGTTGGAGAAGATGGGGGGTTGGGGATAAAACCGGAATTTCAAAACAAAAAATATTATAAATTTTACTTTTTGAAAACTGCTATTTTGTTAAATCTTAATATTTGATTATGCTATTTGGTTAATTCTCCCTTTTGTGTGTGTGTGTAGTATAAGTCAGGTATTACACTTACCTTATGTAAAAGTACTAAGAGCCCGTTTGGGCTCCAGTTCGGAATGGGATTTTACGGTTCATTCCCAATTGAATGTCTTTGGTTTTTTTGTTCAGCTTGAACCTCCATTTGACCCGTTATACAGTAAACCCAAATGGGTTTACTGTTCAACCTAGAGACTGCATTGTATTGTCTCTTCCATCGCTCTCTTGGTCGCGAATCTCTGCCTCCTCCTGGTCGCGAATCTCGGCCTCCTCCATACGGGTCCAGGTTCTGCTGTATATCTCCATTTCCATCATCATTCTTCTTCTTCTTCTTCTTCTTCTTCTCAGTTTCTGTCGAGAACACTCTGATCGGTATTTTTCTCATCTGAAGGTTCCAGAAGCTTCATGAATATTCTTCATCTTCTTCGCCCGACCGCCTTCTCTCTCTTCATGGACCATCACCAGCCGTATCATGCCTGAGCTGCGTAGCCCACCTTACAGAAATCGGGCATCCAACCGTAACCCTAATGCCGACAGCAATAACAACAAGAGTAGCCCAATCGTCGAGCCGATTGCCCAGCAGAGGCCTCATCGGAACCTCATGAGCCGTCGGAGAAGAGCGATCGGTGCTCCAATTCGCGAAACGAGGCCGTTTAAGTGGGAAGAAGACGACGAGAAGGAGCAGCAGAGGGATTTAAGCGAACGAGTCGGAGAGAGAGGCATCGATGGGTACGACAACGGTGGCCGGAGCGGCGATAAGGGTGTCGCCGCCGAGGATGAGGGCAGCACTGCTCCTCTTCCGGAAAAGGTAGTTTTTTTTTTTTTAAATTTTTTTCTTGCTTTGTGCTTTCATTTTTTACTTAGATTTTGGGTTTTTTTTTTCCTTCAAATTATTATTAATAAAATGAAGATTATGCAGTTTCCCCTTGAGTTTTGATCATGAAAATTCTATTGGAAATTCTTATTAGAGGTTGAGAATGCAGCTTACTATTTTGTGAAATCAGGTGAAATTATTCTTGCTTTGGGAGGTTCATTTGTTTATTTATTTATTTATTTTCCTTTTGTTGGATTTCATAATACAGGTCCAGGTTGGTGGTTCTCCATTGTACATAATAGAAAAGAATTTGACGTAGATTGTATGTCTGTAGGGGGAAATGTCGATGTTAATGCGGATTACGTGTTAGGCGAGGGGATCGATGGGGCTGGCCCAAACACAGGAATGTAGCATCATGACTCAAGTAGGGGTGCCATGAATCACATGAGAGATAGAATAGCGGATGAAATGTGGAAAAGATATCAAGCATTTTCCTGGTATAAAACAATGTGAAAGCATATCTCAGTTGTATCTACTTGTGTCAGATATCTATAGCATTCAGGCATTTCATTGTAATTTGTAAATTTTTTTACTGACAAACAAATCTAATTATGTTGATGTATTTTAGAGTTTTTGTTTCAAATTTTACAAAAGCGATTGAAAACATATCCAACATTTGCTTGGTATTAGTAACTGAGTGAACTAACATATTTCTATTCTTTTTTTAGTGAGACAGTATAATAGAATGTTAAATAATCCAAAAATTTTATTCATCTCAGATTTGTATCATCCAAATAGGGCCCTTGTTTTTTTTTTTTTTTTTAAACTTTTCAACTCAAACTTTTTTACCAAACTTTTTTACCAAAAACTTTTTTACCAAATACTCAACTCAGCTCAAGCTTTTCAACTCAAACTTTTTACCAAACACTCAACTTTTAAACTCAACTTATCTTAACTTAATCTAAACTTCAAAATCTCAACTTAAACTCTTCCACCAAACTCCCCCTAATTGTCACATCGAAAAGAAAAAAAGAGTACTAATTATGAACATTGTACTCTACAACTAAAAATTATACTTAGGTCAGATCAAAAGCAAATTTTTTTTTTTTTGGTTTTTTTGGTAGAAAGATCAAAAGAATTATAAGTGGGAAAACAACACTAACAACAATTAACCGAACATGGTAAACAAATAATTTTTTTTGACAAATCATAATAAATAAATGATTTATAACTTGCTGTATTCAGTCCAAACTTCCCCAACCAAAAACAAACTTCAAACTCCCACTTTCCTTAAAAGCCCATCAAATCCCCACTCCACTCCACTCCATGAGGCGGCCGGCGGCCAAGTCCGGGGGCGGCGGCTTCGGCCTCGGGGCCGCAGCCATCTCGTACGTGGCGATCGACTACCTGCGCCACGTGTCACCGGCGTGGCACGCGCGGCTGCAGCCACTGCTCTGGACGGCTCTCGCCGTCGCCGCCGTCATCCGAGTCCCATTTTACCGGCACTGGTCGGCCGAGCTCCGGTCGGCGCTGCCATTCGTGGCCTCCATGATCTTCATGCTCTCCGCTCTCCTCTTCGAAGCTCTCTCGGTCCGCTTCGTCACCGCCGTACTCGGCCTCGACTGGCACAGGTACCTATTTTAGTGGGCATTTCAATCTATTGGAACTTCAAATCCCAGCTTATTTTTGTTTTTTTTATTCGGATTTTTAATTGACTATTTGTTGATCTGGAACTTCAACTCCAGCGCTTGTTGATTTCTGATTTGAATTTTTCGGAGCTGGGAATTTTTGCTCAAGAATCAAGATATAGATTTTGATCTGAGTGTTTTCCTGATATGGAATGTGTTAGTGTAATGATAATGAGAAATGAGAATGTAGCTCAGTTTTAGGCTTGTCAATGAATCATTTTGCCCTTGTTATTTTAGGAATGTTACAACATTGATTGGGATTTATTTGACCTAGATGTTTTGGGAATTTTAGGAATTTTATTTTTTTAAGCAATTTGCCTCCCTTGATTTTCTCATGGTCTGCCACCTTTTTTTTGTTTTTGTTTTTGTTTTGTTTTGTTTTGTTTTTTGTTTTTTGTTTTTTTTTTTTTCCCGTTGAGTTTAGGAATTAGAAGCAATAACTCCAAGTGTTTGTTTTTTTAATGCTCAAAAATGTAGATTTTGATTTTTGTATTCGTTGATATTGAACATTAGTTGAATGTTGATGGAAAATGGGAATGCTCAGATTTAGAAATGTGAATGAATCTTTTTGCCCTTCTTAGTTTGGTTGGTCAAACCTAAGTTTGTAAGCTGAATTAATTTTTACGTTACCTGGTCCTCTCTAATATTCCACCCCATACAGATGCTACTTATAGAATTGCCATTTGGACAAGTATCAATATTAACCGATTGATTTATCATAAATGTCAATATCTATAAAATGCATGGTGTCTTGTATGAAGATCTAGTGTTCTTGTGTTGCATTCCGTCATTTGAACTTGCTGATTGAAGAAATAACTCATTTCACATGCTACACTACGGGTCTTCATCTCAGATAGAAATATCACAAATAGGGTTATTGATATGCTTGGTAATCATTGACAGTGGCACGCCTCCTCTTCCGGACACTGGGCAGTGGTTGCTACTTGCTCTGAACGAGAAACTTCCCCATGCAGTAGTAGAGATATTGAGAGCCCGTATAATTGGACTGCACCACTTCCTCATGTTGTTTATGATGTTGGCCTTCTCTGTTCTATTCGACTCTGTAAAAGCTCCTGGACTTGGACTTGGTGCGAGGTACATGTTCACCATGGCTATTGGCCGTCTTCTTCGTGCCATAACTTTTGTATCCACAATTCTTCCATCAGCCAGGCCTTGGTGTGCGACTGCTCGCTTCAGAGTACCTGCATATCCTCACCCCTGGGCGCAAAAATATTATGTCCCTTATGCTTCAGATACTAACACTATACGTCAGATAATAAGAGAGGATATAGCTTACGGTAAGTGTAAGGTTGATATTCCTGCTCTTGTTGATCTGCTGAAAATCATTCCTCTGGATTATTTGATTTTCATTATCCTAAAAACAGTTCTTCATCCCTGACTTTTTGGTCCAATTACATTTTCCGAGTATTTATTTCTTTTATTTTTTCTCAGCTTTCCTGGATCAAACTGTATCCTCTTTAGTTCCCTAGAACAAAATTTCTTTATGGTGATATTTTTTTAGCATTCATTTCTAACGTGCTATAGCAAACGTGTTCCTTAAACTGGTAGAATAATCTTAATGTTTAAAACTGTTTCTGTTATTTTCCAGCTGATCCTGGGCAATACATAACCGACTTTCAACCAGATTGGGGCTCAATGAATTTCCTAATAGATTTTCTGCGACCCACTGCATCAGAAGGATCTACTTGGTACAGTTTGCTAAAGAAAGCTGGTGGGGGTTGTAATGACCTGATATACAGTGGCCACATGCTAGTTGCTGTATTAACTGCTATGGCATGGATGGTATACGTATTCTGTGTTTTGAAATTCGAATGATCTCTTGTCTGGTTATTATTGCCACTTTGGCTTTAAAGGGAAAGTTAATCCGTGCAGGAGGCTTATGGAGGTTTCAGCTCAGCTCTCATATGGCTGCTGGTGATGCATAGTGCGCAGAGGGAAGTACGAGAACGCCATCACTATACTGTGGACTGTATTGTGGCCATCTATGTGGGAATTCTCCTTTGGAAGATGACAGGTTTCATCTGGCCTGCCAAGAACACGACAAGGGAAAGGAGGCTAGAGATGCTCGAGAAGATTCAACGTCAATTAACTCATGCTGCCAAGGACTCCGACATTGATGAAGTGAGAGAGCTTCTGAAGGAGGTTGAGCTGGGCAGCCAAGAGAGCCAGGGCAGAGGGCCAAGCAGGACAATGTGGTTGTTTGCTTGTGCGACCATTTTCTGCTCCCTCACCATCGTTCTTTTGGCCTTCACGTTGACGAGCGATGGATAAATTCCCTGCAAAAGATTTTCCTTCCACGGCTTAGGCAGTAGATGCTGTAATTCAATGTTCTGTTAACATTTCCTTGATGACAAGTTTGAGTATTACGATCTTGTAAGTTTTCAGTCCATGATTAGAAGCTTTTTAACACGCTTTTTACGATCTTGTTTAGTTACTTCATTTCATCAATCATTTATTCGATGAGTTGCATTTGCTGTCCTGTATGCTGCTGAAACCTATACACTTTTTTGGCTGGTTTTTTTCCTTGCTTCATCAATTACTATCTCTTGTATCTGATCATTGGATGGATGCTATATATATATGTATATATATATATGTATGTATATGTATATATATATGTAATATAGATATTTGTTTACCTATTTAAGTATTGCTATGTAACTACATATGAGTTACAAGAGCGGAACTTTGATATGCTAGGAATCATCCTCTTCTCACAAGCAATATTCATTTGAGAAAATTATTTTCTTTTTAATCTCTACCATATTATGACTTCAATAAACATGACATCCTTAACATGTATCTAACAAGCATGTCATAATATCACATGTACCCAATCAAGCATGTATATCAAACAATAATTTCCAAATATAAATAATTTATAATGTATTATCTAATGGTAAATAATCCGCCTAACAAATTATATACCGGGAATAGAACACCGAAGTTGTTGCCTCCCCAACTACCACACACACCGACATCCTTTATCTCGAAATCCGTTTGTGAACAACGATCGCCTCTAGATGTATTAGACGACAGGGTGAGACCATGGATTATGGAATTATCAGAAGACATATGAACTCCCCCAATGTCATCGGGCGCTGTTCCTCCCACCTCATAATCAAACTTATTGCGAACCCCCATAATGTGCAATCGAAACCTTCACCTAAGATTGGGAATTTAGAGGCTGGTTGATGCGGTCATAAAACCCTAGGAGACAGAAGAGAGAGATGTGTGAGATTCTGATTATTGGTTTTTTTTTTTTTTTTTTTTAAATCCCTAGGTGCAATTATTATGCTGTGTTTGGTAGGGTAGAAAAGAGGAATGAAAGAAGCCTGTTGAGAAAAAAGTGGAGAGAAATTGATTGAGTTGGTTGTTTGATAAGAAAGAAAAGAGAAGGGAAAGGAAAATAGGATGAAAAAACATTGTAACGTGATCCACTTTTTTACTCTCTCCAATAGTGAGAGGAAAACTTAAATCCACCCAATAATTATTAAAACTACTTTTTTAACCATGTTTTTTAAAGTAAAATAATATATAGATGTATAAAATAATAATTACATAATATTTTTATTTTATTTCCTTTCATGATACCAAGCACTGTAAAAGGAAAAGCAAACTTTCATCTCCCTCTTGTTTTCTTTCACTTCCATTTATTCTTTCCCTCTTGTTTTTTTTCTTTCTTACCAAACATAGGCTAAGAGGTAATGTGAAAAATTAGTCCCCACTGCCTAGTATTATGTTAATCAAATTCAACGGCGCTGATTGAAGAAACACATTAACGTTCCCTCCCAATTTATACACGAAAATTGCTGACGTGGAACTCCTTTATCTTTGGAGCCTTTTTTGTGTTTTTACATATTGCCGATTTGGGTGGAACTTCTGTGTCCGTTGCTTGCTTTTCACATTTTTTTGATTCCTATTTTCTATTTTCTATTTTCTAACAAACGAAACGACACCCAATACCCATTATTTTCTTTTTCTTTTTTCGTTTCCGTCCTGGATCTGATTATCCAAGGAAGACAGAAAACCTTTGTTTTGAAGCTCTCCTTAAATGGCGGTCTCTGTGTCAACGGCCTCCACCATTCTTTGTCTCAACTCCGACACTTCCACTCGCTTAACTTTTTCTTCTTCTTCTTCGTGGAGATTCAGATTGTCTTCGTCGTCTTTTCTGCGATTTCACCAGCGAATTGGAACCAGAGGACTTTCTTCTCCCTCCCCAAGGACCAGAACTCTTCCCCTGGTAAACTCACGCCTTTTTCCCTCTTCGTTTTACTTTCTATTATTGACACAAATCTTTCTTTTTTGTTTACAATTTAGGTTAAATGTTTTTAGTTTTATGTGTTTCTTGTTGCGGTAACTCACTTGTTTGGGGGTTTAGGTAATTCTTGTTCTGATTAAACTTTTGTTTTGACTTTTTTTTTTGCCACTTTCTTTTTCTTTCTTTCTTCTGTTTGTGTTTGTGTATAAACAAACAATGTGCTATATCAACTGATCTAATCACTTGATACTTTAGACACCCATATATTTGTTTGACATTTTTCAGAATGTTAGAATAATAAGTTTTCTGGTAGAAACTGACATCCTGTTTGTTTTGTATACCCATTTTCAAAATGGGTGGAAAAATAACAAAAAAGCGTTTTTTCCATTATTCTTCTAATTTTAAACAAAGGGTGGACATCTTATTCTCAGACATATTTTCTACACTACATTTTTAGAATTATTTTTTACAGTAACCTTTTAGAATCTTTTAGAAACTTTTTGGAATCTTTTGGAATTCTTCTTTAAGTGCATTATTCTAACATCATTTCTTCTCATTTTAAAACTTTTCAAACTCTTTTTGATTTCAAAAAGGAAATTTTTTTGCACATCCAAACGTCATCTCATTCTTAAAATGAAATGAATTTCTCGTTTCAAACAATAAAATTTTTCGTCTTGAAATTGAGTATGCGATCCAAACAAGCCCTTAATATTGCAAGAAATCCCATCACCCTTTAAAATGAAGCTATGATTTTTGTTTTTTGTGGGCTTTTCCTCTTATTTCAACGAAATCTTTTGAAGCTTTGTTTTGGATTTGGAGTTTGTCCTGTTTCAATGCTGTTTCATGCTTGAAAGATGGGATTGAGAGACTTGAAGAAGAAATCTATACTTCCTCTGGATGGTTCAAGTCTATAACACAAACTTCTCGATATTCTTGTCATCCATTGAAAAATTTAGAGTCAACAAGCACTTCTTTGCCCCATGCGGTGGCTCTACTCTTTAAATCTTCTACATAGAAAATGAGAGGAATAGAAATGGTATGCCCAGCAATGCATCTTTTTGTAATGAAATTAAGGTAAGGAGTTCAGTTTTTAATAAAAGCAAAATAAATCAAAACATTACTGAAACCAGTATGTGCATATTCTCTCTTGACAATGAATTGTAAGCATAAAAATGTTGCATAATGACTTATATAATGTGTTCTTTGACCTTTAGCTTAAGCTAGTTTTGTAGATTTTTTGTTCATAATGATGATTTGATATATCTCTCTACGTCACGAACATGAAGCGACCTACTTTGTAACATTTTAAGGTTTGATACCTTCTTTCCAAGGAAAGAGGTTGATTTGCAACGACCCCCTTGTGCACTTTTCAATTGACTTTTTCCAACTCCTCAAGTTGTCTTACGTTGATGATTATTTGTTGTCTGTTCGTGTGCTTTGAATAGTCGAGTAGAGAACTGCTTTCAGGATATGAATTTTTTGGTATTGAATTAGATGCTTCGGGCATCTTAAATCCTTCAGGGATTTTCACATAAATGTCACTATCTAGTGATCCATATAAGTATGTGGTTACCACGTCCATTAGATGCATATCAAGTCCTTTAGAGACTGCCAAGTTAATCAAATATCTAAATGTTATTGCATTCACCACAGGAGAATATGTCTCCTCATAATTAATACATGGACTTTGCGAGAAGCCTTGTGCAACAAGTCGTGCTTTATATCGCATGATTTTGTTTTTCTCATTACGTTTGCGCACAAAAACCCATTTGTATGCTACGGGTTTAACATCTTTAGATGTTTGGACTATAGGTCCGAATACTTCTTGTTTCGGTAGTGAATTTAATTCTGCAATTTGTAGGTGAAAGCAAAGAAGCAAACTTTTTCCTCTTTTGATGATTTGCTAGCCAAGTCTGATAAACCTGTGCTAGTAGACTTCTATGCCACCTGGTATGAACTTCCTTCTTCTTATTTCAATTTTACTGCCTCCCCCCCCCCCCCCCTAATTTTACTATTGTTGGTTTTACTAAATTACTTCGTTTCCTTCCATGATAAAGCCTATATAATCTTTTTGTGGTTTTTAGCTTTTGGTTTGTTTGTAAATTTGCCTTACCGTGGAAGTAAAACTGTTTCTAAGGACCCTTTTGTGGGTGTTTGGGGGGGGGGGGGGTTGGGGGGGGAATCTCGAACTCCATCTCCATTTTTTTTTTTTGTCTTTTTATTCGATTCAAAACTACTTTTCACTATTCACATTTCCAAATGTCTACAGTAAACTTAAACTTTAAAAGTCCGTAACTTTCTCATTTTAAATTGCAATGAGATGATTCTTGTGCCAAAATGTTCACAATGATGAGATGAACAAGACAAGATTCATTTTGCTTTTATTTTATTTATTTTTTTTAAACACATTTCAAATTTTTGCACTCTTTTCTTATCACAGCACACATTTCCAACCTAATCTCCAAGACTCTGTCTCCAAATGTCCCCCCAAATGGGCCCTAAATAAGAGGATATTTTTTCCACCATGTAGAGAGATATATCTTTGTTTGTCGGATTGGTATGAATTGCAGTGCTTTTGGTGTGGGGAAAAGTTTGATGCTCTCTTAGTGGCTTATAGTATAGCGCTTTGAAAGTATTGAAAGATAATATCTGGCGCCACCCTATTTACATTGGCTATTGTATCAAGTACTCAATTTAATCCTTTTTGATTCATGTGAATGGTCATTTCTCGAATCTCGAGTAAAAGATGGTTCCCATATTTAGAACAAATAACTGGAAGATGGATTAATGTAATGTATTTTGGACAGGTGTGGACCATGTCAATTCATGGTTCCCATACTTAACGAGGTCGGCGTTTCTTTGAGCGATAAAATCCAAGTGGTTAAAATTGATACGGAGAAGTACCCAAGCATTGCTGACAAATACCAAATAGAAGCACTGCCTACGTTCATCATTTTCAAGGATGGAAAACCTTGTCACCGTTTTGTAAGTTGATTTTTTTTAATCTCTCCCCCCCCCCCTCCCTGAATAAATTAGTAACGGCCTATATTTCCATGGCCATGTAATCATTTTGCTTTGGTACTATACTACTATGGGATCACATTGCTCTGTAGCCCCCTTGTGAACAATCCATTTTTACACGATCACTTTGCTTCTCTAAAGCTATTGCATTATTTAGGACATAGTTTTCAGAATTTCACGGGATAATGATACACACCCTCACATGCTAGTGTTGCCGTTCTCCCTCTGTCTCATCTCTATATCTTGATGTGTTTGTGCAGTAACGAGTTGCAAGTGGCTTTTTGATACAGAGTTAGAAATGAGATACTGTTTCCTTAAACTGCTAATTTGTGAAACTGTTGGTTTGATTGTGTTCAGGAAGGTGCCATGAATGCTGCTCAGCTCATCCAACAAATTGAAGATGCATTGAAGAATAAGCAATAGACTTTGTGAGCCTTTCAACTTTTCCCGTTTCTTTAAATGGTTCTTTAAAATTTTCCTTTCTTATAAAAATATATCCTCGTGTCAATCAAACAGCTCGAATTTTGAACCTGCAACGGATTTGTGATGGGGAAACTGGATTTATCAGGGCTGCCTTGGAAGGAACATACTTTTTCTTTTCTGGAGCCTGTGCAAGATACTTTTTTTTTTTTCCTTTTTGTAACTGGCAGTATACCAAAAACCATGACCGAACTTGTTTACATTGAATAGATCAAATCAAGAAAACAACTTTCCTGGACAGCTTGTTTCTTGATGAATTTGCCTTTACGTTGCCCTAATCTCGAGTTTTGAATTCTGATGGCAAAAGTTCTTTTTGTGCCAGAACTTATTGATGTTCTTCCTATGGATTTTGCTGTCAACCAAAAAGAAGCATTCTGTTTAATTCACTATGGGAGTAGTTCGAATTTGTCCACTTCTTCCTTTTCTCTCCAACCCTTGTGAATGAATATATATATATATATATATAAATTTTATGAATTATGTAGAAGTTCTGTTTGTTTTGGGAAACAGAGGAATGGCAGAGTCATGCTGTGCAAGTGGCAAATTGCCTACTCAGAACTCAATGCGGGTGGTCGGGTACAACTTCTAAACGCTAATTTTTGTGACAATTTAACTATAAGTTGATCATCATAGAAATATTTTTTACTGTAAAAATTTTTCTGTAAAACTTTCGAGGATATACGTTTAAATATCGATTTTGGTGAGTTTGAAGTGTAGTAGGTATAAATTTTTGGGAAATATTAAAGAATATAATAAATTTAGGAAACTTAGGTAATTAGATGGAAAAACTTTGGGGTTATTAGATAAATGGAAAAACATATTGGAAAATTCTGCTGAGTGGCCTATTTTGCTAACTCAATCTAATAGATAGTCAAAATTTTTTTTTTTTTTTCTTTAAAGCAAAATGGCCATTTGTAATATAATTAATTTAGGAAACTTAGGCAATTAGATGGAAAAACTATGGGGTTTTTAGATAAATGAAAAAACATATCTGAAAATCCTGCTGAGTGACTTATTGCTCACTCAATCTAATAGATGGTCAAACCTTTTTTTTTTTTTTTTTTTTTTTTTTTAAGATTTAGCCAATCATTGATTGATCATGGTTAATCAGTGATTGATTTGAAAATTGATGATTTAAATTATGGTCACTAAATGATTGATTACGATCAATAATTGATTTATTAAATTAACAAAATTATGTGATCAATTACTCATTGATTATTTAAGAAAATTAATTGAGCATTCAAAAAATAGGCCTATGGAATGGTCATTTGTTAAAAAGCTTTAAAAAAATTTCAAATCCCAAACATATCTATTGGAGTTGAAATAGTAAAAAAATTATGGTATTTAAAAAATCTCCAGTAAAATTAAAATCTTCGTGGGGAGAGCGTTTCATAAGATATTAGCCACGTTTGATAATTTGTCGAATCTGAGTGGCATGTTCTTTCGAGGTGTCCAAGTGCTAGAGAGGCTGTCTGGCAAAGCAAAATTAAAGGATGTTTCTCTCCTAAAGTGGCTGAAGCAAATGGCAGTACGAACAGGCATGGATTTTGCACAGCAGGTTGGTATTCCCATTGCAGTTACTGAAACAGATACCATTAATGAACTCAATGTTGTTAATAATCATGATTATCTATCTTTTCCTGATGATTACTTACTCCTTCAAGATTTTCAGAGATCTTTGTTTGTTATTGATGGTTTATGTAGTCATATTTCTCGTCAGGGAAGTATGGTTGCCCACGTTTTGGCTGGTTCTATTTTTCATTATTCTGAGTTGGTTTGGGGTATGGAGGCTCCCTCATTTTTTATAGCCTTTGCGGTTTGGGCTGATTTAGCCGTTTAATCAATAAAAAATAAAAAAATGATCACTCTAGGTACGGTAATAATTACCCTGTATTTTATAATGTTTTTATATTAAATTTATGCCAACAAAATCATAATGATGTAATATTAGTCAATCGTTGTTGATTTATACATCATTATGTTCCTATGTGTTTTATTATAGGGTGGTTCTGTTGACATCCACCTCATTACTCTTCACACCCCCTCTTGAAAACATATATTTTTTTAATTGTATAAAATTAAATTTACTTATTATACACTCCTATAAATTTCAAAATCTTCTTTTTATAAAATAAATGTTGTTACACCACTTTTAATATATTTTTATTCCATATATTAGTTTTTTTCCTTTTATATTCACCTTTCTATATCTCTCACTATTCTTGTTATTTTTTAAATTATTTGTGGAGGAGATCTGATCGGATCTCCAAGCGCGGAGGAGATCGCTCCTCCTCACGTGTTTGTCGCCGAGGAGATCCTTGCGCCGAAGCCACCATGGAGAAGATGTGATCCTTTTTTTTCTTTTTCTTTTTGCTGGATTTGTTCATATTACGGTATGTGTTTGTGGATTGTTGGTTTTGTAATTTCAAGGATTTTATGGGTTTTTTGTTTTTTGTTTTTTTTTGTTTTCCTTTCAATAATCCAGTGATAAAATCTGAAAATTTCGACAGATTTAGTGGGTACCAACCGTTACAATGCAGAGGAGGTGGTTATTGTAATAATTGAACTTTTTGACGGATTCGTGATTTCCTTATATATAAAGAATTATGTGTTTTTGTGATGTTTCATGAAAATTATATATATCAACGTAAAATTCATAATTTTATTATCATAATATGTTTGAGCACTTATAGTACAATAAGACTCGATGACAGTTCATCAAATCAAGTAAAAGGCCTCATGACGAAAAAGGCAAAATTATGATTTATAGTGTTGTTTTGGTCAATGGATGATTAGGATAGCTTATAACATGATTAATGTGGTACTGTAATTTTTTTAAGCAATATTAAAATTATTCTGTAACTGACTATCATTGCAGATACAGAATTAAAAATAAGAACTAAGAATATTTTAGAATAGTCTGGAATAATATTTTGAACAATAAAAATTAAATGACGAACAAGTCCTAAGAAAAACATATACGCGATCCAGTTATGTGCAAATAAATTATGGATTGCAATTTAACATCATCAGACTGTTGGTAGCTAGGACAATATTTGTATTATCAGGACCATTAAGAAAATAAACTGCCTATTAGGAAGTAAGGCCAAACATAGCATTATTTGGAGGCTAAGTAATTGAGGATAATTACACAATTATGTGATTTATTGAATTTGTGAAAAGAATTCAAGAGATAAACATGAGAAGATTTTTTTGGTTTAAAAACCTCATATGGCTGGATTTCTTGGGGACAAGGGAGTAAAAAAAAATTGAGTTTTAAGGCCAATTATGTAAACCAAGGAAATTAGAAGATAAAATTTTAATTATAGGAAAATTTAAAAATTCTACCAATAAATAGATGTAAGTAGTGAAAATTTGACTATTTGCTATCTTCTCTCCTTTCTCTCTAGTTCTTAGACTCCAAAAAAAAAAAAAAAAAAAAAAAAAAAAAAAAAAAAAGTATTCTTGGTGGCCAGTTTTTATAGAGAAGTCGGACAAGGATCTTCTCTCAAATTCAAGACCTGGAACCCACTTTCTTTAAGTTTAAGAGGTATATTTCTTGATCCCTTAACTAAAACTTTAATTAGTTTTGGTTTTGTGGAATTAAAATGTATTTTAAGCTATTGGATGTAAGAGCATAAGGTTATGTTCAATTATTATTTTTTGTTTTATAGTCTCTAATGCTTGATTTATATTTTGGTTGGCTTGATTTGCTAGTTCTAAGCTTAGATTCAATTTTATGCTTTAAGATTAATTTTGATGATTATGTGTATATGATTATGCTCTTATATGTTCAAGTTTGATGACCATGCAAGTTGGTTATGAGATCAATATAAAAACATAACTTGTTAAATTGGTGTGCTATCAATATGAATAAGAGTATGGTTAAATTTTATAAATGAGAAAGTAGACAAATTAATGGTTAAATTTTAAGAATGAGAGTATGGTTAATTCGGTTATGAATGGGGCATGAGTTAAAAACGCTGCATGATAATCTAGGCTGATGGCTTAGATCGCTCATGATAGTGTGTGTGGGCTTTTAAAATAGAACAAAAAAAAACTACTAGTTTTTGGAATAATATAGGCAGTTTTAGATAACTCTATTTTGAATTTCTTAAAGGCCGAATTTGAATAAAATTATAACTGTAACTTGTAGAACATAAAAAATCCTAAAGGGCAGCATGAAAAATTTTTGAAAAAAGGCTCCAAAGCCCTTCGTTTTTATCAGTTTCCAAAATTGGTTGGTCCAGGAAACTATACATGACTAGAAACATTCAAGGGAAAAATGGGTAAGCTAGAGATAGATTTAAGCTTTAGGCAAACTACAAAAGTTATAGGTTTCGATAAGATCTATAACTTCTAAGAAGGAAAATTTTCCAAATTATAAACCAATTTTAAGATAGAATTGGATTTTCAAAACGTTACATGAAAGAGTAAATTCCTGCACACATAAATTCAACTAAATTAAAAGGATGTTTTGAAATCAGTTTTTAAGCTTTTGTGATCTTTCTAAAAAGGAATTATAGTTTTATGAAAATATTTTCAAAGAGGTTTAAATTTATTTGGATTTCACAAGTGATTTTCAAACCTCAAATGCATATTATGTATTACAATATACAATTTAAAGTATTGCATTAAGAAATACTTAATTTAAGAAGTTAAGATATTTTCTAAATAAACATGGTATTTTTAAGTAAAGAAAATACAATGTGAAGAACTCTTATAAAAATTAATTAGTTGGTGGATATCGACCTAAAGGAAAAATAGGCTGAAATTACTAAATATCAAGTTAAAATAGGCCGAAATTACTAAAAATCAAGTTAAGTTTTAAATAAAGGGCAACTTATTCGACCTTCTCCTTATACCAAAGTTACTTACGAGTATAATAACATTTCCATGACTTAAGTTAATGGTGACTAAGAAGATAATTAATCGATTAGGAGACCAATTAATTATTTAACTAATCGATTAGGAGACCGATTAATTATTTAACTAATATGTTAGAATATATATTTTAACTTATGATTTTTTAATTAGTAATGCTGAATAATTCTTATACTTTGTCTGGAATAGGAATATAATCTATTGCCTTGTCTTTTAGTATGCTAGTATAAGAGCGTAGGATAGATTGTAAGTACAAATCTCGCCTATAATATGAAAAATAGTAAATATTATTTTCAAGTATGACATGTTTACATGTATGCCATGATTGACATGATATGCCATGTTTATTTGTATGTCTTGTTTTTACTAATATGCCATGATTATGTATATGACACACATTAGTACCGGGACACAGTTTTCGATTAGGCCATGTATAATAATATCCCGTTTATAATAATATCATGATTTTAACTATGCCATACTTTACTATTATACCATAGTTTACGACGTTGCCATGTTTTAAAATAGTGCCATGTTTTATAAACATGCTATAAGTTATGTTATGCCATTGATCTTTATGTCACGTCATATATATAAATCATATGTATCATGACTAATAAGATCACAAAGCTAAGAATCTTAGTCTTAAAACTAGCCTTTGTTGAAGACTTCATGTATAAGTATGATTTTAAGCATACTCATCAAGAATTAAGTAACAAGACTGAGACTAACTTAAGACAAGTAAAGTGCCATACCAACCTTTCATAGATCATGGAGAATTATGTATGTTTCAATATTCCTAGAATTGTTAGGGATCTTGTAAATCCTAATTTTCTATAAATTGTTTGCATCCATTACGTACACAAATGACCCACTTGTTAAGCAAGATAATAAATCTATAATGGAAGATAAGAGATCCTTAATCGACAATAAATGGTTCACGCATAAGTTATATGATGCTTATTATGTTTTTATGAGATTAAGTTTGTACTTACTGAGTGTAAGCTCATTAGTGTATTTTATACTGTAGGTAATAAGCCTGCAGCTTAATTTGGTAGGCCTTGTGGATGATGCAACAAGTGAAGAATGGTATGGGATACCACTTTGTAGACTTTTTTTTGCGAACTCTTCTGAAATATAAATATATACAAATATATTTAAAGAATTTGTATTTTGCTATGTATGTGATGTTTTAAGAGTTTGGTTAAATGTAAGGCTTATGTATGACTTTATAATTTGTTAAACAAGTAATGTATTTGTATGGTAAAGTTTACCTATATAGATTAATTTATTTATGTTGTATTTAAAATTTTTTTTAATTTAAAATTTTCAGTAAGTTTAAGTATTTAAAACTAAGATTTAATTTAAGTAAGCCTGGTAATGGCCTACGTAGTCGGGTCGTTACAAAGTTGATATTAGAGTGGTATCTTGTTAGCTTACTTCACATTGCTTCGCATCGTTTTGTAACTGCCAAGTAAGTTAAGCTATTTTTCTTAAGTTAGAATTAGTTAAGATCTTGTTTGTGTAATGAACATATCTCATTAATGGCCGCACCAAAGCATGATACCCGTGATGCTTTTGATGGACTACTCCACCCTGGTATAGTGATAGTCAGGAACTTTTCGTCTCAAGGAATTGGATTGACACTATGGAAGTTATGTTTTATGTCTGTGGAACTCTTGCCCACATAATAGTAATATTAGAAACGGAAGAGATATTTGGTAGTGCCTTAACTTGGTGGTGGCAACAAGGCTATGTGCGAACATGAGTTGGATGTTACCAACAATAATTTAGTGGACTATGATGATGGCTATGAATCTGACAACGAAATTGATGAGGTTGAGATTGGTAGCAATAACTTTGAAGTCAATACATAATAGTTTGGTTTTACTTTGATTAATATTGACTATATGTGATCCTTTAGTAATAGAGAATATGTAATGATGAGAGGTTTTAGACATTCTTAAAAGCTATGATTATGCACTCATGCTATGAAGAAAATATGAATAATGTTATGAATTTATTTAGATACGCTTTATGTTATGATATGATTGTAAGCATGACACATGTTGAATTGATAAGCTCTTAAGATATTATTTGTTATGATATGATATGATATAAAAATAAGAATATGATTTCATATATGAGACATGAACTCGTTAAATTATTAAAACGGGAAATATATTTCACAGTTTTTCTATGTAGAACCATGCCACCAAGACATAGAATGACTTAAAACCAAGATGTTGATTTTGCAGCCCAGCTAAATGAAATAAGGCAAATGATGTTAGCTCAACAACAAGAGATGGTTAAGCTTAGAGCTCAACTGGCTCAACATAATCAAGGACCTCTTGGCATTGGAGTCAACAACCAGTAAGAGATGATTCGTTATGCAGAGCTACAACTCTATATGCTCAACATAATCAAGGAACCTCTTCTGGTTGACCTCCAGGCTAATCTTGAGGTTTAATGATCAAGAAAAAGTCCTCTGTGTGTCATTTGTGCCAAGGAAAGATGCTCGTCTCTAGTGGGAAACAATCTAGATTCAATAGGATGTTAGCCTAATGACATGGGAAGACATTGTTGATGAATTTAAGAAGAAATACTTTAACATAAAGATTATACCAAGATGACAATGGTTTTTGCGTAATCTGTATGAGGCTGTCAAAAAGTTTAAATTGTTAGTACGTATTTGCTCTCACCTTATCAGTTTCGAGAGAGACAAAGAAAAAAGGATGATGGAGATGTTCTACTCTAACTTGGCAATAGTGATTAATAATGGACCTTATACACCAGCCACTGTTACTGAATGTGTTTGTTGGGCAATTTGAGCTGAGTGTTGGGTAGGACATAACAAAGAACAACGGGCTAAGTTCTTTAAGGCTAAGAAGGATGAAAAGGCCTAAGCTAAGTAGAATCAGGCAAGACCAAACCAAATCCCCCAGCAGAGAAATCAAGGAGGACCCTCCGACCAAAACAGTAACAATAAGCAGTCCGACAATAATTATCACAAAACACTACTACAAAAGCTGGCTTACACGACGGAAAATACACGACGGTTTTTGTGAAACCGTCGTCTTAAACGATACACGAGGTTTTCTTGGAACCGTTGAACTCCGGATTACAAGAACCGTCTATATCCTGATTTTTCAAATTCAAATTAAAAAAAAAGGATTGCACGGTTTTTATAACCGTCGTGATCCTAAGATTACACACGGTTTTACCGTCGGAATTCAAAGGATTAACGTCCTAAACCGTCGTGTAATCCGAGGATTACACGAGACATAATGCCGATATTTGGCATTATGGTTGACCTCCAGGATTCATAATGTCGTCGTGTAATCCTCGTGTTCTTGAGTCCGTCGTTAATCCTCGTGATCAAGATTACACGACGGAAAGTCGTCTCTGTGTGATTCATTCCGTGTGCCAAGGAAAGATGTCCTCGTCGTGTAACCTAGTGGGACAAACAATCTAGATTTAATAGGATGTTACAGCCATAATGACATGGGAAGACATTATTCCGTCGTGTAATCCGGAATTTAAGACGACGGAATTATACTTTAATTTTCATTTTATTAAGATTACCGTGGAAGCCATTACAATGGATGAGTCATCTTTGGAATTTGGTTTTTGCTAAGCCGTACCATCCCCTCCATCGTGTAGCTGACGGCTGTCAAAGGAAGTTTAGACGATTGAACTCATATGTAAGGCAACGTATCTAGCTCTCACCTGCTATAACAGATTTCGACGAGATTGACAAAGAGAGGGAAAATGTGGATTTTAGGTTTTATGAGGGAAATAGTGATGGAATTTGCACTCACTCTAATTCGTTGGCAATAGTATGACCTTGATCAAATAATGGCCACACTACTATACACCACTTCATGTCCGTCACTTTGTTAGACGTGTAAAGTCCGTGTTGTCCGTCGTGGGCACTATCTTCGATAGTCGTGAGTGTGTGGTGTAGGCTTTACACCACGGTCTTCATACATACACGAATAGTAAAACACCACGATATGTCCGCGTGTAAGTTACACCACTTTATATGGTCGTGTAAAGAAGGATGTAAAGTCCGGACGGTCTTTGATAGTCTAAATACGGATATCAGGCACGACGGACCAAACGCACACGATCTTCCCGTCAGCGAGATAGTAAATACAACGGAGTGACCGCTCACGACCACGAAACAGATAACATATAAGCGAGATTACACGACAATAAATTATCACAAAAGAAAATGGAATTTAGGAATACTGGGGAATTAGAAGAATCATCCTTAAAAAAAGAATGCTTCTAATAACAACAGTTATTCCACTTGTTAGCAATGTGGAAAGAAGCACTTGGGAGATTGCCATGTTGGAACCAATAGCTTTTTTTTTTTTTTTTTTTTTTTTTTTTTTTTTTTGTGTGGCAAGGAAGGCCACTATACTAAGAACTGCTACTCCACTCCTTAGAATCAATAGAATCATTAAGAGAGGACAAGAAAATCAACTTCATGCAGCACAGCTAAATCTTAAAGGACCTGCAATCATTTAAGGTAAACTTGAAGCTCCAGAACCTTTTGGATGTATTCATGCCTACATTAAGGAAGATATTTAAGTTGGACCTTTCACGGTGGTGACAGGTCAGCTTCCTCTTGCCAATCAAGATACCTATGTGTTAATTGATTCTGGAGCTACGCATTCATTTACATCACTTTAGTTTGCTAAAAAACTAAGTAGAGGAAGTGATAGAATTAGAAGAACATTTAAGAATGCATTACTTTTGGGGGAAATTTTATTGTATGATTATTGGATACGTTACATTCCAATAGTTATATATGGTAGGGAAATGTATGTCAATTTCATTGTTATTGACTTATATGACTATGATGTCATTTTGGGTATGGACTATGATGTCATTTTGCATAAGGACTTCTTGGGAAAATACAACACAGTCATAGACAGTCAACATTGTAAATTCATGTTCAAGCCAGTTTGAGGCGATGAGTTCATTTTTAGAAAATTAACCCCAAAATAGCCGAAAATGATCATTTTCGTGCTAAAGGCTAGAAAGTTGTTGGCAGAAGGATATATTGGATTTCTGGCCAACATGGTGGATAAGATACAAGTAACCAAGAACAGACTGAAAGAAGTACCGATAATCAAAGAATTCATGGAAGTTTTTTCTGAAAATTTACCAAGGCTGCTGTAACGTCCCGACCTACGTAAGGCCGTTACCATACATACTTATACTACTTCTTGGTTTTAATAACTTAAACTTACTTGAAAATTCGAGAATAATTTTTTTTTAAAATATATGTAAATAGATTAACTCACATAGAAATCTTGCCATGCATGCATACCATACTGAAATAAAAAGACATATCCAAGTCTTCAACACCATGTATACTATATAACATAACTTGTTTTTGAGATATATATATATATACATATCAGCTCAAAAGAGTTTATGGAAACTTTGCGTAGTGGTATCCCACACCGCCCTTCCACTCGCCACATCGTCCACATGGCCCACCAATTAAGCTGCAGGCTTTTTACCTACAGTATGAAATATATTGATGAGCTTTCGCCCAGTAAGCACAAACATAATCTCACAAAACATAACAAATATCGTGCAACTTATGCATGAACCAATTATGTTCATTTATGAATTTTTTATGATCGATTATTGACTTGAACCTAATATCTTGTTTAACATGTGGGCCCTTTGTGTACGTACCAAAAACGCGCAAGCCTCAGAAAGTTAAGATTTGCAAGGCCCTTAACAATTCTGGAAATTATGTATACCTTCACGATCTGGCGGAAGGTTGATTATACCTTCACGCATCAACGAGAGGTTGATAATCATAAACTTGAACTTGAACATGTATCCTCCACTACTTGGCGAGAGGTTGGTACGACACCTTACTTGTCTTAGTTTAGTCTTAGTCTTGTTATAAGACTAATATTCTTTACATGCGATCTTATTAGTCATGATGCATGTAATACATAGACATGGCATGACCATAAATCATAGTATAACTTGACGTGTCATAGCTTAACATGACTTAACATGATATAACATGGCTGATCATAACTTGATAACTTAACATGGCATAACCATAACTTGACATAACTTAACATGGCATAACCATAACTTGACATAACATAGCATGGCATATCATAACTTGACATAACTTATCATGGCATAACCATAACTTAACATAACATGGCATGGCATATCATAACTTGACATATCATAGCATACATGAAAACATGCCATATATTTGAAAATAATATTTACTATTTTTCATACTGTATGTGAGATTTGTACTTATCTCGTGTGCTATGTCCTGAGTGTTGCTGCTTCAATTTAGGTTGTAACAGTAGGTTATTTCTTGCTATCATACAAGGACATAGATAAGATTATAAACTATAGTCATAAAATGTTGGTAACCTTAACCAACATCATACATAACCTTAGCTATATGTCCCCCACATATAAACAAGCTAATCCATTGGGTTACTACCAATAACCCTAGAGTTCATGATCTACCGAACTTGGATCATTACTTATTAGGTTACTTAGAGTAACCTTGGGTACTAGGCCCAATCATAGTGTTAGGTTATTACTCCTAACCTTGGGCCTAGGACTTATCATATTTAATCCATAATCCCTTGGGTTACTAGGAGTAACCCTAGATTCTAGGCCCGTAACAAACTTGGTATTTCATTGGGTTACATCGGGTAACCCTTGGTGTGAACTAACTTGGGTCAATTTCCTATGGGTTTATATGGGCAACTTTGGGTTTTGGGCCCAGTCCAGTAACTCGGATATCCTTCCCGGTTACTGTTGGTCATCGTATTATTTCTAAATCTTAAGACAACTTGGTTCAAAATCCACTTTTATTTCTCTTTGAAAAACTTGACATTTTAGGTTCTTTTTTTTTTTTTTTTCAAAAATCCTTAGTTCAACTCATGAAAAATTGTATCTCTTGAGTAGGATCTGTAAAAATTGCTAAGTATTGGAAACTACCTTTGGAACAGTTTCCCACTGCCAATTATCAGTGTATGTGCAGGAATGTCCTTTTCCTGCACTGTTTTAGAAAATCCTGTGCAGGAATTTCCTCTTTCTTGCACAGTTTTTGGGATCCAATTTTTATTTAAAAATCTGGGTCGAATTTGAAAAAGTTGTCTTCACAAAAGTTTTAGACCTTAAAAAGCCCTACAACTTTCGTGTTTTACACAAAACCTAGTTCAGAGTTTATCCTACTCAAATCCTCTGTTCAACCCACCTGGCCGTACATGAAGTCTGGGCACGGTCAGGCTCGGATTTTTGTAAAAATGAAGGCCATTGGAGTTTTATTTTTGGAAACTGTTTATGTCGCCTCCTAGGAAAAAGCCTTCTCTATAATTTTCATGTTTTAACTTTCTTCAAATTCGGCCTCTAGAGGTCTCAAATTTCACTTTCCAGAAAACTGGCCAGTTTTCACCCGAATCTGGTAGTTTTCTCCTTTTAATTCATTTTACGTCCTATTTTGTGCATTCTAACTCAACCGGTCACTTCAGGAGCCTAAGGTCAGGCATGCAGCATTTTTCTAACGTAAAATTTCATCATCAAACAATTGTACATCATCCTTGCATAGCCAATCATCTTCATGCAATCCCTTGGGTGTTCTTGCATCAAACTAGGGTTTGCAAAAACTTTAGTTGTCTAAACCATTCACCTCACACTATCAACCTAGTATGCATCACTTGCCACATTTTTAAACACCTTGAGGACATACAACTAACATCATAAATCATGCATCAAACATATAAACCCTAATTTCATGCAAGTAAAGCATAAAATCATGCAAAAACCACTACCATAAACCTAATCAAGCACAAAACCTAAAATTTCTAAACTAGGGCAATAAAAAAATAAGATGAGCTTATACTCTTACAAATCCAACTTGAAATACACTTAAATCTCCAAATTGAAGCTCAAATTAAAAGCTTAGGGATCAAAGGGATTTTACCTCACTTAATCTCCGAAATTGAGTTAAGGTTTGGTCCAAACTTTTTCCCCCTTGATCTCCTCCACAACCGGCCTCTCCTTGGCCTATGGGGTTCCAAAAATTTTCAGCCACTTCCTTGGTTACCTCACCAAATCCGGTCACTAGCCTAGATCAAATCCTTCCTCACTTTTTTTTTTCTTTTCCTTTTTGGTCCTTTGGGGTTCGGATTCTAGAGGGAGAGAGAGTGAGGAATTATTTTGGCATGGTCTAGGGAAGTTTTCCTAATTTTTTTTTAGCCAAAATCCGCCCCCCTTGCACCTATTTGTAGGTGATTTGAAATTCGTCAATATTGCTTATAAGTCTTTGAAAAAGTAATATTTTGCACAAAAATTTACACATTAGCCATCCATGTGGCTGGCCATTAGGGGTAGTCTTGAAGGCCAAGTTTTGCTTACATCATGATGACATTATGATGACATTATCATGCTTACATCACTTGTTTACATCACCAATTTTTCAAAAATTACATTTTAACCCCTAAGGATAAAATCTTTGCGATTTAGTCCAACATGTGGCCGGCCATCATTGGTTGCTTGGTGGATAAGTCTTTGATTTCTTTCCACATTTTCTTTAATTCCAAAAATTTTGTAATTATCCTTAATGAGATGTCCACCTTTTAAGCCTTGTTTGGCTTCTTCCTTAATATGCAGTCCAATATGAAGCTAGCACAGATATTTTCAATACTGTTTTTACTTATAATACAGTATTGTTGCACTAACTGCAGTCCAAAATTTATCTATGTAAAATTAGACTGTATAAAAATTTTCTTATTTCTTAAATTCTATTAGCCCTTAATATCTTACTTGGTGTGCTTGATTTTTCTATGATGGTTTTGAATCTTAATCTTGCTATCTTGTCTGTAATGACGGTTTTTCGTAGTATGTTTTCCATACTGCTTATCGTATTACAGTACCGTCATATTTTTTGACTTCTATGGTCAATTTTTGACTTTTTGGTCAACTTTGACTTTTTCCAGTCAAATTTTGACAAACATAAAATCATGAATTTTATTAAGCCTTTTTCTATAAAAGACTTCATGCATGACTAAACGATTAGTTATTGAGTCTCATAGCCAATTGAATGAGAACTCAAACATTACTGATAAAATCATGAATTTCACATTGATATTCATAATTTTCATGAAACATTTTATAAACACATAATACGGACTTAAATTTCTATACATGCGAGGAAATTACGAGTCCGTAAGAAAAATTCGGTTATTACAGCTGTCACCGAAGTGAGAAATTGCTTTTAAAATCGAAATGGTTCCTGGCTCAGCACTAGTATCTAAAGCACCTTATAGGATGGCCCCTGCCAAACTTAAGGAACTGCAAATTCAACCACAAGAGCTTCTGGACTGAAGATTCATCCGTCAGAGCTATTAACCGTGGGGAGGCCCAGTCTTGTTCATAAAGAAAAAAGATGATACTCTTAGGATGTGTATCGACTATTGAGAGCTGAATAAGTATCCACTACCCAGGATCAACGATTTGTTTGGCCAACTGAAATGAGCTTTAATTTTCTTGAAAATTGACCTGTGATTAGGATATCATTAACTTCGAATTAAGGAAGAATATGTTCCCAAGACAACCTTTCACGTACGATATGGATACTATGACTTCTTAGTTATGCCATTAGGATTGACAATGCTGTAGCCGTCTTTATGGACCTGATGAGTTGAGTGTTCAAGGATTATTTGGATAAGTTTGTTATTGTCTTTATAGACGACATCTTGATTTATTCAAGGTCAAAGGAAGAGCATGAGGACCACTTAAGTATCGCTCTATAGATTTTAAAGCAAAATCAACTTTATGCTAAATTTATGAAATGTGAATTTTGGTTGGAGAATGTTCATTTCTTAAGACATATGGTCTGCAAAGAAAGCATATCAATATATCCGGCCAAGATTAAAGCAGTGAGTAAATGGCCAGCTTCGAAAAGGGTCATTGAAGTACATAGTTTTCTTGGTTTAGCAGGTTACTATTGACGTTTTGTCGAGGGATTTTCCAAGATAGCAACGCCTCTCACAGTACTTACAAAGAAGAGAAAGAAGTATAAAGGGACTGTAAAGTGTATAGAAAACTTCCAAGAGCTAAAGTATAAGCTGACTAGTGCTTAATCCTTACTATACCAATTATAAGGAAATAAACTTTGTGATATATAACGATGCTTCCAAGACAAGGTTAGGAGCCGTACTCATGTAAAACGGAAAAGTGATCGCTTGTGCTTCACGACAGCTTAAGGACCATGAGAAGAACTATTCGATGTATGATTGGAACTTAAGGCGGTAGTTTTTGCGCTCAAAATTTGGAGACACTACCTTTTCGATACCAAGTGTGAGGTTTACATGGACCATTAGAGTTTGAAATATATCTTCATGTAGAAAGAGCTCAACATGAGGCAAAGAAAATGGTTCGAACTAGTGAAAGATTATGACATAGACATCTGTTTCCACCTTAGGAAGGCAAATAAAGTAGTTGATGCCCTTAGCTAGAAGTCGTCCTTTTCGTTGATGTCAATTCAGTCATTGACTAGGCCTTTCCAAAAAGAGCTGGTGGAAGTCAGAATCGAGCTCATTATGGAAAGTTTAGATACCCTAACCTTCCGACCTATCATTTTGGATGGCATGAAGGAGTGTCAAGAAGCAGATATCTCGTTACTAAGAACAAGAAATGAAGTCTTAGAAGGAAAGGAGTTGGATTTCAACATCTCTGATGATGGCATACTCTTTCGGAAAGAAAGATTATGCATTCCTAATGAAGAAGAATTGAAGAAGAAAATCATGAAAGAAACTCACGAGACGCCATATTCCATTCATTCTGGAGCCATAAAGATATACAAAGACTTGAAAGAGATTTTTTGGTGACCCAAAATGAAGAATGATGTTGCCATATTTGTTAGCAAATACGTCACAGGTCAGAAAGTGAAGGCTAAACATTAATGTCAAAGAGGAAAATTATAGAAAATCTCTATCTTAGAATGGAAATGGGATCAAGTGATCATGGATTTTGTGGTTGGTTTACCTTGAACTCCTAGCGACAAAGATGTTATTTGGGTAATTGTTAGTTGATTGACAAAATCTGCTCACTTTTTAGCTATCAAACCTAGTTTTTCAGTAGAACAGCTAGTAGAATTGTATGTCGCACAGATCATTTACTATCACAGGATTCCAAAATCAATTATCTTAGATTGTGATGGTCATTTCACTTCTAAATTTTGGAAGAGTGTACATTAAGCAATGGGTACAAAGGTTACATTTAGCACAGCTTTTCACCCTTAGAAGACAAACACTCAGAAATGACTATTCAGACTTTGGAAGATATGCTACGAGCATGTGTGATGGACTTTAAGGGGACTTGGGACAAGATGCTTCCTCTGACCGAATTCTCATACAACAACAATTTTCATGCTTCAATTAAGATGGTTCCTTATGAAGCTCTTTATGGGAGAATATGCAAATCTCCAGTTCATTGGTACATTACAAAAGATAAAGAACTTGTGTATATGGACTTTATTCAAAGAACCTCTGAGGCCGTAAAAGTCATCCGTCAATGGATGGAAACTACATTCAGTTGTCAAAAGAGTTAAGCTAGCAAACGTCAAAGGCCTCTAGAATTCCAAGTTAGGGACTCAGTATTCCTCAAGGTTGCTCCAAAGAAAGGAGTCAAGAGATTCAAAAAGAAGGGAAAATTAAGTCCAAGATATATTAGGTCATTCGAAATACTCAAAAAAGTAGGTGATGTCACCTATAGATTAGCTTTGCCCCTAGAATTAGTATACGTGTACAAAGTGTTGCATGTGTCAATGCTAAAGAAATATATGCTGGATTTGTCACACATGTTAAACCATGAGCCAATCGAAGTTCAGGAGGACCTGACGTAAGGAGAAGTCGGTTCAAATTTTGGAATGAGAAGAAAAGGTGTTAAGAAACAAAGTTATATCTCTAGTTAAGTTTATATGGCAAAATCACAAGATTGAAGAAGCAACAAGTGAACGTGAAGAGGATATAAAGAAAAGCCACCCAGAATTATTCTAATTTTTTAGGACAAAAATTCTTTAAGGATGGTATATTGTAATGATTAAACTTTTTGACGGACTCGTGATTGCCTTATATATTAAGAAATTTAAGTTTGTACTATCTGTTTATGTGATGTTTCATGAAAATTATGGATATCAATGTGAAATTCATAATTTTATTGTCACAATATGTTAGAGCACTTATAATGCAATAAGACTCGATAACAGTTTATCAAATCAAGTAAGAGGTCTTATGACGAAAAAGGCAAAATCATGATTTATTGTGTTGTTTTGGTCAATGAATAACCAAGATAGTTTACAACATGATTAAGACGGTATTGTAATTTTTTTAAGCAGTATTAAAATTATTCTGTGGCTTACCATTATTACGGATACAAAATTAAAAATAAAGATTATGAACATTCTAGAATAGTCTAAAATAATATCTTGAGTAGTAAAAATTAAGTGGCAAACAAGTTTTAAGAAAAACCTATATGCAGTACAATTATGTGTAGATAAATTCGGGACTGTAATTTAGCATCATTAGACTATTGGTAGTTAGGACAGCATTTGTATTATCAAGATCATTAAGAAAATGGACTACCTATTAGGAAGTAAGGCCAAGCATGGCATTACTTGGAGGCTAAGTAATTGAGGATAATTACACAATTCTGTGATTGATTGAATTTGTGGAAAGAATTCCAGAGATAAACATGAGAAGAATTTTTTGGCTTAAAAACCTCATAAGGTAGGATTTCTTAGGGACAAGGGAGTAAAAAAAAAAAATGTGTTTTAATGAAAATTATATAAACCAAGGAAATTAGAAGATAAAAATTTAATTATAGCAAAATTTAAAAATTCCACCTATAAATAGGTGTAAGTAGTGGAAATTTGGCCATTTGCTATAGTCTCTCTTTTCTCTTTAGTTCTTAGACTAAAAAAAAAAAAAAAAAAAAAAGGATAAAAGAACACAAAGCATCCTTGGTAGCCAGTTTTCATAGAGAAGTAGGACATGAATCTTCTTTCAAATCCAAGACCTAGAACCCACTTTTTTCAAGCTTTAGAGGTATAATTCTTGATCCCTTAACTAAAACTTTAATTATTTTTGGTTTTGTGGAATTTAAATGTATTTAAAGCTATTGGATGTAAAAGCATAAGCTTATGTTCAATTATTTTTTTGTTTTATAATCTCTAATACTTGATTTATGCTTTGGTTGGCTTGATTTACTAGTTCTAAACTTATGTCCGATTTTATGCTTTAAGATTAGTTTTGATGATTATTTGCATGTGATTATGCTTTTATATTTTCAAGTTTGGTGACTATGCAAGTTGGCCATGAGATCAACATGAAAACACAATTTGGTAAATTATTGTGCTATAAATATTGTGTTCTTCAATAAAATAGGGTTAATTTTAAAGAAGGAAAGTAGCGTTAACTTGGTTATGAATGGAGTATGAGTTAAACACGCTGCATGATGATTTAGGCTAATGGCTTAGATCATTCAAGGTAGTGTGTGCGGGCTTTTAAAGTATAACTAAAAAAATTACCAGTTTTCGGAATAATTTGGACAGTTTTTTGATAACTCAATTTTGAGTCTCTTATATGCCGAATTTGAATAAAGTTATAACTGTAAAGTTATAAAACATAGAATATCCT
This sequence comes from Ficus microcarpa, assembly GCA_025413485.1. Classification (NCBI taxonomy): domain Eukaryota; kingdom Viridiplantae; phylum Streptophyta; class Magnoliopsida; order Rosales; family Moraceae; genus Ficus; species Ficus microcarpa. Next base: position 51,237,264 of record CM046377.1, on the reverse strand, counting down.
AGGGGATCACATGAATAGTCTTTGAAAAACAGGCTCGAAAGGTCTCCGTTTTTATCAGTTTCAAAAACTAGTTGGTCTAGAAAATTGTACACGGCTAGAAACTTTCAACGGGCAAAACGGGTAAGCTAGATCCAGATTTCAGTTTCAAGAAAACACAAAAGTTGTAGATTTCGACAAGATCTATAACTTTCAAGAAGGAAAATTTTCCAAATTCTAAACCAATTTTAATATGGAGTTTAATTTTCAAAACTATGCATGAAAGACTAAATTCCTTCACACATACATTCTGCCAAATTAAAAGGACGCTTTGAAATCAATTTTTAAGGTTTTGTGACCTCTCTAAAAAGGAACTATGGTTTTATGAAAATAGTTTTAAAGAGGTTTAAATTCATTTAGATTTCACAAGTGATTTTTAAACCTTAAATGCAAACTCTGTATTATAATATACAATTTTAAGTATTGCATCAAGAAATGCTTAATTTAAGAAGTTGAGATATTTTCTAAGTAAACAAGGAATTTTTAAGCAAAGGAAATATAATGTGAAGAACTTTAATTAAAATTAATCAGCCGGTGGATATTGACCTAAAGAAAAAACTGGCCAAAATTACTAAAAATGAAGTTTTAAATAGAGGGCAACTTATTCAACCTTTTTCTTTTACCAAAGTTACTTAAGAGTATAGTAACATTTCCATGACTTAAGCTAATAGTAACTAAGAAGATAATTAATCGGTTGGGAGACCAATTAATTATTTAAATAATATATTATAATAGATACGTTAAGTTATGGTTTGTTAATTAGTACTACAGAATATTTCTTATACTCTGTCTGGAAACAGGAATGTGATCTATTGCCTTGCCTTTTGGTACGCTAGGATAAAAGTGTATGACAGCTTATAAGTATAAATCTCGCCTACAATATCAAAAATAACAAATATTATTTTCAAGTATGACATGTTTACATGTATGCCATGATTTATATGATATACTATGTTTATTTATATGTCATGTTTTTACTAATATGCCAAGATCGTGTATATTCCACACATTACAACTATAACACAGTTTACAATTGTGCCATGTTTTACAATAATACCCATTTACAATAACATTATGATTTCAATTATGTTATACTTTACTATTATACCATAGATTACGACATTGTCATGTTTAAAATAGTGTCATGTTTTATAAACATGCCACGAGTTTTTTTATGTCATTGATCTTTATGTTAAGCCATATCTATATATCATATGCATCATGACTAATAAGATCACAAGTAAATAATCTTAGTCTTAGAACTAGCCTTTGTTAACGATTTCATGTAAAAGTATGATTTTAAGCATACCCATCATGAATTAAGTAACAAGACTAGGATTAGCTAAAGATAAGTAGAGTATCATACCAACTTTCCGTAGATCATGATGGATTATGTATGTTTCAAGATTCCCAGAATTTTTAGGGACATTACAAACCCTAACTTTCAATAGATTATGCGCACCCGGTACATACACAAAGGGCTCATATCTTAAGCAAGATAATAAGTCCATAATGGAAGATAAGATATTCATAATCGATAATAAATGGTTTATTTATAAGTTAGATGATGCTTGTCATGAGATTAAATTTGTACTTGCTGAGCGTAAGCTCAATAGTATATTTCATATTGTAAGTAGGAAGCCTGCAACTTCATTTGGTAGGTTATGTGGATAATGTGGCAAGTGAAGGGTGATGTGGGATACTACTATGCAGACTTTTCCGCAAACTCTTTTGAACTATAAATATATACATGTATATTTAAATAATTTGTATTATGCTACGTATATGATGTTTCAAGACTTCAGTTAAATGTAAGGATTAGGTATGACTTTCTAATTTGTTAAATAAGTAATGTGTATGCATGGTAAAGTTTACCTATATCGATTAGTTTATTTACATTGTGTTTAAAAAAATTATTCTAAAATTTTCAGTGAGTTTAAGTATTTAAAACTAAGGTTTAATTTAAGTAAGCATGGTAATGGCCTACGTAATCAGGTTGTTACAAAATATTTTCAGCAAGTTTAAGTATTTAAAATTAAGGGTTCGTTTGGTTCGTCAGTTGGAGCTGAAAAATTTAAGTTGAGTTTGAGTTGAGATGAGATGAGTTGAAATGAGAGTGTTTGGTAAAATGTTTGGAATAATTAGTTTAGTTTGAGTTGGTTGTTTGGTAAAAAAGTTTGAGTTGAAAAGTTTTTTTAAGAAAACAAGGGCCCTGTTTGGATGTGGAGAAATTGAGTTAAACCAATTTTTTCATTTTCCTACTTTGATAACTTATCTGAACTCCAACTGAACTGTACTTTCGCAACTCATTTATCTTTTAGCTCTGACAAGTCAACAAAATTATATATACTTTTTCAAAAGTCATAACTAATCTATCTTAAAAATTTTATCCCAACTGAAACTCAACCCAATTTAACATTTTATTCCATGTGCTATTTAACGAAAAATGGAATAATTAAAATACGCTAAATCCATACCCAAGTCAGTTGAACAGAAAACCAATTTTTTCATTTTCCTACTTCGGTAACTTATCTGAACTCCAACTGAACTGTACTTTCGCAACTCATTTATCTTTTAGCTCTGACAAGTCAACAAAATTATATATACTTTTTCAAAACGTTGCCATCTTCAACAGTTATAACTAATCTAGGCTTTAATATGTTTAAAAAGTAACCCAAACTCAAGTGTATTAATTTTTACATTTTAAATACGCTATATTAATAACACCATGTGATCTACTCTCATCATAATACTTTGTTGAATTTCATACATTGCCATAAAATACTCCAAGTGGAAGAAAAATACTCGTCCGTAAAGCAAGAGAAAAACTACAAAATCAGTTTGAGTCTGTGACTATGGCCCAAAACTTCAACCATGCCAAATTTCAACTGGTTTTATACCATGGAGATATTTGATATCTGACCCACATATCGTCAGCCATCATATCTCTGAGCTGATTCATTGATGCGTGGTCGTTCGTTCTAATACTAGGCCCAGTTACATCGATCCCGTCATCGAGCACGTAATCGTCATTCACATCGACGGTCTCACTTACTGGCACACAATCTGTCTCGAACTGTTCAAGTACGGGATCCCCCACCTGATGCATCCTAATAAAGTTATGCAAAACCGCGCATGCGACGGGGATCATTTTTTGTTTTTTCATCGGGTAACTGTTAACGCCTTTAAGTATTTTGAATCTAGACTTCCAAACACCAAATGTGCGCTCAATACAGTTCCGAAGAGACGAATGTGTATAATTAAATACTTCCCTACGGTTGCGTAGCCCGCCACGACGTGTTCGGTATTCTGGTAAATGGTAAGTCTCCCATCGGAATGGGCTCAAAAAGCAATCTCTGTTTGCGTAGCCCGAATCCGCCAAGTAAAATTTGCCTACAATCGAAATATCGCCAAGAATAATCACACATCCGATATGTTATTTAAAACTCTATTTAAATCTAAATGAAGCATGTAGATTAGCTATTTTTACTGACCTGGTGGCGGTATTGGGAACCCGTAGTATGCTATTGCCTCGTCCAGAATTCTAGCGTCGTGATACGATCCCTCGTACCCGGCCAACATAAACGTGAATCTTATGTCGAACGAACATGCGGCTAGTACATTTTGCGAACAATGCCCTTTCCGGTTGATCCAAGCGTCTGAATTGGCCTCTGGTGGCACACATGGGACGTGTGTGCCATCTATAGCCCCCACACAACCCTGAGTCAATATGAGTCAAATTTCTTAACGAGTACCATCAATGAGAATGTCATTCTTGTAAAACTTATTTCGTGCGATAATGTTATGTGAGACAAAATATACGTACATCGAACCATGGTCGATATTTGTACGAGTGCTCATGAATCAAAGGTTGAACAGCCGTGTAATCAGGTGGGCTGATAAACTCGTCATTTAGCGAACAGACAACCTTCAGCACTTTATAGAACCAACGGGAGGTTGCTCTAAGGAATACTGGTACAAATACGAAGTGTGTTGTATTGTTGCGCCTTGTGCGTAAATCGATAAAAAAACAAATAACTGCTCGTTTACGTCCATGTTGCGCGTTGGCTTCAATAATTCCCTGGTTTGTAACAGATCACTGAATGATCTGAACGTTGCTGCTTTCATACTTATCAGTCCAAGAATTACTTGTTCGTGGCCGTTTAAAATTTCTTCAACACGCATTCTCCCAGTATATATTGAATTATGCATCGATTGTGGATCTCGTCGCCTGGTCCGACTACTGTTCGTCGTGGCAACAACAGTCATCGTCAAATATCTGACATCGTCGCTATACTCGGCTGCTGAGTTCATGCCCTCGTTTTCCTGCTCAGAATCAGAGCTTTGCACATTCATTTTTCTGGTAGCCTGATAGATGCTCAACTCCGAAAATTGGGTATCTGATGCAAAACAATTTAGCCGAATTAGGAAAAAGTTAAATTGCCATACTATATATTTCTAAACATTAGTTAATATCATATAAAAAAAACCAACCTAACAACATACCCATAACAAACTAAAGGTTTGTTATAAGTTTTCGTGAAATAATAATTTAACCACAATCTAATCACAGGCCGATGTCAAATAACTAAATAAAGAGGGGAAAAAAAACAATAAAACAGATGAAAAAGTTAAATTCCGGCAAAAGAAGACACTCATTAGGTCGGTGGTAGAACACATTGAAGGGGTTGACGGTAGAAGACCCTCAATCGGTCAGTGGCGGCTGGGACCGAACAACGGATGCAACAATTGCTCACCTATCGATCTCGGGTAGCTTGTGGAATGTACGCTTGTTTTCTGGATGACTCGTTAAGTAATGTCACATCATTGTCCGCTGATGGGGTGGAACACCCATCTCCGTCAAAACTTCGAAGCACAACAGCATGTGATCGGTGCGGCTTACTTGGGAATTACTTGTGCCTGATTCAGAGCGGCCACGGAAGTGACTGACTATTTCCTGCATAGCCATGAATGTCATCTCATCCGTCTCGTCCCTTAATTTTCTCTTGCAGGAACTGCCCCTAGATCGTGCCGGACCGGCGGCGGCGCCCGCTCTTATGTTGTTGCGCTTACGGCTACCAGACGAAGGTGTCAGGTCCTCTCCGCTCACCGGGCTTATGCCGGAGTTGTCTTGTGAACCGTCAACGTTGACGGTCGCCGGCGTGTTATGTGGCATCGAAACTGAACCGTATCCCATGGCACCAGCCGCATTCTTTCTGTCGAATATGTTATAATAGAGCTCCCTGTTCCGCAACCTCTCGTAATGGAGATGGTTGCACTCTTTATGGGCCTGCAAGAAAACCAGGATTGTCAAATTAAATGTCCAATAATAATGACACAATGAATAATATACGCCACATAAAAGTTCGAAGTGCGATTTTAATTTACTTGAATAAATTCGTGCCATGCATCGTCTGAGCAGATGACTTGGTCCATCTTCGGATCATAACCTAGCCCTATCCGACATTCCAATGCCTTCCAACCCTTTTATAATTTTTTTCATCCTATTCTTCTTCTGTTGTAATGTTGCGCCGCGTGCAGGAACCCCTCCGAATGCAGCATTAAACTCCGTTGCCCAGATCTCGAGGGTCGATAGTGGAGGATGCCGACCGGAATTGCATGCCACATATTCGTCAAGCTTCTCAAGGAAAACTGTTTCCTTAGCCTGATCCCAGTGGTACGACTCACCCGTCGCTTTTCGAGGCATTTCCTTAATAAAGCGGTCGAAAAAAACCAAAATACATAACTAAATACAAAAGAGCACGAGGGGGGGTGGCTCAGTATAAAATGCTCGATACAGTTCATCTGAGGCATGTAAATGACCCAAGACATATGTAGATACCATGGCAAATAAGCACTAGGTCCGGGGTTAACCAAGTACCGGCGGAGCTGACCAAACGATTAAGTCCTATACCTGGTCACAATGAGATTAGATACCGGTATCAAACGATATATCTCATGTCATTAACTCACCCGTCAGATTACGCAACCGAACATGTTTTATGTTCTATACATCATTGCCAAGTAGGGACTTAAACTTTAACTTAAGGAGAAATGAAGCAAAGAAGTGCCAAATCGAAGCCAAAATGACCAAACCTAGGAGTAGGAAATATAAAAAATAAATAAATAAATAAACCAGACCGAAGCCAGTTTGGGTCAAAAAAGTGTCAATTTCAAGTCAAAATGAAGCAAAAAACAACCAAAATGACAAAGGCATGGTGCAAGCATTAGGGGATCATCTAGACAGCCCCTAAATGAACAAATGAAAGTGTAAGAATGATCAAAGTCATGAAAAACCAGACCCAAGCCAGTTTGGGTCTAAAAAGTGCAAATTTCAAGCCAAAATGAGACAAAAAACGTCCAAAGTGTGATAGTGAAGGTGCAAGCTTATGTGGCTCATCTAGACAGTCCCTAAATGACCAAATGAATGTGTAAGAATGATCAAAATCTGGAAAAACCAGACCCAAGCCAGTTTGGGTCCAAAAAGTGCCAATTTCAAGCCAAAATGAGACCAAAAACGTCCAAAGTGTGAAAGTGAAAGTGCAAGGTCAAGTGGCTCATCTAGACAGCCCCTAAATGACCAAATGAAGGTGTAAGAATGATCAAAAAGTTAAAAAACCAGACCGAAGCCAGTTTAGGTTCAAAAAGTGCCAATTTCAAGCCAAAATGAAGCAAAAAACAACCAAAATGACAAAGGCATAGTGCAAGCATTAGGGGATCATCTAGGCAGCCCCTAAATGAACAAATGAAAGTATAAGGATGATCGAAATCACGAAAAACCAGACCCAAGCCAGTTTGGGTCTAAAAAGTGCCAATTTCAAACCAAAATGAGACCAAAAACGTCCAAAGTGTGAAAGTGAAGGTGCAAGCCTCTGTGGCTCATCTAGACAGCCCCTAAATGACCAAATGAAGGTGTAAGAATGATCAAAATCCAGAAAAACCAGACCCAAGCCAATTTGGGTCCAAAAAGTGCAAATTTCAAGCCAAAATGAGACCAAAAACGTCCAAAGTGTGAAAGTGAAGGTGCAAGCCTATGTGGCTCATCTAGATAGCCCCTAAATGACCAAATGAAGGTGTAAAAATGATCAAAATCAGGAAAAACAGACCAACCGTCTCCTTAGGTGAAAAAAGTATCAAAATCAAGCGAAAACGAAGGACAAAATGAGCAAGAATGCACATTTAACATATCGACGCATACTTTTTACCCTAACACCAACCAAAGTTAAATTTTAGGTCAACTAATTCATTTATTTGCCAAATAATGCAACTCATCATATAAAGCAGTGAAACCATATATACTCATCAAATATGTAACCGAACGCAAAAATTCACCAACACGTTGCATCAACGATGTTCAAACTGATTTAAATACACCCTAAACGCCTGGTTTATGTCTTAGGATTCAGAAAATTAAGCCACACATGCACTAAATCATTTTCCCATTTTATGCATAACCCGACCTGCCATACGTTCAAATCAATTGACAATGAAGATAATTTGTAAAAGGTTAAGATAGTATACTTGGGTTACCGAGTTGGAGTCGGAAGAGGAGTATACGGCCGATGAAGGCGGATTAGGGCAGGAAGCAATGGCTCGGTGCACTGATTTCCGAACCCGAAAATAGTGGGTAACGAGACCTTTTGATTGAGAATGCTTCGCGGACCCCAGTCGGCGTCGCATTGGCCACCGACGGTGCCTAAGCCAGGAGTCCGATGAACAGACACGGCGGGGCACCAACTTGGCCGACTGGATTCGAGAGACAGCCCAAGTGGAGGAAACCCTAGAAACACAAAATTGGAAGTTGGGGAATTAGAAAAATGGACAGAAATCCGGACTCAACAATGGCCAAGACTCCGGACTCAACCCAGTGAAGAAATGGATACGTTGTGAGGGTTGAAGAAAAAGGCATATATTTCCACTTTAAACTCGTGGGGTTCGTATCACCGACTGTGACAGGGAATCAAATATATTCAATTCTAAATGGCAGAAAACAAAGGCATGGTTTCGGCAGAGATGAAAGACCGATGGTGACTAAGGGAAGATGACTGCCAGACGAAGGCGAAACTGTGCTACAGATGGGGGAGGACACGGGAAACTCAATTCAAAAATTTTTTTCACTATTTTTACATTCTCCCGCCACGCAAACAGAGACATAGTAGTCTCGAATGTGCCATCAGAAGTTCAACAGTATTCTCTGTTAAAAGAAAACGAATTTGAAAAATAACTAACCCTGTTTGTTGACCAAAAACGCCTGATTTTGCTTCCGTCTTCCGAGCTCACCGACTAACCGCGAAAGCGGATCGCGAAGATCCTACCCTCAAGAATGATCGACGGCTTCACTGATGGAACACCCATGGCACATAATTACTTTCCTTTTAAACCACAGACCTGACGTTCCTCTCTGAATACATTTGCAAAGTTTTGCTCAGTAATCGTGTTCAAGAAGAAGAAGGAATCATCGAGTTTTTTTTTTTCGCTTGACTGGCAGGGAGGAGGCTTCCGAATGGCGAAGATCAGGTGGGCAGATGGATAAAAAAAAAAACCGAAGGTTGAGTGGAGCAGATGAGCAACATTACTTTTTCAGGCGACAAACGGCGGAGATCAAGCGACCAGATGCGAAGAAGACTGAAGTTTGACTAGGGGACTCCGACTGCTCAACGGGCAACAGGGACTTTACTTTTTCAGTTGAGCAGATGGGCAGGGACTTCTTTTTTCAGTTGAGCAGATGGGCAACAGGGCTGTAGACTTCGACTTTTGGGCAAACTGAACTCCACAGAATTTTGCACAGTAAACCAAGTTTGGTTTACTGTGTAATGGGTCCAAGATGAGCTAAGCTGTGACTAGACATCAAACGGTGTCAGTTCAAACTGAACCATAAAATTTCAGTTGGAACTAATGAACCAAACAGCTACTAAGATTTAATTTAAGTATGCATGGTAATGTCCTACGTAGTCAGGTCATAACAGTTACCAATCAATAACCAGCTAGTAACTAGTTGATAACTAACTGGTAACCCCCCGGCGATCGGTAACTAACTGGTAACCATCGATGGAGGTAGTTATTAGTCGGTAACCAATGTTAATCAAATGATAACCCATTGACGGTCGATAACCAACTACTAATCACTTGGTAATCAACTGGCAACTCATTGGTAGAGGTGGTTTCATTATGGAGATCAACTAGTGGTATTTTAAAATATAAAAAAAAATAAATTTTATGTCATGTTATGACATTTCTTGCAAGAAATAATTATTTTATTTTATTTTTTTGTGGTAAAAATCAATCAAAAGCATGATTTTGTCACATATTTCTAAAGCTCACTCTCCTCAGTATCATGAAACCAGCAAGTCTTGCACGTCTAAGTTTTTTCCTTCTTTTTTGTTATACTAGTCTTGCACTCCGCACGTGTTACATCCTTAAAAAAATTGAGTAGTACTTTACATGCATTTGAGTTATAGAGTAATATTTATTTTTTAAAATTAAATGTTAACTATTCAATATGAATTTTAAAAATAAAATTTACCTGTAAAAGAAGTCTTTGATAAATAAAGGACAAATTTAAAAATCAAGTAAAACAATGGCAAAAATACTTTCATTGAAATTACAAAAGAGCCTTGTGTAAAAAGTTATATGTTAGTGTGGTTATATGTATAGCTTAACAGTATTTTCATATCTGACTTTATCATGAGGTATAAAGTTTGAATCCCCTCAAGCTCAAATTTAAAAAATGAAAGATTCATATAAGGTGTTTGAAACATTTCAAATCAATTTCGATAATAAATTTGGCTCATTAAATCTAATACAGGTATCTTACATCTACCATTTCATACAAGATAAAAAATAACCTTATAAGTAAAGGAGCTTCTTGGAGGTGAAGAATAATTAATTTGTCTCTCTTATATCACATGAAAGCATATAAAATTGTAATTAAAACAACATTTGATGACACTAAAAATACAATTTCAAAAAGAATAGAGTACCCGAAATTTTAAAAATAGAAATTAACAAGACTCACTAACTATCTAATACAATTTTCAATAACGGCATAAAAAAATAATTTAATTACACTCACAAACTCATGAATCAATTGAAATATAGATTAAAGACCAACGAGGTCAAACCCTGTTAAAAGCAAGGAAAAAAAATCGGACTTAAGAGAAATATATGTTTAGCTTAGTTCATGAGAACAAATGTATAAAAAATTAAATTATCGAAAGAAAAGATATTAAAGTAGGTAAATGCATGAAACTGAAATTTTAGGGTGCATTCGACAAGGAACTTTTGCTCTCCATGTGTAAGGGGTTTGATGAAAAAGACACATCGAATCGAACAACAACATTAACATAAAGACGCAATTATTTGTCACAACATAAGGGAGGGAGGGATATAACAACAAGTCAAATATTAATGCAAAAAGAGGACAACTAACAGTCAACCTGGAAATAAATAAATAAATAAATAAATAAGATGTAATTGGTCAAATAGAGCAATGGAAAAAGATAAGGTTCGCTCAGCATGTATATCCTTACCATAGGAGCCGTGAAAGAATAATCCATGTCATTGTTACAAACTAAGTTGTGTTAATGTATTGCAATTCATATTTTAGCTCTATTTTCTTTTTTTTTTTCATTATTTATTTATTTGTTTGTTTAGAGTTAATTGACTCACACTAGGATTCCAACTGAGACTAGGAATAGAAGTCACTTCAGTTTGTGTCCTACTTGGGCTTGGATTGGATTCCTATTCAAATTAAGACCATTTACTCACCCTATAAATTAGTCATTCATCATATTGCTCCTACCTTCATCTTCATAATTTGTTCGTTTCTTTCAGATATGTTGCTTTCTCTCATATAATTCCATTCTATCAAGTTTAAAATTTTATACGATTTTGTTCACTCTCATATAATATATAATTCCTTTCATTGTTCTTTATTTCATTGATTGGATAAAGTACTAAGAAAGAACACGCATATAATAAATGCGTACAAAAAATATCTTTGTTTTTCTCAGGCTGAGGAAGAAAAGTTAAAATTGAAAGTGTTGGTGGAGGACTTAAGGACGTCCTTGATATTGAACGATGTAGTCCACAATAAGGAAACAGCCCGCTGTAAATATTTTGTAATTAGATTTTTTATGTCTTTTAGTTAGTTTCTTTTTATCTAGTTTCCAGCTTTTGTTTTTCAAACTTTCTCAAATTAGGATTATATTGTAAACTCTATTTATATTCAAGTCAATCAATGGAAAGGCTATGCCATAATTTCCTCAATTTATTATTCTCTTCATGGTATCAGAGCGATCCTATTCTGGGATTCTCTCACACAAAACCCTAGCCTTTGTTCTTTAGTTGCCATCTTCAACCTGCCACCATCTCCATGCAACCACCCATCAGCCCTCTCCAATGATTGCCAATAACAACCAAATCACTCTACCTAATGCCCTAGAACCAACGAAGCCTTTCATCGTTGTCAACATCTCTAGTTCAAATATAGTAAAACATACTTCTACAAATTATCTGTCATGGAAACTGCAGATTGAAGCACTTCTCTTTGGTTATGATCTTCTCAAATTCATTGATGATGCACATCCATGTCCTCCCCAAACAATCACGGAGAACAATGCCACAACACCTAACCCAGCGCATCACATGTGGCTTCATCATGTTAAATTAATCTTTGGTGCTCTTGTCGGCTCTCTCACTCCAACCTTGATTCCGATAATCCAACAAACAAAAACCTCTCGTGAAGCCTAGACCATTCTTACCAACACCTATGCTTATCCCTTTTGCGGTCATATTAAGCAAATCAAGGAACATATCAAGCACGCCACCTAAGGATCATAGATCATCTTTGAATACATGTAACTTATCAAAAGTTGTGCCAATGTACTTGCTGCCCTTGGGAAAACTCTGGATGATGAAGACCTTATTGAGAAGGTTCTTGATGGTCTTAATGACAACTACAAATTGATTCTCGATATTATTAATGATAGGGACACACTGATTTCCTTTGATGAGCTTCATGAAAAATTGATTACTAATGAATTATCACTAAGGCTCTCCTAGTCCTCCTCTTTTCCGTTACCTACTATTGCAAATCCAACCAACACACAAACCAATTCTGGCAATCTCAGAATTGGCTCTAGCCAACCTCTGTAGGTGCTTTCCTTGCCAAGATCGACTTGTTTCCCTTCCAGCCAATCTAGCACCGTCGACCCCTTCAGAGATGATTGTCCTCCACGACCCTATCTTGCTAAATGTCAGGGTTGCCGCGCTCAAGGCCACACAGTCTAACAATGTCCTTTATTTTGATTATTGCTGTCGACACCAAATTCAACTCTGGTTCCTAATCCTCTACAACAATGGCAACCTCATCCCTAGCAACAATAGCAGTCAATAGCCAACACTGCAACCAACAACATTGCCGACAACTCTAGTTGGCTCTTTGATAGTGGAGCATCACACCATGTTACCGCTGACTTGAGTAATATCTCCATTCATACTCCCTATGACGGTTCTAACAACATTATGATCGGTGATGGCACGGATCTCCCTATCATTCACACTGGTTCCATATCTCTCTTAACCCTTTCTCATAATTTTTCTTTACAAAACGTCCTTTGTGCACCCACAATGAAATAAAATCTTATTTCTATCTCTCAGCATGTCAATTGAATTCTTACCTTCTTCCTTTTAGCTGAAGGATCTTTGAACGTGGGCAATCCTTTTGTAGGGATGAACTAAATATGGTGTATACAAGTGGCAAGTGTTTCCTGTCAAGTCCTCTCCATTGATTGCCTTTTCTAGTGTCAAGACCACTTCGTCCGAGTGGCATCGTAGATTAGGACATTCATCTTCTTCAATTTTTAGACATATTATTTCTAGGTTTTAATTAGAACTTTCAAGTCCCTTATCTTTGTCCTTTAATTATAATGCTTGCCAATGCAATAAAAGTCATAAATTACCTTTTTCAGTCTCATCTCTTGTCTCTACCTCTCTTCTTCAAATAATATTTTCTGATGTGTGGACCTCTCTTGTTTATTCAGTTGATGACTTTAAATACTATGTCATCTTCGTTTATCATTTCACTAAATATATTTGGCTTTATCCTCTTAAACGAAAGTCTCAAGTTCATGATGTTTTCATCGGATTTCGAACTCTTGTTGAAAATTTTTTCGATCGTAAAATCATAACATAAATGGTGGGGAATATCAAGCTCTTTCATCTTATTTGGGATCTCAGGGAAGTTATCACCTCACTTCACCTCCACACACACCAAAACATAATGGGTACTCTGAATGTCATCATCAACATATAGTTGAAACTGGTTTAACTCTTCTCTTTCATGCCTCCATGCCTTTTTTGTGTCTACACTATGTGTCTTCCTTGGTTATTCTCTCACTCAAAGTACATATTTGTGTCTTGATTCCTTTTCTTCTAAAATCCATATGTCACGTCATGTCAAGTTTGTAGAAACCATTTTTCCCTTCTCCTCTCTTCTTTCCCACTTGCCTCGTCCTCGGCTTAACACGTTATCTCACTAGCTACCTCCCTCGTCTCACACCTTGGCTACTCCCGCACTATCTTCATGTTCGTCCATTGCACCTCCTTTGTGTGATGGTTCTACATCTATTCCTTTTTTTTTTTCTACTCACCCAACCCAACACCACCACAACCCCCCACCCAAGTGCCGTTGCCGTTCCTCCCAATGACGCCGCACCAGCCCCCTTAACTCAACCCTAAACTTCAACTCTGCAACCTCCCAACCCCACACTGCAGCAACCTCCCACTGCACCCACCCTAATTGCCCAACACCGCTTCCCCGAGCCACCAACCCAACCTCCCTTTCCCACCTTCCAAACTTAGTGTTTTCGCTACCCCACCCCGAAGACCCTATTCCCACCACCTTAACATTCGCTTCCCATTCCTCCAACCTTTTTCCTCCCATGCCTATTGATCCAACTACGCGAGTCATTGTCATCCATTCTAAGAACAATATTTACAAACCAATCAACAAGCTCAATCTTAGTGCTCAACTTGCCTCTGCTTCTGACCTTAAACCCACCACCTTTACCCAAGCCATCAAAGATCCTAAGTGGCATCAAGCCATGTCAGAAGAGTATAATGCTCTTGTTCAGAATGGCACATGGGAACTTGTTCCCTCGGACTCAACTCAGAATCTTGTTGGTTGTAAGTGGATTTTTCATACTAAACATTTACCTGATGACTCTGTTGACAGGTACAAGGCTCGCTTAGTTGCCAAGGGGTTTCATTAGAGCCCTAGTATTGATTATCATGATACATTTAGTCTTGTTATCAAACCCACCACAATTCATTTGGTTCTTAGTCTTGACATTACTCGTGGTTGGTCGTTTCAGCAACTTGATGTGAACAATGCCTTTCTCTAGGGTAATCTCAATGAGGACATATTTATGGCTTAGCCACAAGGATTTATTGATCAAGATCATCCTCGTCATGTTTGCAAGCTTCGCAAAGCTATCTATGGCTACAAATGGGCTCCTTGAGCTTGGTATCATGAGTTGCACTAGTTTCTTGTCACCTCTGGCTTTGTCAACTCACATTCAGACTCTTCACTCTTTGTCTTCAACTTTTGTGGTACTCTTATCTATCTTCTTGTCTATGTTGATGACATTATTATTACAGGTGACAATGGCTATATAGCAATTTATTGCACTACTTGCTAGGATCTTGGGCCTCTCACTTACTTTCTTGGAGTTGAAGTAACTACCCATCCATATGGTTTGCTTTTGTCTCAATGCCGCTATATTACAGATCTTCTTACTCGTACTTGTATGATAGATGCAAAACCAGTTGCTACGTCACTTATTGCTACCCCAACTCTTGATCTTTACTCCGGCACGGCCTTCTTTGATCGATCTGAATATCGACTATCATTGGTAGTTTGCAGTACTTGTTGCTTACACTGCCTAATGTTGCTTATATGGTTAATATGTTGTCTTAGTTTATGCACCGACCTATCAATGATCACTGGAATGCTGTAAAGCAACTATTACGATACCTTTGTGGAACAACTGATGATGATCTTATTCTTTACCAGCCTCCTTTAACACGTCATGCTTTTTCTGATGTTGACTGGTTGGTAATAAGGATGATTACACTTTTGCAAGTGCTTATCTTGTGTATCATGGTCGCAATCCTATTTCTTGGAGTTCAAAGAAGCAACGAACGATTGCCTGCTCATCAATGGAAGCTGAGAACCAATCCGTTGCAGCCACCGCTTCAAAATTGAGTTGGATATTCTCTCTTTTATCTGAGCTTGGTGTTTGTTTATCAACTCAACTGGTAATTTATTGTGATAATGTCAGTGCTACAAGTCTATGTTCGAATCTTGTTTTTCACTCTCGTATGAAACACGTTGCATTAGATTATCACTTCATTCATGAGCGAGTTCAAGCTGGTGCTCTCCATATCGCCCATGTTTCCAAGATTGGAATCTCCTCCCGGAGCTTCATCTTGCAGGGCATATTGAAGGAAGTAGTCCATAATAAGGAAATAGCCCATTTGTAAATATTTCGTAATTAGATTTTTTTTTTTTTTTTTTTTTTTTAATGTCTTCTAGGTAGTTTCCTTTTATCTAGTTTCCAGTTTTTGTTTTTCAAACTTTCACAAATTAGGATTGTATTGTAAAGCATTGTATTGTAAACTCTATTTATGTTCAAGTCAATCAATGGAAAGGCTATGCCATAATTTCCTCCATCTATTATTCTCTTTACTTGAACCATTATAAGTGGTGGTAGCGATGGAGAGCGTCAACAACCCCTCTCAAAAAATGGCTAACGAACCTCCTCATTGCCTCCCCCAATACGAAACTACAGAGCGACAAAGATTGGGGACGCCATCAATCCTTGCCATCCGCCTTCACACCTGCCAGAGCAATGACTCCCACTGCCTCCTCTAGCTCTTCCTTATCAACGTTTCCACTTTCAATGTATTTGCCTTTTGCATTTGTTTGAGTCCGGAATTATTATATAAGTTTTTCAACTTTTCTCAAGTGGAGACTCTGTCATAACCATTATGATTAATGATAAATATCAAGGATTTGAATTTAGTGGTGGCAGAAATAAGAACAAAAGTTATATAGTAAAATTAGGTAAAGACTTCTAACATTCTTAATAATAATGTTTTATCGAGTATTATGCCTGTTCAAAACAATCTCATGTTCTTCTTCCCTTTTTCTTTTCTTATTTTAATAAATTTGAGTGGAGGCAAGTTTTAGTTCCTCTTTTCTATTTATTTAAAAAGAAAAAAAGAAACAATATCATGTTTATGAAAACTAAATACAAGTTTTAAAAAAAGTTAAAATAAACCTCCTAAAATTGAAATTGTCAATGGATCATCAAAATATTTTACTGATAAACATAAGTATACATGTCTCATTATATTAGATGTGACAACCAGACTTTATACAGAAGTATTGACAAATAAAATTAGAGAAAAGAAAGTGCAAGAACGAAGATGAGACGAAAGAGAAACGAAACTAGTAATAATGGTATGACTTTGATGAAATTGAAGAGGAAAAAAAGAGAGACAAGTCAAAGGAAAATGAAAGAAATATGGAGAGAAGTGAGATAAACAAAAAAAAAAAAAAACACTAGAATGACCGTGCATGAGCAAACTAAAAAAGAATTGAAGAACTTTTGGACTAAAATGACAGAGCAAAAATCATAAACTAACTAATACAAATAAGAAACCGATCCATTTATTTTAAAATAGATAATTAATAAAACCGATCCATTTAGCAAGATAATAAAAGTGGATCTTCTAATTTGAAAAGGGAATATAAATCTAATGAAATCCCAATTACTCTTAACATGTTCACTCATTTTTTGTGTAAAATCAAAGTAGGATTGGTGGGGCTACAATAATTTTATATTAAGAAATGAGATAGACAATCTCATGCCCTTTTTGGTTCCGACTCCAATCCTAATATAAAATTACTACCTTATCCCTAATTGACGTGCACAATATTATATTACAAAGTTATCCAAAAAAATTGAATAACAACCTATACTAAGAATTTTAAATATATGATATTATATAATTATCTTAATTATTATTAGTGTTATTCGAATTCGAGATGTTGCGTCCAGTCACAAGCATCGACGACGGTGAGGGTAGTATTATGCCACCTACCCTTCTTTTGGTACTACTACTTTAGCAAAGTGAATGGTTGGTCAAACTGGTCTGGAATCGATTGGTCAAACATCCAACACTTGATAGGCAAAAGAAAGCTAGGAATTTTAAATCTGAAAAAGTAGAAAAGTAAATTGTTTTTATTAGAATGAAATAATATGTATCCGTTTTGACTCTCTATTTTTTTTTTTTTTCATTTAACTTATTTGATGCAAGCTTTTACACTTTATTTTTAATTTTCTAAAACAAATATACATGTTCAACTTATTTTTAGTAATTATGAGTTTAATGTATGTGCATTGTACAGAGAAGAAGGAAAAAAATAAATAAATAAAATTCAGTATTATATAATAAAAGTAATTGATTAAGATAAATAATGTAATTATAATGAATATATTTTTTTAGTATTTATTGTTTTAATAATATTAGAGTATAAATATTGTATTTGATAAGACAAATTTCTCTTAAGTTTTTTTATAGAGGGTGAGAATCTTTTCTAACAACAACGAAGGAACAAAAAATAATGTTAACCAAATTTGTGCAGAAAAGGACTTAAAAAGAAAAGAAAAAAAAAAGAGGACTATGTAATTAGCAAGAAAAGCTTGAAAAAGAAAAAGAAAAAGAAAAAGAAAAAGAATAAAGAAAAAAGAAAAAAGAAAAAGAGGAAAGATGTATTTTGATGCAAAAGTCGGTTAAAGACGTCCACAAACGTTTGCTGGTGGGCTAATTTTACATTATTATAAACCAGCCATTTTTTTATTTTTAGATACGTAAATATTTTAAATTTCTAAATTCTCCTCTCCTGGAGAGAGAAAGAACAAGATAGAGTAAGGAAAGAGAGAGTGGAGTATTTCAGAAGTTCACTGTTTGTCTGATTTTGAGTTGGATTTTTGTCATCAAAAGAAGAGCCCTTTCAGAGGAGACAGAGAAAGGAGAGGTAGGATTTGAGGGGGAAAACAGTCAAGTCATTGTGCTAGAAGGGCGGCATGAAGGAATTTAAGTGTTAAAATCGTAATTTTACTGTGTATTAACAGTAAAATTACATTCCTTTAGTATATACATCTGCACAGCAATTTGAGGGCAGAAACGCCCATTCACTGCACGCTCCCACCCAGCAAGCAGAAAACAGAAGGGCGAAACCGTAATTTCACTGTGCGGGACTGTGCATTACTGTAGCTTAAACTGCGAAAACCGAAGGAAAAAGGGGGAAATCACTGTTCATTCATGTAGAAAGAACAGTGAAATCCCCCTTTCCGTTAGTATATAGTAATAATTTTCCTAATATTACTATAATTAGTTTAATTATTATGAACAATTTTGTGGCAAATATACAAATAAATCATTTTTTAAAATTTAAAAACACAATTATAAATGGGAATAAAATTAAATGTACAATAATTCGTCCCGTTTCTACGTTGAAATAAACGCGTGAATTTAAACTTCGAATCATGTCAATAAACAAACCATAAAACCCGAGACTAGAGTATGAAGACTTAGCATTTAGTGGGGCGGCTCAACAAATCTTATCTGGTCAAGTTGATAACTGCCAGATCCTATCTGGTCAAGTTGTTAACTGCCAATGAGTCACTAACCAAACGGAGCTTGCCGTGGTTGCCGGACTGCGATGTTTGCTACCCTAATTCTTGATTGCACAAAATAAATAAATAAATAAACAATTCATTTAAAATCCCATTTGGTCGGTTAGAAATATTGATTACTTGATTCGATGTCAAATAATTAAGTAAGAGAATACTTGCACGATAACTTCTAATGAAAGTATCAAGTCCAAAGGTCCTATATATATATGTGTATATATATATATATATATCTATCTAGTGGTGAGTATATCTATTTCTATATGTATATGTATGACAATTGGAAGTGGATATAGCGATGCCGACACCTACCCATTCAAATGGCTCCAACCAGGGACGGAGCTATCTTTGCTCCGAAATTAGAAATATTTACACTTATATTCTTAATTTATTGACCCTCTTAAACTTTTATATTGCAATAGTTAAACTAATTCGTCTAGAAAAGTTTCAATTATATACCCCAAAAACTTTCAAAAAAACTAAAGTAAGTAAATTAAAAACAACCATATTATTATATAATTCATAGTTTTTGTAAACCATGAACTTTTACAGAATACACTGCTATTTTAGTTTAAAATTTTTGTACAACTCATATACATCCGTGAAAAGAATTTCTGACTTCATCACTAGGCCTCCAACCATGTATTTTGGAGCATGTTCAACATTGTTATAAACTTGATCGTAAATTTACAACCAAATATAACAAATAATCGATTTGATATTTGATAATTATTGATTGGTGCATATATCTTTTCATTTGATAATTATATTTCTAATCCACATAATTTAACATTTGAAAATTCTGATCATCATGCCATAAGCTAAATTAATATCATCGTTCTTGTCATTTAAGATGCTCAAGATTCAAATAAAGCTTCAATGGAATATACACAATGTTTCTGCCGACTAATTTATTTTATTTTATTTTTCATCACATGTGAAGAGTTGAAATTTATGTCATTCTTTTTAGTAATTTCGTATGGAATTTGAGATAAAGAGAGGGAGGTCGAGTGTGCGATCCCGAAAACTTCCCATCCAAGGAAGACACGTAAGCCTCCCAACTTATATAAATATGTACACATATAATTTTATATATAAATATAGGAATAATAGTAATTTCAATGAGTATTTAAAGTACTTATGATTGTGAATTTGTACCAAATTGCTAAGTTATTGTATTATTATAATATATATCTATGTGTGTGTAAACTAGAACCATTTTCCTTTGAGTTACCTTTTGAAAATAAGTTTTATCTAAATCTATTTAATATGATATTAGAGTCATATTTTACAGGTTAGACCCCAACTTATTGGCATGATGGAAAACGTAGAATTATGAATTTATCCTACATTATTAAGTTCTTAAATTATTATAATATTTATATGTGAATTATATCGTCCACATTTGACTTTAGGTTCTACCCAAACTTTAAACACTAATTACATTGAAAGCAACAATAAATAGCACGGCCATTGCATTGAATTTGCATCCAAACAAAAAACTATCATTGCCTTTTTCTATTGTGCATCTCATCTGACCTATCTTTCAACCACCATGTCTGAGGAAAAACACCACCACCACCACCACCACTTCCACCACAACAAGGACGAAGACGACAGCGCCGCCGTCTATGGCGCCGGGTACTCCGAGAATCCCAACGTTATAGTTGAGGAGATTCATGACCAAGAAAAAGAGAGGAAGCACCACAAGCATCTCGAGCACGTCGGCGAGCTTGGTGCTGCCGCTGCCGGCGCTTATGCCTTGGTACCATCATCAAATATATCCAAATTTATTTTCCCATATCATAGATAATGTTTATGCATGTTATTCAATATAATTTTTTCTTATGGTAAAAAAAAAAAAAAAAAAAAAGGGGATCATGGAAGAATAAGTTAATTATTTTTTTTATGATCAATTATTTTCATTATTACTGAAATAAATATTATTGTCTTGTAATGTAATTCTATGTAGTATGAGAAGCATGAGGCAAAGAAAGACCCAGAGCATGCTCACAGGCACAAGATCGAAGAAGAGATTGCGGCGGCGGCCACCGTTGGAGCCGGAGGATTTGCGTTCCACGAGCACCATGAGAAGAAATATATTGAGAAAGAGGAGAAGGCTCATGAAAAGAAACACCACCATCTCTTCTAATATGCTCCTCCGACGTCATAGTTATATTATATATGTTGAAATGGTAATAAATCTTAAATCTATTATATATATATATATATATGTGTGTAAGATATTCGTTGAGTTCGGGAGTGGCTGTAATATTATTAGCTCATCGTCTTCTAATACGTGTGCCCGTCATTGCATTTGCCAGTGTGAAACTATTATAACTAAAAAAAAAATGTTTTATTGTGGAAATTGTATGCTTCATGAGTGAGTGTTTATATGACCTTTTAATATGGAAATATATGAAGTTTTTTTTTTTTTTTTTTTTTTTGTTTCTCGTACGTTGTCATTTGATCTTTGTTCTAAAAGTGTGATGGAATTTTTGCAAAACGAAAATTAAAATTAAGCTTGATAATCAACATTAATCTTGAAAGGATAAGCGCCTGGAAAAATAATCTACCAGTAAATTTTCTGTTATGTTATCCGGTGATTAAAGGTTAGTTGATATTGCTACAAAATCACAACAAAGAAAGAAAAGGACTTTTGATAAATGCCACAAATCATGCCTTGGAATGATTTTTGTCACATAGAAAAAAACTGTTACGAGAATTGTCATAGATGACATCATACATATTTATTTATCTATTATTTTAAAATATAAATCATAATTATTAATTAGTATTCATGATGTAACCACCTTGGTTACTAGAATTGGTTACTGACCGTCAATGGATTTCTGATCGGTAATTACCACCATTGGCGGGTTATTAGTTGGTTAACAACCAGTAACAACCTCTGTCGCTTGGTAACTAGTTAGTAACTAAGTAGTTACCAATCGAAAACTCAGTCACCAACTGATTACCGACTTGAAACTTCCAATTTTGTCAGATTTTTTGGATTCTATCACTGAAAATAATCGAACAAAACACTAGATTCTACCAAATATCACAACAATTCCACAAAAATCATAACCATGCACACCAAAATTTAATCAAATCACAAAAAAATTTCAAAAAAGAAATTAATTCCACAATCATCAAAGCTAAAAGTAA
Organism: Ficus microcarpa; assembly: GCA_025413485.1. Classification (NCBI taxonomy): domain Eukaryota; kingdom Viridiplantae; phylum Streptophyta; class Magnoliopsida; order Rosales; family Moraceae; genus Ficus; species Ficus microcarpa. Next base: position 51,215,293 of record CM046377.1, on the reverse strand, counting down.
AAAAAATAAAATTGCAAAAAATGCAATTAGTTGGAGCACGGACTTGCAGCTCTTATCATGGTGTCCCAAGTGATGATGAGATTTTTCAGCAAGGTCGGGCTAGAAAAGATGACGGCAGAGGTTGCGGCAGCACAGGTGACAAACAGCGAGTTCGGCATGGTTCTGAGGGAGATCGCATTGCCACCAGAGTTGTAGAGTCGACCTCCTCCATTGAGATCTCCTGTAGCCATGATCCACCCCAATCTCGGACTCATCAGAAGAATCAACCATCGTCGCCTGATCTCGAACTTTACAATCAAAGCTAGGAAGAACTACCCATTGTCATCGTGGCTGGAGATCCTCGTGTGGAGGCTAATCGACTAGCAAATTGTGTGATTTGGCGATCTGATAACTCCTCCATAATGGATCTCTAACAAGGCTCAGATCGTGGTGGGGTGAGATTTTCTCAGGAAAAACAGTAGAGATTGAGAGATCTTAAGATTGTAGTAGCTCCGTGCTGGTTTCGAAGACCGGTTTTTTAAAAAATTAGCGGAAACATGGTACAGATCAAATCACACATATAAAAATTTTCTCAAAATTTTATTAATCGACAATAATTATATTAATTTAATAAAAAATAAATTAAGAAGAAAGTTTAGAGATTAACTATTGTCTAATTAGATTGAAATTCTTAAACTCCTTCAAAAACCTTTTTGAGAACTTCAAATCCTTCGAAAACACCAACATTTCTTTCTCAGCGTTCTTCAGGTCACGATGAACAGGAAACGAGTGAGCATTTCTAAATTTGGGGATCACGCACCTAAATTTTGATTCACTTTGCATTCTCAACTCATGAGACAAAGCGAAGGAGAAGAAACTCTCTAAAAAAATAGAAAAAAAAAGATACATAAATATATTTTTTTTCTCTATCAAAAAGGAATTAATATATCCATTTCATTTTTAAATACATCGTATGTATCATCTTTTTAATAATACAGAGAAATAACTGACATCTTTTTTTTATTTTTAATTAATTAATTAATTATCTACTCCCATTGTGGAAAAACACACACAACAGCTTCTCTGTGGTTAGATAGTGTGGAAGAGATCTCCTTTTTGTGTATGTGTCTGCTCCGCACACTCTCCCTCTCGCTTAGAGTAGTGGTGGGGTATGGATCTCCCATACCATGACCGCGCGAAGGAGAACCTCTTAGATTTCCTCTGCGATCTCCTCCACGTGAGGAGATCCATTGAGATATCTGGTCATGGCTGCGCGTAGGCACGCGAAGATCTCTCCCCGCAGATCAGAAGCATACGAAGATCAAAAGCGTTTATTTTTCTATTTCTATTTTTGTACGTTTTTATGGATATCATTGTGATTTTTGTAGTCATTGTTGTAAGTTTTGTGGATATTTTATATTTTCGGATGATTTTTTTGTTTTGATGAAAATGAAATCTAGAAAATCTGATAGATTTGGCTATTACTGTCCGGTAACGAGCCAATATCTTGTCAACAAAGGTGATACAAGTTGGTATTATATCAAAGGAGGCGGTAACCAACGGTATCTGATCGGTTGAGGTGGTTACCAATCGGTAACTAACCAATGATAGTGGTTACTTATCGATATCATGGTGGACATTGGATAGTAACTAATCAATGGCCATCATCTTACTAGTATCATCATGGATACTGGCTAGTAACATCATGGATACCAATTAGTAACTCAAGCGTATAATTAAAAATTTAAAATAAATAAATAAATATACTTGATGTAACAACTCATGGCTACATTTGGTATGATATTGTCCAGTTTAGATCTCGTGCATGCACGGTTTTCTCTTAGACTTTACCCTAAAAGGCCTCATATCATTGGCAGGTAATATCTTTACTTATCAACTATCACATGTATACATCTTCAAGTGATATGGGACTACATAGCTCATCCTTTTTCCTTTTAGGGACTGATAACTGTCATAATTACCCCTCCTTTTGGGTCCAACGTTCTCGTGCTTTTGATACAAGTAAAGGCTCTGATACCATTTCTAGCAACTCATGCCTCCTTTTGATTTGATATTGTCCGCTTTCAACCTTGTTCCTACATGATTTTTCTCTTGGGCTTTACCCCAAAAGACCTCATACCATTAGGTGATAGTTTTTTTACTTATGAACAATCACATATATACATATATGTATTCTCAAGTGATGTGTGATTACACAACTTACCCTTTTTCCTTTTAGAGTTAATCTCAAAAGTAAAATCATGCGGACACGAAGATCAAAATGAACAGTATCATACCAGAAAGAGACATGGGTCGTTATACGTGATTACATGATTACATGTTATGATTTTTTTGGATTTTGTTTTTTGTTTTTATTTTTTTTTTTGGTAAATTATTATATATATTAAAGGAATGTAATTTTACTGTTCATGTACAGTAAAATTACGTTTTTGGCCCTTGAATTTCTTCCTCCGGTTTTTGATGTGACACTTTGATGGGAAATTTTTGCTGAAGAGAAAAGAAAAGAAAAGAAAAAAAAAAAAAAAAAAAAAAAAGGTAAGTTCTAACAAAGGTGACAAGAAAAGGGGACAGTTGGCGTGCAAAAGTTGGGTGTCGGAGGGGTGGGGCAAATTTATGTGGTAGCAGAGAGGCTATACGACAAAGGGAAAGTTCAAAAAAAAAAAAAAGGACAAATTTGTATAATGTGTTTTTGAGTGTTGTTTTGGATAAGGTATAATTATATTTTATTTATAATTACATGTTATATTATTATATCAATTTTAATTTTATTTATAAATATCAAATAATTAATTTTCTTCTCATCACAGATCTGAGGAAAAGGGGAAGAAGATTAAACACAATTGATGAGATTTTCAGTGTAAGATATTTCATTTCTAACAACTCTGTTTATAAATATATATCTATGTATGTTTGTCTGTATATATAAACCCAATATTTTAATATAAACTTGAATGTAAATATTATAATATTATAATAATAAATATTAAATAAATAGACTGATTATAATTATATTATTTATCTTAACTAACTATTTTTATTATATAATATTTAGTTATTTCCTTTTATTTTTTTCTCTACATACGCACGGGTATTAAACTCGTATCAATCTAAGATATGAATCCATGAAATTCTTGTAAAGAGGCCAAAAATATAGGGGGAGCTAAACCGTCCAAGGACCAGAAAACAAAATTGTCTAAAGTCGACGTCATTCTTAAAAATTACTTATAACTTCAAATATATCTCATTAAAATCCAAAGGAAGAGAGAGAGAGAGTGAGTACAAGTAATTCAAAAAAATCAGCTACTTTGGAAACTGAAATTTAGGAAGTCCGGATATGTTGCGACTTGTAAGTTGAGCACAAAAATTTGGAACGGAAAACCATCATTGCAAATTATGCGCCTTAAGCTCCAGCACCGTAAGCTATGAGCTTGTCGGCCATCTGATTATCCTCTTCAAAAATATCTGAGATCTGAAAATGATACTTTGAACTTGGATAAGTGAGAGCCAAAACCCACTTGCTCTAAAAGGACCCACTTGCTCTAAAAGTGCCAAGAAATTAGCATCAACCTTTTTATTTTTGGATTTTTACATGATTAGACTTGTTTAAGAATAATATTTTTAAACATGATTATATATATGTATGGCTGATTTTTTTTAATTGAATTTTTTCTACTAACAAATATAACCTTTTTTATAAAAAAAAAAAAAAAAAAAATTCTAGAAGATGCGCATATTCTTTCTCAAAAAAAGATGCGCATATTCTTTTCCACTTAATTCTCCTATTATCTCTAATGATGAAGATTTTATTCGTCTCTCTCCATTTTCAAAAAAGATGCGCATATTCTTTTCCACCTATTTCTCCTATTATCCCTAATGATGAAGATTTTATTTGTCTCTGCTCATTTTCAACGTCCAACATTCGATATTCCACGTAGTTGTTTTTGTGCACTTAAACGATCATCATGAGTGGTAAAGAGAAGGGGGAAAAAAAAGTGCGATTAGGGAGTTTAACGGATTAATAGGACCTAGCTCTAATTATGAAATGTCAATTCATTAAATAAATTGTAATTATTATTTTTAAGAGTTCAATTTCAAGTTTTAGTGTAATAACTTTGAAATTAATTAAATTGATAAATTAATTAAAGAGTTTAGTTAATTATCAAATTCGTTCAAACTCGGAATTATAAGTGCATTTATAGTTTCTCAAGTTGTCTCCAAAATAATACTATTTGGATATTTGTGTTTAATGGGATTAATTAATTTAGAATTAATGAAGCCTAAATTAATACGCACTCACATATTATACGGTCAATTGATTTTGAACTACTTGAATAATTTAAGTAATGAGATTATTCAAATAAATTAAAATTGGATGATATAGTACAGTCACCACACTGCCTGCATCTACACTACAAGGAGTATCCAGTGACGTGCATATTTTTATTTGATAAATTTCTAAGTTTTGAGTTTCGGATTCCTTAAGTAATAGGATGGTTTACATATATGACTATTTTGGAGACCTACATTTAAAATGGTCCAATAATAAACTTATTTACAAAAATGAACAAAACAATTAATTATCTATCATATCTTGACCAATATACCTATACAATTTAATTAGAAAAAAAAAACATATATTATAACTCCTACAAATCAGCCAATATATTCAAAATTTAAAAAAATAAAGAAGTTGTAAATCCCTTATTTTTTATGGTGTATAACCGAAATAGACGTACCAAAATCAGAGCATACTCTGTGAAATTCTCCCATATCATTGTTTTTCTCTCCCACACTTACTTCCACAAAAGCTCCATTTCTCTACTCCCTCAGTGATGAGGACATGGCTAGCATAAGAGTATGGAATGCGAATTCTATTCAAGTTCTTATTGGACCAGTTACAAGAGCGCAGGCCAAGAAATTCCAAAATCGATTAAATGGACTGATTCGAGGGATTTGGGCTCAAGCATGCACGTGGAGGCCTATTAAGGGAGATGAATGTGTGGACGAGCCCTTAAAAAGCATAATTCAAGTTCAAGAAAGTCAATAGGAGAATATGTGCTTACTTTCTTTTTCTGGCATCTTTTCTAGTTTCAAGCTACAACAAAAGGAAAGAGATTTGTCAATCAAGACTGAATTATTATTCACATTCCTTATTTGGATTTAGGCACATTTGCTGGGATGGAAATCTGATTTGGACGCATTGGTGACTGTCTACTTTCCTATTTTAGTTTTTTGACTGTTTTCTTTTCCTTATTGGTATGTAATAAGCTGAAAATTAAGGGATTAAAGTCAGAATTGTTTCCTTTTAATTGAGCCTGAAATTAGGTAGTAATTTCAACTTTCTTTAAGTTTTTTCGGCAAGTTTTCTTAGGCAGTAGGCTCAAAAATTCATGGCCTTGGTTATATAAATTGTACCTTTTTCATGCAATAAGGCAGAGCATTAATCAGAAAAATTGTGAGAATTCTTTCTCTTTGGTTATTTGAAGAACTATTCGAACTTATCCGGATTTTTTGTGGCATTCACCAACGACTTATCAATCAACCCTTCCATAGTTAATTTTAGCATCATCACCATACCAAGGTTCTTACCTCTTACAGGTAACGGGTAGTGGTTCCTTCCATTCGAACCTATTCATAGAAATGATCTTGGAGACTTATTCGAATACGGGTTTCATCACATCGTTGACGTAATTCGTATCATTTGGTATCAGAGTCTAGGTTTTAGGTTAGGTTTACACTACTACAGAATGCGGATACCACGACGGTTTTTAACCATCGTGGTAACATTTCCACGACGGTTCACTAACAGTCGTGGAATCCAGAGTCGTGGAATCTTTTCACATTCCACGACGGTTATTTACCCGTCGTGTAATATGTACAAATAAGCTGGAAAATTGTTATTTAATGAGAAATACCACGACGGTTCACACTAAAAACCGTCGTGTTAAGTCAATATACCACGACGGTTTAGATATTCCACCGTCGTGGTATTTCGCCTACCACAACGGTGGATTATAGTGATCGATAGACCGTCATGATATATTGATCAACCACGACGGTTTATAAAAAAGACCGTCGTGGTATTTCCACCTACCACGACGGTTTCTTAAACGAATTGACAAACCGTATTGGTATATTGATCTACCACGACTGTTTCTATAATCCACCGTCGTGGTATTTCACTTACACGACGGTAGATCATGCAAAACGATAAACCGTCGTGGTAGTTCATGATACGACGACGGTTCTAGTTATGAACCGTCGTGGTATATATGTTTCCACGACCGTTTTTAATGAAAACCGTCGTGGTAGGGTTTAACGTATACAAAAAAAAATATTTATTCGTTCAATTTAATACCATTTCATTCATTCCTGTTCATTCCTGTTCATTCATTCATGACATGAAAAAAGTACGCATCAAAGAATAAAATAATTATAGTACAAAATTTTTAATTATAGTACAAATTGTTCTCAATGTGTTTTACAAATTCTGTGTCTGGCTCATTACATATGTACTCCACTCTTGCCTAACCAAATTCAACTTAGCTTCTGTATAAGATGTCTTGTTTTGTAGCGAGGCAAGTTCATCGACGTGCAACGTTATTTCTCGCATGAACTCCAAGACAAAATAGCCACACTGCACATGTCCTTGCTGGATCGAGCATCGAGCGGTCTGAATCAACGTCTTCCAGTTGCGTCGCCTTGTTATTCCGTCTCCCACCAGCAATTTCCAATCGTTTAGTGCCCTAACCATTTGACAATATATCAATACAGATAATATAACATTTATGGAATGTCAAATCATTGAACTATAAACATCAAAGTTATACTTACATCGTAATTAGCTATTGAAAATCTTCACCCGAATCGTTACTAAGAGGATTAAAATAGAGGACGGAGTCATCCCATGGATTAATAACAGCCAATACCCAATGTTGGCCGCTGTTATATGGCATGAGAACAAGCCGTCCCCTTGGTACGTCCCTTATGATCCGGATGATATTGTCGGCTCTTTCTCGAATGTAGGCTGCGCGATCTACATTCTGTTGAACTGGCGAGACAAGGAATGGAGAAATAAACTCGAATCGTCGACCCAATCCAGTTCTTGCACAACAATCCGATAAATAGCTGCAAAATATTAAGTCAAACTTGTTACGCGTGCAAAATCAACATATATATCTATATTTCAAGCTAATTGGAACAATAATTAAGTATTGTTTAAGGAAAAAACAATTACCTGATGTATACCATTATACAGCTTGCACTGATTTCTTGAAACGATAAGAAATGGCATACATCTTCATACCCAATATATATGGGCATATCATCGGTTTGCAGTGGTGGGCACGGAATCTGGTCACCGTCGACCAAGGAACTTTGTGCGTAATAAGCCAGTGGTCTCATTATATTGGGAAGTGCATTGATGTCCAACGTAGGTTCGACGTCTTCTGCCGTTTGCTGTTGTACCTCCGGTTGTGACTGCACTTTCTTTCTCCCGGCTTTCTTTTTCAACCGTTTCCTTCTCTGAGGTTCTGGGTCGGGAACTTGACTGGGACCTCGACTGGCCTGGCTTAGACTGCTCTGAAGCACGACTAATTTCGGGGCCACGCAACAAACCCCCCGACAGCCTCTTCAATATACGTGGCTTCATTCGTCGGAATGGGAAGGTGTGCACGTTTCATTTTGGGGACACTAATTGTCACCCGCACATTCCCCTCTCCCAAAGGAATCCCATGGACTGTGTCGGTTGGAACACAGTCCGTGTAAGCCCTGCCTATTGCAACCAATACTTCTCCACCATTAATAAAATCGGTCAGGAAAAGCTGGCATTTCTTACTTGCATTAGGTGTGGGCTGCGGATCCGAGGCGTCGGCTTCCTTCTCATTTAGGGTGCAACTCGCCTTGAAACTGTTGTGCTGATCAACCGTAGGTTGGGCTGCCTCCTCGGCCATCATCTCACGGTTGATACCGTGCTTCGCACAAAATTCCTGCACCGTCCTTTCCAATGCAGCCAGCTGTCGCTTCATGTAGGTGACTTCAAGATTCTCCCTTGGTACGTGCATGGAATTGAAGTATTGCGACTGCTTGACAAATTTTGATTGCCCACGAAGCCGACCGGAATGCTCGGGGTTGCCCAAAGACCGTGTCAATATGTCTTCTGTGCCCACGGATTCGAAGCTTCCTTGGGTCTCTTGTTGTGTTAGTTCGTCCTATAATAAGTACACAATATGTTATTGAGCCCGTAAATATAATGGAGACAATTAATCTTACTTCTTATTTGAAATATATAACGTGTTGACTTATTATTGCATCGCCGATAATTTTAATCGATGGATGCTTGTACTCTCCATCGGGCTTGAGCCGCGTGTCCCGCCAAACAACAGCTCGATCCACAAACTTCCCCGTCTTCTCGAGCTGAAATTTAGTAATTGAAGTTAGTAACCATAAAGAACACAAGCAATAAAAAAAAATTTCAACTGGATGGAAGATATTGTTGGTATCTAATTAATTAACTTACGATTTCTTGATCAAGTTTCCTATAGCCGTCTCGGCCTGTGGTTGAACCGTACTTGCTCTTTTTCCTTATCTCGCTGCCTTGTTGGGATAGCCTCTTGAAATCTGCCGTCCGTCGATAGGCAACAAACCTTTCCCAATCGTCCTGGCTGATGGTTGGGTAATTGTTCACCACTTTGGCCGGTCGTTGCTAAACACTTTCTTCATCAATATGATCCCTAACAAATGCTTGGTAGAGATCGTATCTAAATCCTTTGGCTGCCTCTCCGCAAGACTTCAACACCTGCTTTTTGTGTGATTCATCAACCGTGAATGAAGTTAAAACTTCCATCCACACTCGTTCTTTCCTTGGTTCCAAATCAGCACTTCTGAAATCAGCAATCCAAATTGGAATGTGCTCCCGAGCTAGCACTTCAATCCAACTCTGTAATTCATCACCTTCCTTGCCTATTGGTTGGCCTTTCGGGTCAAACCTAACTTGAATTCGTTCTCCCCTCGTCCGAACAATGTGCACTCTTTTAAGCAGCGTGGCTCGACGTTTTCCCTCCTCGTCGGCATTGAATCTTGAGGAGTTGGTTCTTCGTGGTTTTCCAACTTGAGTTTGGGTTGACACTTCCTCCTCGTGATTGGTTGACATCGTAAATCAATCTAAAACTACAGTGAAATAGAAAGAATTTTCTATTTAGACATCCTGACAGTGACGATAAAAAAGTTCTCCTAAATATATATATAACAAAAGAACATACCAATAACTGAAATGTAACTAACAATAAAACAAAAATATTCTTCCCTTTAGAACAAAGTAACTGAAAATATCTAATCATTGGGTAAATCAAACTTCCAAAATTGTTAATTTGATTCCTGATGTGTAATAACGTTCCCTAGGTATTTTCAGTTATGAAAAAAGCAACACAAGAAAAAAATATAAGCAACATAAGAAAACTCAGTGTGAAACAAGTGATAGCCAATCGAAAAATATGCAGAGAAATAGATGAAAACACAAGGAAACTTCTTGAAAATTTCTGCCTATCATAAATTGACCGAGAGAAAAAGGAGAAAGAAAAAAAAATTGGAATATGCATTAATACTTACCGTTTTGTCAAGGGTGGGTTCTGGTCGGCGAGAAAGAATGGTAAAGTCCGAAATCACCGCAGTTGGTGGTGGATGGCGTCGGAGATTGTAGGTCAATACCGTCGTGAGTGCTGGACGATGGCGTCGAAGATTAAGGGTTTCAGAGAGTATTTCAGATAGTTCGAGGGTTTCAGAGAGGGTCGATACTGGGTGAGGAAGAATTTTGCAGCTTTTTAGGTTATATTAAAAGGTTTCAAAAAGTTTAACAATTTACGAAAATTTCAAAACTTGCCGCTAAAACAATATACCACGACGGTCCTGGTTAAAAACCGTCGTGGTAGTTCATATTTAAACCGTCGTGGTAGTATAGATACCACGACGGTTTATAAAAAAGACCGTCGTGGTAATCAATATACCACGACGGTTAAATATACGAACGGTCGTGGTACTATAAATACCACGACGGTCAAATATAAAGACCGTCGTGGTATAGCTCTTTGATTTATCCACTCTAACATGAAGGTCAACTTAAAAGACCGTCGTGATAGATCACTTTACCACGACGGTCTTTGGAATAGACCGTCGTGGTTGATTTTACGTGGGAATCACAACTGAATTTACCACGACGGTCTTACAGGAAAACCGTCGTGGTACATAATATACCACGACGGTTTTTTTATTTAACCGTCGTCGTACGTATTTGAAATTTACGATAATAGGAAAATGAAATTGTTAATATAATCCCTTTAAGTATGCTGCCCTGTATGTTGTGCAATCATTCATTCCAAACATATTTGATTCCAAACATATTTGCATGGATAAATGGTTCCCATATAATGTGCGTAATAATCCAAAAACCGTATATCCCAATGTTTACAACGTACTTAAGAACATTATTCATTAATTTGTTCCATTTTTTTTTCTGCTTTTTTTTGGGCTTCTCAACACGTGTCCACTCGACGTCCAATCGAAGTAAGTGTGAAACATCATCGTCAAAATCATCAATCTCGTCCACCGGTGGCAAACCCGTTGTAAATGATGGAATGTCGGTGCAATCGTCAATATCTTCGTGGCCATCCCGGATTATTCTTGTCTTCATTGTCACAACTAAAGATAACTCTAAATTTGCGGGATCCGTTGTATAAAATACCTGGACCGCTTGTGACGCCATGATGAAAGGATCATTTTTGTATCCCAATCGCCTAAAGTCCACCACTGTCACGCCGTCACTATCAACCTTAACATAATTATTGTCAGCCCACTTACATTTAAAGAGTGCTATTCGCAAGCCGCAATAATCAAGTTCCCAAATATCTTCAATGAACCCAAAGTAATTCATGGAACTATATACCGGATTCTTGTCCTTTGCGGATGAAATATGCATAGACTCGGCCCGAAGGGTGACACCACTATTCTGTACGGGATGCTTCTCATCTCTGTCCCGAGTGTAGAAGGAGTTCCCATTGATAAGGTACGATGTATATCTTGTGACTATCGATGACGGACCTCTGGATAGCTTCAATGCGTCTTGTGAAACGCCACGATTCGCATGCAAATATTTTCTTATCCACTCCCGAAATGTCCGATTCTGCTCATCTTGAATCCACTTCTCACTTCTTCCTTTTCTTGGATTCGCAGCTCTTACCTCCGCCATATGAACCTGAAAGAATGGCTCCATTTCCTTCGCATTGCGCAAAACATACAAACAAGCTTTTTCCCATTCATCTTGATTTACTGATGAATGAACGGCGACGGATAGTCCTTTCGAGGTATGCAGCCCGCTTGTTGGCAACCCTATTGGGTCCGCGTTGGACAAATACTCAGAGCAAAATTCAACTGATTCCTCGGCTATGTAGTTTTCCACTATACAACCCTCCGGCCTATTCCGGTTCTTCACGTACCCCTTCAAAACCTTCATGTACCTTTCAAAAGGATACATCCACCTCAAATACACCGGGCCACATAACTTAACTTCCCGAACTAAGTGCACACATAGATGGATCATTATATCAAAAAAGGCTGGTGGGAAATACTTCTCAAGCAGGCACAATGTCATAACCAATTCCGATTGTAGCGAATCTAGCATCATTGGATCAATTACCTTCGAGCATATTGAATTGAAAAATGAGCATAACTTCGTAATTGAGTATCTCACATCTTTTGTTAAAACTCCCCGCAATGCAATAGGTAATAATTGTTGCATCAAGATGTGACAATCGTGTGTTTTCATTCCAACGAGCCGCAAATCTTTCATCGACACCAACCTCCTGAAGTTTGAAGAGTACCCACTTGGCACTTTCACGGAAGCAAGCCACTCACAAAGCTTTCTCTTTTCGTGTCTACTTAATGTGTACTTTGCTGGCGGTAAGTAAGTGCCGTTCTTCCTTTTCTCGGGAAGCAAATTCGTTCTAATCTTCATCTCTTGAAGGTCCAACCGTGCCTTTTCACCATCTTTAGTCTTATTCGGAATGTCAAGCAACGTGCCCACTATCGATTCACATACGTTTTTCTCAATATGCATAACATCTAAGCAATGACGCACGTAGAGTGACTTCCAATATGGAAGTTCAAAGAAGATTGACTTCTTCTTCCATGGTCCATCGTTAACTTTATCCTTACGTTTCCTCTTTCCCAAAACTACCTTCACATCTTTAACCATATCAAATACATCCTCGCCAGTCAAAATCCGAGGAGCGGATCTTTCTTCGGTATTGCCGTCAAAAGCCTTCTTCTGTTTGCGATATCGATGATTTTTCGGCAAGAACCTCCTGTGACCAAGGTAAACGGTTTTCCTACCGTTTTTCAACCGGATGGAAGATGTTTCCTGCATACAAACGGGGCATCCTATAGCACCCTTCACAGGATAACCAGATAGGTTGCCAAGTGCAGGAAAGTCGTTAATTGACCAAATCAACATTGCGCGAAGATTGAACGTATCTCCTCGGTAAGAATCTCTTACTTGTAAACCATCATCCCACAACCTTTTTAGGTCATCGATTAATGGTGCCAAGTAAACATCAATGTCATTCCCCGGTTGTCGAGGGCCTGAGATCAATAATGTCAACATCAAGAACTTCCGCTTCATGCAAACTTCTGGAGGGAGATTGTAGTTGACAAGTATGACCGGCCATGTACTATGCCGACTACTCATGTTACTATGCGGGTTCATTCCATCCGTCGACAAACCGAGACGTAAATTCCTTGGTTCTGCACTAAAATCTGGATGATTGTCATCAAAGGTCTTCCATTGCGGTGCGTCGGCCGGATGCCTAAGCTTGCCATCGTCAACACGTTTATCATGATGCCATGTCAAACTCTTAGCATGCTGTGCATTACGGAATAAACGGCGGAAACGTGGAGCTGGTGGAATGTACCATAACACTTTCACCGGCACTCCTTTACTACCATTCGATGGCACCTTGCCCTTCTTCCATCTTGACTCATTACAAACCGGACATTCATCTAACTCTTCATATTCTCTCCGGTAAAGCACGCAATCATTTGGACAAGCATGTATCTTCTCGTATTCCATTCCCAACGTGCTCAACGTCTTCTTCGCCTCGTACATACTAGGTGGCACTTTGTTATCCTCCGGTAAAACATCTTTTAGAAAAGCTAAAAGAGTCGTGAAACTAGAATTCGTCCACCCTCCCGATGCTTTCATATTCCATAATTTAACCAATGCCCCTAATTTTGTATATTTTGTACACCCGACATACAAGGGCGTTTCGGCATCATTAATCATTTCCTCAAATAACTCCGGACGGTGCACAAAGTTTTCTTCCAAATCATTAACCATATTGTACATATTATCACCAACGTTTTCCTCAACTATAGGCTCTTTATCTTTAGTACTAGTCGATGTATACTTAATATGGACAAAATCTTCGCCATGTAAATACCATGTTTGGTAAGAACAAATAATCCCATAAGCGCGCAAATGCCCTCTAACATCATCAATGGAATGGGATCTATGATTACCACAAACTTGACACGGACACCGAATCTTATCGTCTTGTGTATGAGATTTGGCAAATGACAAAAATTCTTCAACACCATCTTCATATGCTTTAGTCAATCTATCAAACCACATCCATTTCCTATCCATGATTTGCGGGCAAATCCTAAACCAATAAATCAAATTAGTTCTCGAAGTCATGAAGGTGTGCATACGTTTAAATTGCATGCATGAATATCAACTTCTAATAATTACTTACGTTATATATAAATACTCCCGGCACATGCATTAATTAAATAAACAATATATTTAATACAAAAATCCAAAAAAAATAACAAAACTAAAAATACAATTACAAAACCGGCCTGGGTTATTTAACTAAAAAATCCAAAATAAAAATATATACATCGTAATTTTAAACATACATCGTGGTAGGATTTAACTAAAATATCCAAACTAAAAATCCAAACTACAAAAAAAACCAATCTAATAATACATTGATTGTGATAACCCAAATTAAACACTTTGCAGTATTTAACGTATCAAAAGCAATCCAAAAAAATACAAAACAAATTTAATATTCAGGGTTCGTAAATAAAACATTAATACGGAGGAAAACATCAAAAAGATGAGTTCATTTCGGTCATCTTGACTTACAAGAATGATGATCGACCAGTAGATGGTGGTGGGTGGCGTCTAACAGCGGCATATGGAACTGTTGTCGGAGTGATCTGATCTGATTTTTGTTCACGGCAGCTGTTGTATCGATGTGGGAAAAACAGGGCCACTCGATTTGATATGTCTGAACAAAAAGGACGATGATTCCACGACGGTTTCCATGAAACCGTCGTGTAAGTCTTAAATTCAACGATGGTTTTATTTAACCGTCGTGTAATCCTCGAAGATTCCACCACGGTTATATGAAACCGTCGTGTAATTGGATCATTACACGACGGTTTCAGAGAAAAGTCGTGGAAATACATACTTCCACGACGGTTTTAAAAAACCGTAGTGGAAGTCTCGACTTCCACGACGGTTTTCGGAGACCGGTTTTTGTTCCGTGTTTTTGCCTCAGATTCCACGACGGTTTTTAAATAACGGTCGTGCAATCGCCGTCGTGGTATCCGCATTCTGTAGTAGTGTTATCTATCCTTTAAATTTTCTTCTTTTTTTTTTTGAATCCTAGTTTATTTTTGTTTTTGATTAAAAAAATTCGAATTCAAAAAAAAAAAAACATTGATTCATGATCAAGAAAGATTCAGTGGAGTGAAATTGTATTCTTGCTGTCAATTCATGTACTTCTTGTATTCAAATCTCGGTCTTGTTTCTTTGCTTCAAAAAGTTAGAAATCACTTTGTCATCATTTTAGTATTCATGTGCTAAATTTTGAGATTTTCCTTGTGTCTTCATCTCCAAATCCGTGGGAGAAACTGATTGTTATATATATATATATTTTTTTTTTTTTTTTTTGTCTCTTCGTTTTTGGCCTTTAAATTCGAATTTTCTTGATGGGTTCTTGGTGAATTGTTGCTAGAAATCTTGATTATTGTTTGTTTAGTTTGAGAAGAACCAAAAGAGAATCAACGAGTGGAAAAAGGTAAGAGTGGTGAGCATATTGGAGGGTAAAAGCCAATTGGGTGACAAACATGAGAGTGAGTGAATTTTCTTTTCTTGAGTGAAACACGTGAGGGAGTGCTTGCAAGGTTCCTAACCTTATTTCGTAGGTTTTAAATATGTCACTTAATCAAGAAGAAAACTCAACCAAAGAGGCACAACGACAACTATTCCAAACCTGCAATTACAGGCGTTGATGAGGGAGATGAGACGGATGTTGAGGGCTGAATTTGAGCAAGTTCACGAGAGAATGGATAGGTTGGACATAGAGACAAATAGGGGGACAGCTTTGAAACGCACCCGTTAGACAACCACCTAGGTGAATGCGACAAGAGGTACAATGGGGTGATATGGAAGATGAAGAGGAGCTGGAGGAAGTGGCAGAACCACCAATGAACCGGGGCAGGTTTGGGCATGGTTAAAGGATTAGAGAAGATAGGAATCAGGAAGATAACCATTTAGGTAGTATTAAGATAAGGATTCCATCGTTTCATGGAAAATCGGATCCTGAAGCAAACCTTGAGTGGGAGAAAAAGATGGAGTTTGTGTTCGATTGCCACAACTACTACGAAGCCAATAAGGTAAAATTAGCCATGATTGAATTTTCTAACTATGCTATTACATGGTGGGATCAGCTTGTTATAAACAGGAGGCGGAATAGAGAACGGCCAATAGAGACATGGGAGGAGATGAAAGCAATGATGAGAAAGCGGTTCATTCCAAGTCACTACTATCGGAAATTGTATAAAAAGCTGTAAGGACTTAGAAGTGGCTAGGTGAGCTAATGCATCGACATCCTCTCCCCTCATGCTTGATACTCATGCTAAATTTGATTGACTACCAGCTGAGAATCACTATAAATGCTTAGAGCTTCAACATTCATGTGATGTGCTGGACGTAAGCCGACGAGGAATGCCTCATACTCCGCCTCATTGTTTGAGGCCTTGAACTTAAATCTCACCACTAAAGTTATCTTGTGATCACTAGGTTTGACTAGAATAAGTCCCACACCCAAGCCATGTCCATTCGATGACCCATCAACGTAGAGTTTCCAATGCGGTACCTCTACCTCGGTAGCAGTATCGTCTTTAACTTATACTGCTTTTCCTCTGTTGGGATCTATATGTGCCATAAAGATAAAAAATCAATTATAGGGATATTCTATAAATATGACAATTTGATATTAATTTAAAAAAAAAAGTTATTCATGTTTAATAAGTAGTGTCCTATTTACTTTCATTTGTTAATTGTATGATTATTTTGAGCAAACATAAAATACTCCTAGGCTATTAAAAATATATCGGATTACCATATGTATATAGGATATACTTAGAAGACGTGGTAATTTGATGGTCTAAATAAATGGTCTATAATCGATGGAATAAAATTTGAGGATCTTATTCATGATAAGATTGTAAAGGTTGTCTACTTCCTTGGAGGGATGGTTTGTCTTGACCATCGGATAGGTTCCAAGTAGAAACTTTAATGTATACCAGTATTGAGGTATGACATTGGACTGAACCTAAGGTGTTAATTGATTCGGTTTAATAATTCCATTTATAAGAATCAATGACGCTTTGATTATCATCCTGCATTAATCTTAATCCTGAAATGAATACTTGAGTTCGCATCCATGACTTATGCATTTTGATCCACTATAAATGAGACACTAATAATTGATGGTCAATATACTTGTGTTTTGGGTGTATGACTTATGGATGGAGAAATCAAGATTTAGAGATACGGAATTCATAGCTATCTTAACGATAGTACATGTTATCTACTTAAAGGCATTATTTGGGAATTGAAAGATAATATAACAAGATCTTGGCCATCAGTTTACTTTGTGTTCTCTGATGGTTTACCGATTGTATGGCTTTAGAATTGGTGGTTCTTTCAATGGAGAATAATGAAATTTTAAATTAAAATGATTGAAAAGATAAAACGGAAAAAAACCTTAATTCAATCATGGATAACATATGGGGATTAAGCAAACGATGAATAAATCATGGAAGAAGCACTGTGTTAGAGAACTTTTGTAATACGATATGTAAACGGGAGTTCAGCTTCAGACTTTTAATGGAATAGTCCTGAAGTTGATAATTGATGAATAATTAATCCGGGATTAATTATTCACAATTATAGGAGCCTCTTTACATATTTTCATTGGGTCTCTCTATTAGCTCATATAGTTCCACAAAGCGTATCGGGATTTGTTCCTAATGAGATCGGTAAATTAAATAAGAATTTAATAATGTCTATTAAGACATGTACTCTCTAACATGCAATCCCGAAAGGATTGAACATGTGAAATTAATGTAGACAAATAATATGATTTGTCAACATATGATTGGTTGCAAATAAAACAATTATTTGTTAATTATTTTGGTTAATTGAATTTTAAAAATGAGATTATGTTTGAATTATTTAGTTTTTAAAAACAAAATTTTTCTCTCCTAATCTATGGTGCACGAATTTTTAGTGGATAGGGGGATGAAAATTTTGTTTCAAAATTGTTTAAATATATTACAAACATTAAATTATTAATTGAATTTTGGTTAATTGAATTTTGGAATAAGATTTTGTTTGAATTATTTAGTTTTTGAAAACAAAATTTTTCTCTCCTAATCTATGGTGTACGAATTTTTAGTGGATGGAGGGAAGAAAATTTTGTTTCAAATTGTTTAAATATATTACAAAAATTAAATTATTAATTGATTTATACAATGGAGCTTATTTGATAGATTTTTTTTTCTTAAAGAATAGTGCATGTTTTTTTTCATGAAAAGGAAATCTAAAATATTCCATTTATTTAAATTAATTTAATATAGATAATGTTTGTGGAAAATATTTATTTAAATTCTAATAAGAAAATCTTATTTAAATTCAAATATTTAAAAAGAGTTTGAATCTAGATAGGATTAGGACTTTTTGACTAGTTTAGATTCTTGATTTAAATTTGAACCACCAATCAATCTACACATAAGGGGGAGCACGAATTTTTTGAGATTCTCCAAGCAAAAAACGGTCCATAAGGTTTAAGGAACCTAGCCCGAAATTCAAATGATCATTTGGTTCAAAAGATTATCTAGAAAAATAATTATTAATTATTTTTCAAGTAGAAGATATTTTTGAAAAAGGGTTGAAATATTATATAAAAGCTAGAGGTTCTTGAAAAAACCAATTATCACCATACACTCAAAGATAGGGGACCATTTTTTGGGAGAGAGAAAATGCAAAAAAAAAAAAAAAAAAAAAACCTAGGTTTTTGTGCTTGAGAAAATTTGTCCTTTTTGGGTGTGAGAAAAAGAGAGAAATTTTCATTGAATCAAAACTGTGAGGAAGGTTAAGCCGAGTGATATTTTTCATAGAAGGTTAACCGGTTCCTGTTTTGTAGTTTTGAAGAACGAACCCAGATCGAATTCTCAACGAGGTACATCGGGATTGAGAAAGTGGGATCTAGTCTTTGGAAGAATTACCGGTCATTTAGATTCATAGCACGTGTACCCACACACACTCTGAGACGTGGGGACTCGAGAATAGTAGAAAAAACACGTTAGTCGACGCTCTAGCAATTCCGGAATCCGAGAAATAAGGTATGTTTGATCATGTATTTAATTTATTGTTATATACATCATGAGTTTCTTTTTCTGAATCGGCATAAAAATTTTAAAACTTCTGCTGTGCCGTAACTCTAATATCGGATCCATTTTTCCAACATTCCCTTCCTTCTCTGCCTAGCAGTGAGGTGAACTCAGCCACAAAGTCAGCGAGCACTTGACCCTTAATTGTTGTCCTAGGTTTGTACTCAATATCCAATTGACTAAGCTCCATAGACCATTTTAACAATCTCTCCAAAGCGTCAGGCTTTAAGAGCACTTGCCTTAAGGGGTGATTGGTAAGGACATAGATCGTGTAGCTTGGAAGTTGTAATAGAGCTTCCTTGATGTCACCGCAAGAGCCACAGCAAGTTTCTCTATCTCGGGATTACTCGTTTCAACGTCTAGGAAGTGTTTACTTACATAGTAGACCGGAAGTTGAACCTTGTTCTCTTATTGGATGAGGACTGAGCTGATAGCTTTTTTGGAGACCAAGAGGTAAAGGCTCAAGACCTCTCCCTAGACCGGTTTAAACAAAAGCTGTGGTCTCCCCAAATGCTCTTTCAGCTACCGGAAGGCCTCTTCGCACTCCATTGTCCATTCAAATCTTATATTTCCATGGAAACTATTAAAAAATGGAATACACTTATTAGTGGCTTTCGAAATAAACCTATTTAAAGCGGCCATGCATCCAATGAGCTTCTGCACATCTTTAGGCCTGCTTGGAGACTTTATATCGATAAGAACTTTTATCTTCTCTGGGTTGGCTTCTATTCCTTGGCTGCTGACCATGAAGCCTAAGAACTTCCCAACGTGAACTTCCTAGAGGCCACGCCAAACGTGCATTTCAACTGGTTTAGCTTTATCTAGTACTTACGAAGGACCCAAAATGTTTTATCCAAATTCCCTAAGTGGTGGGCAGGGCGAGGACTCTTGACTAAAATGTCGTCAACATAGACCTAAAAGCTCTTACCTATTTGTCAAGCAAATATTTTGTTAACAAGACGCTGGTGCATTGCTCCCGCATTCTCTATGCTCCATGCTCTCAAGGCCAAAAGGCATTACTTTGTAACAATAAAGCCTTCTATCAATGATAAATGAGGTGTTATATCTCATCGGCTTTGAACATAGGAATCTAGTTATAGCCTAAGTAGGTGCCTATAAAGCTAAGCATCTCGTGTCCAGCGATCGCATCAACAAGCTAATCTATACGCGATAGAGGGAAACTATCCTTAGGGTAGGCTTTATTGAGGTTGCTAAAGTCAACACAAGTTCATCACTTCCCATTGGGCTTCTTCACCAATATAGTATTGGAGATCCATTTCGGGTAATGAGAATCCCTGATATAGCTGTTCTTTCTCAAGTTATCCACTTCCTCCTTCAATGCTTTAAATCTTTCTGCATTCATCGGTCAGCATTTCTATCTCTTGAAAGGATAATCAAGATCAATATTTAGCTTATGGCACATTATCTTTGGGCTGATCCAGATTATATCATCGTGGATACAAGCAAAAATGTCAAGATTTTTCTTAAGGAACCAGTGAGTTCTTTTTTAATCTCATGGGAGAGTGATGAGCCTATCTTTAAAATGCGTGAAGGCTCAGCATCATCCACTTGTATCTCTGTCAGCTCTTCAATGGGTCAGGTCCCTAAATCCTTATCGTTAAGTCTTGGATCTAGATCCACATCATTTGGTCCAGTGCTAACCATTAGTGCTTCCCTCAGAGGAGTGGACTAAGCCTTTCTAGGGTTAGCGTATGTGTGAACAACATCAGAGTATGTTATCCTCACCTCAAATTGATTGCCTTTCACACTCCGCACTCTATCAGGAATTGGGAAATTCATCACCTGATGGTAAATTGAAATGATCGCTTTCAAAGCTCTTAGAGTTGGCTTCCAATGACAACATTGAATTGGTTTCCTCCCTTAACCACCAAGAAGTTTGAAACAACAGTCGAGGTGTGTGGTCGGTCTCCAACTGTGACAGGCAACTTGATCATTCCATTGGGAATGATGCAATTGCCCGTGAAGCTATTAAAAGGCCGAGAGTTAGTTGTCATTTGGGCTTTCAGGATTCCCATTTTTTCTAGGCAATTTTGGTAAAAGATATCTACTGAACTCCTATTATTGATGAGGACTTGGCAACTATATGGTTTCCAATCAATGCCTCGATGACGAGAGCATCACTTTGAGGGAAGTAGACTCTAGTCGCCTTCCTCAAAAGGTTATCTCAAAGCTATCAAAGCTTGTAGACTTATGCCTTCTCCCTGATATACTCATCGTCCTCTAATGATATCTGTCTTTAGCCTCAAGAGCATAATCCTTTTGGGATCTTTTGCTCTCCCCGCGAGGTAAGGGCCACCAAAAATAGTTCTCATCACCCCAACCGGCTTTTGTGGATTTTTCTCGCTCCTATCTTTTCCTCGATGGTCATCATTGTTCCTTCTATTATTGTTGTGATTTCTTCTGTCAGCCCTACACTCTTGCAACATCCCTCACAAATGAGCCTTTCAATCTCATCCTTGAGGTCAACGCACTCTCTAGTAAGGTGGCCGTGATCTCCATGGTATTTGTAGTATTTACACTAGTTTCTCTTCACTAAGTTTGACCTCATTGGCTTAAGACAGTGTAAATAATTTCTATCACTAATCTGATTATAAATTTCATCTATCGTCATATTAAGATTGTGATAGTTATTATAATTCTGCATAGGGCGTGATCTCCTCTCACCATTGTCCTGGCGTTGTCGCTTTGTGTCGTCTTGATTTGAGTTTTATCCTCTTGTCGCAACATTACCATTGTTATTGACTCTCCCCCTCTTATTGTTTTGTCTCCTAGTTGATTGGTCAATGTTACCATTAAAAGGGTTCTTCACTTGCAACGCTTTGTTGTGGGCGAGTTTTCTGCTCTCCTCGGCATTGATGAACCATCCAGTACATTTTAAGAACTCCTGATAAGATTGAGCGCCCTTCTGGTTTAGGTATTCCCTAAATGGAATGTCATGCATCATACTGCTAAGGGATCCCATGAGTGCTTCACGCTTAGTTAGGTCCTCCATTGAGGCCACTTCAATAGTATACCTGTGAAATCAATCTTTCAATGACTCGTTAGGCCCTTGGTGCATGACAACGAGGGTTTCTTATGGCATTGGGAGCTTGCGAACTCTAAGGAATTGACTTTGGAACACCTTCTTCAGATCGTCCTAGTAAGATATGGAGTTTGCAAGAAGCCATTTGAACCACCTCCTTGTCGCCTTTGCGAGAATAGTCCTGAATGCTCTACATTGGATGGCTTCAGGGACTCCATAGAGGTTCATGTGTCCAATATAGATTTCAATGTGGTCATTGGGATCGGCCTTCCTTCGTAAAGAGCCATTTGGGGCATCTTTAACAGCTTAGGTAATGGAACATCCATCATCTCCTGAGTAAAGGGATGGGTGTGCTTCGGTTCGTCCTTGTGTTCTATATGCATGGCGTTTTCTAGCACCCTAAGGCGATCACCATATTGTTGCATCATCTACTTTGCTTCTTCGATGACTCTTTTTGAATCTTCATCAAGCGCTTCTCTCCTACGAGCCCTAAGGTGGTCTCTTCGGTCTCCCTCAAGGTGTGGGAATTTTCCAGTCGTGGATGCATCATCAAAAAATTCATCTCTCAAGGGAGGTGGAGGAGGCCTGAGAGGCTTTCCTTCATTTATCCCTCCTCTCACCCTAAGAAGGTTTTGTGCAGCTACTGCTCACTCCTGGGCTCATTGTTCAGCTCTCCTTTGATGGCTTCCCCTTGAATTGCTTTGTGTAGGCCTCGCGGGAGGGGCCTGGTTGTCGTTATCATTTTCTTTGGTTCCCTTTGCTTTATCCCTTTGGTTTTCTCCGTTAGGGAGATTGCTAGGATTCACATGGTCTGCCAGCTCATCACCTGCGTGACCATTGGGTTGCCCTTCCACCAGATTTGCCATGCTCTCAACAAGAGTGTGGACCAAACCTATCAATTCTTCGACACATTGCTCCAAGACGGTGGTAAGTGAAGGTCTGCCTCTACTTCTGACGGAAGGAGCCACCTGCAAAGGTTGAGGCTCTTTAGCTCATCTTCCTCGGAACATGGTGAGGATTCTTCTTTTGTTGTGGGTGTAAATAGAATGATCAGAGGTTCGAGGCCTCTTTCTAATGCCAATTGTTGACGGTGAAAATTGGTTAACTCTAAATTATCTTTACCACGCTCCACTCATGATGAATAGTAAGAGTAAATTTGTATAAAAGTAGAGAACGTAAGAGATTTTATAGAAGTTCACCGAAATCTCTTGGACTACATCCTCTCTTGGTGCCAAGGCTCTTCTCATAGGTAGGGAGTAAGTTTTCGAATTATGGTTTGAAAATCCTTCTCTGATCATTCTATTAAAAAAAATCATGGTTAAGTTAAAAAATCACATATTAACAACACTGCCAACAGAAGGAAGCTCTTATTGCTAAAGTTTCAATGAAAATGGTGATGAGATCTACCCTCGCAATGGCATCACTATTCATCTGATTGAATTGCAGGGTGGCTCTTTGATGCGATACAACGAGTTTGATGAGTTAATTACAACGGTGCCTTTGTCCATCACACAGGATTTCGAACTGTCATTGGCGACTAGAGAGAGGAATGAGACTTCAAGATCCTTTTGCAAATGTATCTCCGTCGTGATATCTTTACCGTCACCGGCTCGGCATCCTTTCCGTTCAACGAGGATAAAGAGAGAGATAGAGACATAGAGGGCGAAGAGAGAGAGAATGGAGATGAGAGAGAGAACAAAAAAGAGAGACACAGAGGAGAATAAGATAGAAGAGAGAGGGAGAAGGGTAGGTGAAGAAGGAATGAGGGTAAAATTGGAAATATGTAACTTATTTTAGAAAGAAAATATAAAATATGCTATAATTTGCCATCGTTTAAAAATATGTTATAAATTTCAAATGTACCCATAAAATATGCTACTTACTACAATTTCCCGAGATAATGTGAGAAGAGAATGGAGAAATATTTTTGAAAATGAAAAGTATTCCCATTAAGTGAGGAGATAAATAACTGATATATATCACTTACACTTACACTAAATCTTAAAAAAACAAAAACAAAACAAAACAAATTCATATATACAAAATGGAATCCACAAAAAAAGGGAGATTTTTTTTTCCCATAAAAAAAAATCCAAAATTTCAATTAAAACTCAAATCATCAAAATAAGGAAGGGTAAATGTGGAACAACAAAAGCATGAGATTCAAATTTTGTTCGAATTTATAAATAATTTTAAAAGCATTCATTTTTTAAATGGGATGTTTGAAAATGATCATTTTGTGTAAATACCTCTAAATAATATTTATATTTTAAACATTTTAATTTAAAGAGGAAAGAGTTTCAAATTGGAAATAAAGATGATAATCAGATCTCCTTCACGCCACCCAACCAATGCCTGGGTGGCCGTGGCGCAGAATGCCTACCGTGCAGGAGAGGTGATCAATTTGATTTATTTATCTTATTTTAAATAAAATAAAATATTGACCAATCAAGTATTTCATCCTTGCACGATAAATAGGAGATTTATAACAAGGATGACAGACTTTTGGCAATTAAGACAAATATTAAAAGAGATTAATTAGTTCTCTTAATGCACTCTTTGTTTTCTCATGTGTTGAGAACAAAAGCAAAAACACTAAAGTGACTGTGTGATCATACAAGATTAATAGAAATATTAAAAGAGATTAAGGTTTCAATGAGATTGAATCGTTTGGTTAAGTTATTGACCTAAAGGGAACTAGCTGGTCTGGAGGCATGGTTTGTAGAAGTTTTTATGGCATCTTCCTCCGTTACAATAAGTAGAAAATTTGTCTTTTATTAGGCCTTGTTTGCTTCATATTTCATTTCAACTCAAACTGTACTTTTTTTTATCTTTTTCCCAAAAAGTTTTTGTCTTTTTCCCAAAAAGTTTTTTGTCTTTTCTGAAAATTCAAAAAAATTTACTATTACAACTAAAATATTTCAACTCAAACTAACCAACCAAACACCCCCTTAGATTAATAAAATATGTATATATTTTGATTGATACTCTCTTTTTATTTTACTTATTTTAATTCAAGTTTTTATACTATATTTTTAATTTTCTAAAACAAAATAATTATAAAACTTAAACTTATTAATTAATGTCCTCCTATTATGATAATAATTTAACTATGATTAACAATTCTATAAGCATTATTTTGAATTTGAAACATAATTATGACGAGATAGATAAGAAAATTTAAAATAGTTTATTTTGATTCTGAATTAAATAAAGAAAAATGTTAGGGACACCAACTCTAAACCCAATTTTTAAATAAAATTTTATGTGATAAATGAGTAATCATTTTTTTATAGATAAATATTGTCATATTAATTAATTACATATATTAATGAAAATATGACACGTGAATTGATACTCAAAAAATTAATATTAAATTTAATATTTCTCGCATTACTTTTAAATAAATGGATGGATGAATGAAATTCGTAACAACCCAAATTCCAAATCCAATAATCCACATAAAATAACATATTCCGATTGAGAATCTTGTCCCCTTCGATTGATGCCCACTTTTGATTACACACAGATAAGCAAACCATAAAAGCCCAAGACTTGAGTGCATAGTTTTCTCATCGGAGGCACGTGGCGGCATTTGGCCCTAAGATGCATGAGTCAATTTTGATTCTGTATATACTGCTCAACAATCTTACGTGGCTGAGTTAGAATTGTCACTAACCAATCAGAGATTGCCACGGTTGCTAGATTGCAACGTGCGCTGTCGTGCCCTGACACGTCTTACCTGTCAAATTTATCAGCCCCGTCTACAGCCATAAGGTGCTCCTAATAAGCTACACTTCATCCATGTTTTTATATAAATCCAAATCCTCTTTATTGATTGCACAAATTATAAAATATCTAACAATTCTTTTAAAATCTTTTGGTTGGTAATTAGAAATATTGATTAATTGCTTCGATGTCAAAGATACATCATCTTGTAATGACACTTTCCTGAATATAATGAGTTAATTTAGAGAAGACTTGCATAAATAACAACTTCTAATAAAAGTAATTTATCAGAAAAAAAAAAAAAAAAAAAAAAAAACTTCTAATAAGAGGAATGAATCCAACTTCCTATCTTAGCTTAGTTTAGTTATATGTTGAAAGTGAAATAGCGTTGCCGACACCGTATGCTGCCATTCAAATGGGTCCAGCCACGTATTTTAGAGTAACAAATTGATATGTCAATGTTGACATATGAATTTTTTTTTTTTTTTTAGTTTTATGTTAAAAAATTACTCTTTAATAAAGCTCCAACTTTTATATTATATTTTGACAACTGATAAACCTCATAGCAAATTTGTCACTAAATACAACAAATTAATGTCAAATTTAGTATTAGATTATTATTAAATTCATCAATTTACTTCTTGATCAGTATTTTATTTTGAGCTAAAAATGCCTAAAATATTCTTAAAAAGAAAACTATAAAACGACAAAATCTGACAAAACATTTAATTTTCTCAATAAAAAATTCAAACTTCTTAACTCCACTATCATAACCACCCATCCCTTTACCGACCTGCTGCCACACACCCTTTTCCGACCCTACCTCAGGCCCTTCATTTTAGCTTTTAATTTCAATTAGATTTTTAGAATTCAATTATTTTTTATTTTAATTTTAAGGGTATTTTGCGTATTTTAAATTTTAAAGTTAAGTGTTAATTGAGAAAATATATGAGGTTATGTACTAAAATGTAATCTAATAATATAAAAATAGAATTTTAAAGTGTACGGTATAGTTTTTGAATAAAAATGAAATGTAAATAATAGTTAATTTTAGTTTTTCTTTATAGGGATAATTTAGGTATTTTAAAGTTAAAATAAAGTGTTGAACAATAAAGGATATAAATTGGTATATTAAATATAATCTTATGGTACAAATTAAAATGTAAAAATTCAATATGCATGGTTTATTTTTTGAAAAAAACAAAATATTGAATACAAAAGCATATCTAATGCATCTCATGTAGCTTTAAATTGCACAAAATAGAAAAAAAAAAAATCTAGCAATACATTTAGAAATTAAACTTTGGTTCGTTAGAAACATTGATTAATTGCTTCGATGTCAAAGATAGATAATCTTAAAATAACATTCTTGAATAATGAATCGATTAAGAGGAGACGTGTTGCATACAACTTCTAATAGAAGTAGGGAGCCCACCTGCCCGATGTGGCAAGCAGTGAATATTTATTGGGAGTGAAAATAACGTTGCCGACATCGATTATGCCTTTCAAATGGGTTCAGCCACGTATTTTAGAGCACGACTCCATACATTGATGTGTCAATATCAAATTTTGATATTTAGGTTAAAAATTATTCACCAACATAGCTCTACTTTATATCTTAAATTTGATAAATTTATCATTAGTATTATTAATGTCAAAATTAGTACTTCGTTTCTAAGTATTATCAATGTCGAAATTAGTATTTATCATTAGTTAGTGCATTTACCTTTGCATTTGATTATTATAATATAGTCATTGTTATATTATTTAAAAACTAAAAGTTAAAGTTCACTTTTAAAGTTTACTGATGATCACAAAATTTAAAAATAATTTTCTGTATTTGAGTATGAAATAGGATTACATTTGAAATATGTTTTTTTTTCTTTTTTTCTTTTTTTTCTTTTTTTTTTTTTTTTGTATTAAAGAGGTCTATAAAGGGAAGCATATTATCCATTACTATTGCCACCCTCTACTTTTCTTGCATCAATTCTCTCCCTTTCCCTGAAATACAGGCAACATTAACAATCAAGAATCAAAGTTTCATTAATTTATATATGTGTCGTCATCTCACTATCAACATCAATCCTCCCCCATGTAGACCTTTTTTTTTTTTTTTTTTTTTAAAATCTCCTAAAGAATAATATATGTGATCTAAACTTAGGGATGGAACCATACTTCCAGATTGGTTAAGATTTGTAATCCACATAGTTAATTAACTTTTGAAATTATGATCACCATGCCATAAACCAAATTAAAAATTGCTGCGCTTGTCATTTAAGATGCTCAAGATTATTTAGACAAAGCTTTAATGGCATTTTGGACATGAGTTTTAATATCAACATTTAGCTTTTTAAGGTTGAAAATAGAAATTTTTAATTTGGTCATTGGGATCCTGCCTCCTTAAACAAGGTTCATAAACCTTGCATTAGCGAAGTAGATATCACTCCTAATTTTTTATGACAAAAATTATCTAAATAACCACATTTTTTTATATATTGACCAACATAACACAAATTTTAATTTACTTTAATTTGATTTTGTATCATATTGATTTAATATTACTTTTCTATGTCATATTAATATAATGATTTTTAAATTTATATCACTAAGGATAACTTTCCCCAATTTTTATCCTCATTCGTCCGTCAGAAAAACAAAGTAATGGTGAAAGTTGATAAAACCACTCGTGATGTGATCTTCATCTTTCACACTTTTTCATGATTTCAATTGGTAGATCTGGTCAATCCTCATCCAAGCAATATTATAGATGATGGAAAAGAGAAGATTATATATTCTTTATTTATAAACATGGAATTACGGTAATTTCTTTTTTTCAAAAAAAAAAAAAAAAAGGAATTACGATAAATTTTCTATGTTCTATATTACTTTCAAAGTTATCGGGCATGATAACTCCATATATGTGTATATCACTGAAGAACCGTGAAAGAAAATCTTTAAAATGGTATCTTATAGTTCTCTGTCCTCTTTTTTCTCTCTCTGAATACGAAAAAAAAAGTTGCAGTGTTTAGTCAGAGCTTTGGCGTGGTCTCCGAGTGCATTGCAGGCTTCCAACCCTGAAATTTAGTCCGCAAACTCATCTCGACGTCAGTTTTCTCGTGATGGTGGCTATGCAAGGAGTGGCGCATCCGTTGAGGCAGATCTAACCTGTCTTGAAGGTGTGTTGTTCTTTGGGGTGGCTTCGCATAGATTTGGTTTCTGTTCGACGGCTGATGGCTTGCTACCAGTGAATCTTTCTTTTATTTTGTTATAATAAGGGCGTTAATGTTTCTGCTTTTTTAGTGTGTTTTAGTTTACTCTAGTGTTTTTACTTCCGTAAAAAATGGAAGTGATGTCCTCTGCCTGTATCTCCCATCTGTTTGTTATCAGATATTGTGGAGTGAGTGCTCCTGTTACGTGGAGATTGGTCTGGGTTGACTGGGTTAGTCCATCAACTATTTTGGTATTGTTTAATGAGCAATGGTTAAGCTCGAAGTTTATGTGCCAAGCGGGTCTTATCTCGTTTGAACCTCAGTACTTGTATTCACCCATGTGCTATATTAGTCTTTATTAATAGATCCAGTCTTTAATTCGAGGTCGAATTCCTTTATATTTAGGGCTATTTGTGTCTTATGCATTTTGTTTCTTGCGACATGAAATTTCCCTTTTCAAAAAAAATAATAATAAAACTGAAAACTCAATAAGCATTAATTATACTTCGTGCAAATTTGAAACTAAAACATATGTCAGATATATGGCATTAAAAATAACGTTGTGACATTATTAAAGTAGAAATTTGGTGAATAATTTGAGATGCCAGCTCTTACTGCATAAAGAGATGGAGGTCGATTGCAAAACCTTTCCATCCGCGTAAGCCTCCTATCATTATATATGATATAATATTAATACTAATTATTTGACAGGTATTAACGTGTTTACTAACTAACTACTCCAACCAAACAATTATAAATAGCAAGGCCATTGCATTGCAGTTGCATCAAATCAAAAAAATCTCTTACATACACATCCTTTCTCTCTTTGCCTTGTCCGTATAAATATATATATATAGTATTTATCTTATCTAGATCTTTTTTGCACAACTTTCAACACAACCATGTCTGAGGAACAACACCAACAACACCACCACCACCACCACCTCTTCCATCGCAACAAGGACGAAGACAACAGCGCCAACGTCGACGAGTACTCCGAGAAGCCCAACGATGTAGTTTCCAGCATCACTAGCCCTAACATTAATGAATACGAAGAAAAGGAGTACAAGCATGATCAGTATAATTACGCCGCCGATGAACCCCCAGCCGGTAGATACTCTTCGTCGACGCCCACCCAGGTATTTGACACCTATACTACTACTACTGGCCCTGATCAGATCCACCACAAGGAGGCGGAGGCGGAGGCGGCGGAGAAGCACCGCTACTCGGTTCCCTCCGGTGGATACTCGGAGACAACCACCGAATTATACGGTGACTCCACGAGCACTGATCTTGACTACAAGAAGGAGGAGAAGCACCACTATTCCGGTCCCGCCGGTGACTACTCGGAGACAACCACCGAAGTCTATGGTGACTCCACCGGCAGTACTGAAATTGACTACAAGGAGGAGAAGAAACACCACAAGCATCTCGAGCACCTTGGGGAGCTTGGTGCTGCCGCTGCCGGCGCTTATGCCTCGGTATGATAAATATATTTATATATTTATATATATATTTCGCCTTTTTTTTTCTCTCTTTTTATAATCGAAGAGAAGGGATAACTAATATAAGGGATTATTCTTCTCAACTACTAGGTCATATATCACGTATGTTATTTCAATATGTATAAGTTTTCGTCATGGTGAAAAAAGAAAATTAGGTCATGCATCTTCAATTATTTTTGTTAAAGTCTTTAATTATTATTATTATTATTATTATTATCATTTTTTTTTTGGTTACTATTTTGTTACATCTTGTAATATGCAATTCTGTGTAGCATGAGAAGCACGAGGCAAAGAAACACCCAGAACATGGGCACAGGCACAAGATCGAAGAAGAGATTGCAGCGGCAGCTGCCGTTGGAGCCGGAGGGTTTGCCTTCCACGAGCATCATGAGAAAAAAGAGGCGGAGAAAGAAGAGAAAGAGGAAGAGGAAGGGACTCATGACAAGAAACACCACCATCTCTTTTAAATATATATATAAATATATATGCTCATGATCGTCATTTATACTGTGTGATTATATATGTTGAAAGGGTAATTATAAATCTATTATATCTATATAAATATATGTGTGTGTGTGTGTGTGTGTGGGTGTAAGATATGCATGAGCTTGGGAAGTGGCTATATATGTGTGTGTGTGTATAAATTTATGTCCTCATCATTGCATTTGCCAGTGTGAAACTATACGAGGATAATTATTAGTGTGAGATAGTATATATGCTTCGTAACGGAGTGTTTGTTTATGTGACCTTCTTAATAAGGGTATATGTTGCTATTTGATCCTTGTTGTGAATTGTGATGCGATTTTTGCAAAAGATTACATTAAGCATGATGTATAATAAACATGTTTGCAAGGATAAGCCCATGGAAAAATAATCCAGTAGTTTTTTTGTTGTATGTTTCCGAAAAGTTTCAAACTAACATATGGGTGTTTAGGCATCAAGTACATTAGGTTAGTTGATATTGTATCTCCTATAATAATAATAATACTTGTTATTATAATTAGATAATAATGGGAATTAAAAAATCGAATAAAATAATTGTCTAAAGCCGGAATTCATTCCCAAAGATGGAGTCAAAATCCGCACTCTGTTCATAACTTGAAATGTATCTTATTAAAAATCTTCTAGCCAAAACCTAAAATAAAATGAAGGGGGCAAAAAAGCAGGGAAAAAGAATACATATTGAATCAAAAAAAAATTCAGCTATCTAGGAAAATAATATTTGGAAATTAAGCCCCATTAATATGTCACGACTTGCAAGTTAAAGCACAGAATCAAGAGAGGGAAGACCACCATTGCAAATTATAAGCCCAGTAGCAGAACAATTAGCTGGTGAGCTTAGTCATGAGCTATGAATGGCTTGGGCCTAACAAAAAAAAAAAAAAAAAAAGAAGGCTTTTGTACAAAAATGAACGTTCACAAGAAATTATCTAAATAACTATATTTAAAATTAAAAAAATATATATATGAATAGCACAAATCTAAAGACCATTATACTAACATGATAATAAAATTTAAAACAAAACTAATATGACATAAAATTAAACTAAAATTAACTATAATTTGTGTCATGTTGGTCAACAATGAAGGATTTATGTTATATTGATTAGTAGATTAAAAAAAAAAAGTTGTTCTTTAGGTAATTTTCTCAATTTTTTTTAATCTCTTGATCAACATAGTCCAAATTCTCTATTCTTGACCAATATGACCCAAAATTTAGTTAACTTTAGTTTAATTTTATGTCATATTAGTGTAATGTTAATATTTTTATCATATTGGTGCAATGATCTTTATATTTGTATCATTCAGGTATTTTTTTTCTTAAATTTTACGAGCAATGCATCAATTTACTTCTCTATCTTTGGGCATTTTGGTACATCACCGAGCAAGTTATTGTTAACAAGTACTAGCTAAATTACTAAAGACGCTTTTTTCTTTTTTCCTTTTTTGCTAGAAGTTAAAATTGCATGATCTACTAAAAGTATCTAATGAGACACTGTTCGATAACGAGATCGACATTGAACACTTTAGTTTGATTGGTTTCGAACGGTTTTTAACGACTATTTGCAAAGTAACATAATTAGTTGAACACTAAGCTATCCATCGGATTACTTCTCTGATTTTTGTTCTGTTGAGACTGTAGGCATCATATTTTGTCATAATTGACCGTTTTATTATTATTATTGGGAAATCAACTCACCTTTAGTTTTGTGCCTCTCGTTTTCTTCTATCTGCTGTTTTTTTTTTTTTTTTTTTTTTTTTTGGCTACTTCTCATGAAAATTTTATCATGATCAAGTTCATTTAAAAAACAAAAAAAAAACCAAAAAACAAAAAACAAAAAAAAGAATATGGAAGGCAAACTAAAGACGATGACACAGCAAAATAAAAATGAAAATGAGACAGCAAACAACGTTGCAATATTATTTTCCAACGTGTTTAAAAAAAATGTTTGTTGATGAGGCCTTCTTGTAGTATAATTTCCAACGTGTTTAAAGAAATGTAGGGAGCCTTCGCACAGTATAATTTCCAACATGTTTAAAGAAATGTTTGTTTATGAGGCCGATGGTATTATAGGATACATTTCTTTCTACTAAAAAATATATATACACAGTTTATTCTTTATTTTCTTTTTAGTTTTCTTTTTCACTTGAGGGAGCGGTGGTTGTATACCTATTCACTCATCCCACTACTCCACCAAGTGACGGATTCAAAAATTTTTCTCAGTGGGAACACATAAGAGGATGCAATTTTTATATTTAAAAAAAACGACAAATATGTTTTCCTTAGTATACATGAGGGAAAACAATATTTATGTATAAAAAACAATGATTATATGGATAAAGAGCTTTAAATTTTTATTTAATTTTGATCAACAAATTATAATTTTTAGGCACAACTCTTATTTTTTGGATGCATATTCCAAAATTTGTTCTTGAACTTTATCTCAAATGTCAAAATTAGGACAAAAAATGAAAGTTTTTAGCCTAGAATGGATGTCATTGTTGCCCTCACCATGCTGGAGATTGATGCTTGGGGTTCTTTCTATTCCCTCTCTTATCTTTTCGTTTTGACAGTATTTTACTTGCCGGAATCTCCTCGTTGGCTCGTTAGTATAGGCAGGATGCTCGAGGCAAAAAAAGTTCTCCAGCAATTACGTGGAGTGGTAGATGTTTCAGGTTTGTTTCTCATTGGCCATCGCTAATCTGCTTAAGAGACTCCATCTTTTCAAGCAACGGCATCCTCACTTGTTTTTTATTCTTCAGATTTTGAGATACAAGATGTATATTTGAATTTTGAAGTGAAGGAAAGAAGTTTTCTTTCTTGCTTTTATCGGATACTGACATTTTTCTCGTGTCCCAATGTTATAAAAATCGTAGGCTATGAAATGTTAAATTGTCGAGCAATTGTGTTGATTGTTAATTTTCAAAATGTTGGTTAAATGTCTCTCCAATTACATTAAGAAACATGTTAAAAAATCACTACGCACCTGCAAGTTTTCGGTAACAATTTCTTATATGACTTAATTTATCATGTCAAACTTGCTGAAACATGGTTGATCACAGGGGAGATGGCTTTGCTTGGTAGAAGGCCTTGGAATTGGAGGCGAAACTTCTATAGTGGAGTACATAATAGGCCCTGCCTATGACCTAAATGACGGTGATGAAGACACGGAGAAAGACAAAATTAAGTTGTATGGACCGGAAGAGGGACTTTCCTGGATCGCCAAACCTGTTACCGGACAGAGTTCTCTTGCTCTCGTCTCTCGCCATGGAAGCCTGGCAAACCAAAGCATGTTTCTAATTGACCCTCTTGTGACCTTATTTGGTAGTGTCCACGGAAAGCTCCCCGATACAGGAAGTATGCGAAGCATGCTTTTTCCTAATTTCGGCAGCATGTATAGCACGGCGGGTCCTAGGGCTAGAAACGACCAGTGGGATGAAGAGAGCTTGCTAAGGGACGGCGAGGGCTACATGTCTGATGCTGCTGGTGGAGGGGACTCAGATGATAATCTGCATAGCCCCTTGATCTCACGCCAGAATACTAGTGTGGAAAAGGACATGGTGCCTCATGGTTTCCATGGCAGCACTTTGAGCATTAGGCGCCATAGTCCTCTTGTTCATGGTAGTGGTGGGGAGACGGTTGGTAGTACATGCATCAGTGGTGGCTGGCAATTTGATAGGAACCTCGCCAATATACTGACGAAACCCGTTATCAATAAAGAAGGCACCAAGACTGTTTCTACTTCAGATTTAGATGGAAATCACCGCGACCCGTTGCTTATATCGAAACAAGAATCTTGGTATATCGAAGACACTACAATCAAAGATGGAAGGCTTGATTGATAAGTCGGTTTTGAACGCCACTGAAAAATTCCGATAAGTTCGAATAGTTCGTCAAAGAACCAAAGAAAGAAATTCACCTTTCAGAAATAAAATTTCATCCAAAAAAAAATCCCCCCCCCCCCCCCGCCCATTAAACATGAAAATGCCTATTTATAGGGAAAATCCTAAGGAAATTCGTCCAAAAATCAGAGGGAAATTGCCTAAAACTAGAAAAGGGAAAGTTGGTAGTAACTAACCCTAATTTACCCTAAAATAAAAACCAACTAAAAGAAATGTTTTAATGGCTGATTATCAGCCAATTACATGCCCAAAACTTAAGGGAAAGTGCAATATTTTCGTTTTGGCAACTTGCACAAACAGATCAGCCACATGTGCCAACAATGGGAAAGTTT
Organism: Ficus microcarpa; assembly: GCA_025413485.1. Lineage (NCBI taxonomy): Eukaryota > Viridiplantae > Streptophyta > Magnoliopsida > Rosales > Moraceae > Ficus > Ficus microcarpa. Next base: position 51,180,270 of record CM046377.1, on the reverse strand, counting down.
CCGAAATTCTTCATTAGCCTAGATCATGCCAAATTCGTGGATTCTTCTAAAATCTGGATCAAATTGATGCACCTTTGAAGTTGACATGGGCCTTGGTCAATGGGCTTGCATAAATTAACTTGATTCCAAATTTCATGAATCAGCCCATTTAATGCTTTCTTGAATTTCTTAGCACGGGCTCTTATAATCGGACCAACAGGAACTTGAATTGGGTCAGCCACCTTCCATGCATTTGAGCTCCCCATGTCTCTATCACAATTAGCTTGGAAATGGTCGGAGCAACACAACTAGCTTGGAAATGGTCGGAGAGAGAAGGTGAGGATGGAAAGAAGGAAGGAGGGTTCAAGAGGATCTATTTGCACGAGGGGGTCCCAGTGTCTCGGCATGGATCTCTTGTTTCCCTTCCCGGTGTTGATATTCCTCCAGAAAATGAGGTAATCCAAGCTGCTGCTTTGGTAAGCCAGCCTGCTCTTTTTTCCAAGGAGCTTATGGACAAGAACAATGTCGGACCTGCAATGGTTCACCCTTCTGAAACTGCTTCAAAAGGGCCAGTTTGGGCTGCTCTTCTCGAACCAGGTGTTAAGCATGCTTTGATTGTTGGAATTGGAATTCAAATCCTTCAACAGGTTATGGAAGTGAAGTTTTTAAATTCGATGCTTTATGAGGTAAATTCAATTATTGAACCTTTTTCTTTTTATGCCTTTGCAATTTTCTGGTATAAATGGGGTTCTTTAATACACACCCCAAATTCTTGAAGAGGCAGGCGTTGAAGTTCTTCTTTCAAACATGGGAATTAGTTCGGAGTCCGCATCATTTCTTATTAGCGCATTCACAACCTTGTTGATGCTTCCTTGTATAGGTGTTGCAATGAGACTCATGGATGTCTCTGGTCGAAGGTGATCACTTTTTTCAGAGTTTTTGTTTTCAACTTAGAATGGCTCATTGTCAAGGTCTTATCTTTTTATATATTATTCGTTCCAGCAAATCTCATCAACTTTGTTTATTTTATTAACATAATTGCTGGTGTGGACTTTAAGCTTTTACGATTGCACTAATTTCCTGAAAGATGAGGTGAAAGCTATGACATCAAGGACGATCATCTGATTTTTTTGGACTTTAAGAAATCCATTCTTTCACATGCTCCCATCGAATTTTGCATCTAATTGACAACTCCGTGAACTCTATGAAGCTACTCACCGCAATTCCGGTGCTAATAGTTGCGTTGATTATCCTATGACATCATCCATGCTGTAATCTCAACGTGGTCTACTTCTGCTGCTTCGTCATGGCGTATGGACCCATCCCAAACATTTTGCTCTGAGAAGGGTCCGCCGCCTCTCATCAAATGTGATTTTAGAATTAGAACCTAAAAGATAATATAAGTTTAGTTATGGTATTAAAACATAAAATATAATTCAAATATTAAGTTTAGATATATTTTTTGAAAAAACTTTCAAGTAGGAGCACATTAAAATTATTAAGAGAAATATCGTAGTCTTTTTGAAATTTAAAAAACTTGAGGGGAGCACGTGCCCCCACTTACCCCCCTTAATCTGTGTGCCTAACTCCACCACCTTTTTTTTTTCCTTTCTTTCGAAGGATCAATAAACCATGGGGTGGTTCCTTCATCCCATTATTCCATGTCAATATCCCTCAACTTTTTTTTTTTTTTTTAACTTGGGATAAAGTATTCAAACTCTACATTTTATAATAGAGTCCTGTAATCACAATTACTTTTCAAACTAGAAAACCTGCTATATTATATACAAATTGTTGGAGCCTGGTAGATCCAATGGTATGATATGGCTACGTGAAAAGCATGGCGTCCTCCAAGTGGTCGATGGCAGTGATGACGTAGTGCTCTGACAGGGCTTCCAACGTGATAATAGGGTTGGTTACACACAGAGATTTGAAGGAAAGCGACTCCTAAGGACCACTCGATTGTGTACATCACCAAGGCACCTTCTCAAACCTGCAAAAATGAAGGAAAATCGCAATAGAAAGAAACCACAAGTCATCGTTAGAGGTAAGAAAAAAAGATAACTAGTGTTGGAGAAAATGGTATGGTGATTGTCTCTGACGATAAGACAAATAACTTACGACGATGTTCTATAGGTAGGTATATGTGAATGATAGACCTAAGTGATGAGGATGAAGAGGATGAAGATGGGATGACTTTCTGGGTTTCTAGGATGATTTTGGCAGGGTTTTGGCAAGGGGGAATAAGGGCTGTCCTTTGGAGTAAAAATAAAGTGGTATTGATAGAGAGTGAGGGAGCCTCTGGTTGACTGAGCTGGAGTGGAATGATAAATCTGATGTGAAGGACATCTACAGGAGCAGTGCAGGAGCACGGCACCGTATGCTCTGGCGAGGGTGGCTGGTGATTTTTTTTTTTTTTTTCTTTTGCCCTTTTTTTTTTAGCGCTAAGGGTGGGATTGACATCCACTTTGGGGGCTAAAAGGGCACGTGAAATTGCGTGATGGAAGGGCATCTTGTCCTCTCAGCCTGGCAGGAGCGGGTTCCGTAAGAGCATAAAAGGTTCTAAAAAATACTCCTCTCGTCAAGTTGCTGTTCATGGGTTTTGAGGCCTCTCCAGAGGGATGATAGCAATCCATTTGTGGCAAGATACTGTCAGGAAGGACAAAACATATTCGTCCGGCCGACCAAAGTTTCCTCCAGACACGCGAATTATGCAAAGAACGTAGGAATCTTCGGACCCAATCTTTCTGAGGGAAGTGGGCTTCTATTTAGACACCTTGGAACCTAAAACATGGGTTTAAGACCTTGGATTACCAAAGGTAAGCTGATGACTTTTATTTAGCACCCGTTTGCCTCATCATCTCATTTCAACTTAAACTGTACTTTTTTTATCTTTTTTCTAAAAAGTTTTTGATGAAAATTCAAAAAATTTACTATTACAACTAAAATATTTCAACTCAAACTAACGAACCAAACGGACCCTTAAAATGTTTGGGCTTTGAAACACTATGGATGAGAAAGGTTATCTTGTGATTGTTTCTATACTACCCATTTATTCATGATCAAATTTCCTTCGGGATCTCAGTGGGACCAAAATTAATTCGGTTAGATAAATAAGCGTTTTTTTAGGAGAAGAGTATTAACATTAGAACTAAGTATGACACAAGATTAAATTAAATTTAACTAAAATTTATGTCATGTTGGTCAAGAATGAAGGAATTTGTGTCATATTGATTAATTAATAGAAAAAAAAAAAAAAAAAAGGAAATTATTTAAGTAATTATTTCTTCTATTATCTTCTCATAGCTCAGTAAATCACAACCTATGATAGTTCTCTGAAAATGACTTAGGTCTATCGTTAGGGTCCATTATAGGCGAGTGAACGGTCTTACGTAAAAGCGGATATAAACACATATCATCAATTACATTCCTTTTTTCTAATTCGCATTTCTTGCCAATCAACAATCATATTCATTATTCAATCATGTCAGGCAATAAAAAATAGTCTTCAAATATCATTCTCATTGCTATTGTAACGATTCTGATTAAATCATTCTACCAATTTAAAAATATATAATACAATAATCTTATCAAAATAAAGGGTTTAACACTTTATTTACTGAATGTGAACTTCTATTTATGCTAAGTTCTTTAAATCATATCTTCTATTTATAAACACTCCAAACATAATTAAAAGACATTTACTAGTAGTCTTATATTATTTCATTATAAATATAATAAAAAAATGATTATCAGGAAATTTATAAATAAAATGTACAAAATGTAATATTATAGTGTGAAAATAATTAAATTACAATAATTATTTTAAAAGCACCTTATATTCCTTCAATACTTATTTAAGAAAATGATCGAGTTTTTTTAATTAATAAAAATGATCAGTGACCGTTAAAATGTTGATAAATCATTGTTAATTAATGATTGACCAGTAAAAATACATTTTAATATTAATCAATTAGTAATTGATCATTTAAAACAATCATTTTCTAAATTTGACAAAACTTCAAATATTTTTTTTTTGGAAAAAAACTTAAAAAAAATCATTTACCCATATATTTCTTATGTTTATGTATACTTATCAATATCAATGGAGAAGGCAATGCCTAAACTAAATTATCATATATTACTTTGGAGGATTTGGTTACATGAATATGCATGGCTGTAGCTAATGACAGTTAGATTAAAAGCCAAAATACGTACGGTCCAAATTATTCCCTGGTGGAAAATGAGGTTGATTTGAAAGCTTAACAAATCCAATAAAAAAATTTAATTTGGTGGGTGTGACGTAGAAAGGAAGCAGTTTGATTTTGTTTGTCACTTATTTTATACAATATATATCTACCTCAAATTATAATGATTACAGCCGACAAAAGGATTAAGGGCATCCCATGCAAGCACGGAAAAGCTTCTAATACCAATTGCAATCGTTAGAAGGGCTGATTGTTTAATATTTAGTGGTCGATATGAGTAAGGTAATTTATTTCGTTTTTCCCTGAGATATATGTATAAATAACTTATAACGATATGCATACAAGATATGGTGATTTTTCAGACGGGTATTTAAAATTCTATCTATCTAACACGATTTTAAATAGTTAGATCTTCAATGTATAATCAGTCGATTTAAAATTATACATTACCAATATGGTAAAAAAAATCCGTGCGAATTATGCAGCCATTTTATATGGAATTAGGTTTACTTTTAATGGGTCTAATATGAGGCTATGGCTATGGCCTATGGAATAAGGTGCCAGATACAATGCGTCAAATTCTAAGTCAATATCAAATTTTATATATATATATATATATATTTTTTTTTTTTTTTTTTTTTTTTGCTATAGCATTTTGAGGTGGGTGCGTAGATTAACAAATCTAGTATAATTTTTAGTTTATAAAATTATGTCAATCTTTTGTTTCATTATTGTCCCTAGCTACTATCATTGATGAAACAAAATAGTTTAGCTTAGTTTTTTTTTTTTGAGATCATCTATTATATCTTGTTTTTTGTTTTAGAATTTGGAGGTGGGTGATTTTAGTGATATGACGTTACTAATATTTTATGATGTATATATATTTGAGATGAAATAAAATGTTCACCTCCAAATACGTCGTTCCCATAAACTCTACTCCATAACTTATAATAAGATCTTTTGGTGTGATTCAATCCCATTTATTTTTTTAGAATGAAAATTTTTACAGTCGAGTGTAAAAGAAATCCTTATTAATAATAACCACACAGTTTTGCAATATTTTTTTCCTACCCTTCTTGAAAATAAAAAGATCATGTGTAGGAGACAAAAATTTGGACAACTATATATATGATAGCTGAATTGCAGAAATTAAGAGAAGTTGAATCCATATCCCACCTGTAATTCCATCATTTACGCGGTCTTGGAAAATACTATTATTGTAATTCCTTTTTTTCCAAATTAAAAGAAATAATAATAATTAATAATAGACAATTCCCTTTACCCTTTTCGTTGATGCAAAGTGTAGCATATTGCAACGTTGAAAATGTCATCATTCGAAGAAGCAATTTGGAAAGAAGTTTCCAAAGAATTCGATACTAGATAGATCAGTACTAATTAAGAAAGTTTACTCTGTCGATGTTGTGATTTTACTTACGCATCATTCATAGATGAACACTGTTAAAAAAAAATATTTAATATCACATCCTAACAGAATAAATCTAATAGCATATGATTTGTCCGTGAGACTAATTTTTTACTAGCAGTAAATATTTAATACTGCTACTTAATTACCGAGTCACTCGAAGCATTAGACATATCGAAGAATCCATGCGACAGTCACGTAGACGTGTGGAAAAACTGCCACGTGGAACTTTTAGTCTACAAAATTATGATGGCCTTATTAGAACAAGTCGCTCTCTCTCTCTCTCTCTCTCTCTCTCACATTGTTACATGATAATAATTGACAACTAGGTAGCTAAGTGAGATTAAATTTCACTTTCACAGGAGTGTGTTGGCATCTAAAGGGGCGTGTTTATCCATGCAAGAGGGGCCTCACCCGAATATTTTCGCTTTGGCTTTTAAATTTGTTTTTATGCAGATTGCTAATTACCACTACAAAAATAAATAAATAAATAAATAACAATAATTATTATAATAATACTAGCACACCAAATTCCTGTCGGTGCAATATTGGGATAAGCTGTGTTTGGTGTAACACTATACACATCTCATAATCTCAATTATTTGGATTTCACTCTTTCAAAGCGTGGGTCCTCCTTCTCCACACTAATTTTTACTTTTATATAGATGTTGTTGAACAATATATGCTCCTTAAAGCCACAATATTCCACACAACATGAAAGGGAATCTTTATTTTATAAATATATATATATACACACACACATACATTTATATACACGTAACATATTAAAAAAAAAATTTGTACCATATATACTTTTGATTGTAGAGGTCTCTATTTTTAAACTTTCGTTTTAATTAATCAAAACAACAAAAACGTTGCCAACTCTAGCAATGCGTGTATATGTATATACCAAATAATTAACTATATATGTCGCATTATTAGATAGAGTAGATTTAACTATAATGCATTAATTTAATCAAGATGTAATTTTAAGTTATCTGTTCTCTAACCAAGTTAAAAATATTAAAAGAAATTAAATGCCTAATACGCATAAGATAATCAAGTAACTTGTGTTGATATAGGGGGTGTTTGGTGTGTTAGTTTGAGTTGAAATATTTTAGTTGTAATAGTAAATTTTTTTGAATTTTCAGAAAAGACAAAAAACTTTTTGGGAAAAAGACAAAAACTTTTTAGGAAAAAAACAAAAAAAAGTTTGAAATGAGATGGAGTGAAATGGGAGCCAAATCCCCCATAATTTCGTATCAGTACTTACTCTTAAAAAATATCACATATCAATCTTTTTGGGTTTAAATATTTTTATTTTACATTTTTTTTTTTATGAGTGATGATAGAACCAAATTCTACACCTTACATAATGAAGTTAAACAAAAAAATTACCACAACATTGCACTTAGCAATCATTTATATTCAAAAATATAATTGGTTTTAGAAAAAGGAAAATGTTTATGTGTGTGTATAAATATAAATATATATATATATATCTATATATTAGCCACGTCCAAAGGACTTGGTCTATGATGAAATTATATTTGACTAATTAAGTTGATCATGTGTCGGCAGCACCAATTGAAAACAATATACAGATGATTATTTTAAAAAAGAAAAAAATTGATCCGAATAATTTAATATAGGCCAATCAAACATGATCTTCAAAAAGCAACTGCAAATTTATTGGCTTCAATCATTGATCAGGAAAAAAAAAAAGAAAATAGGAAATTGAAAAGAGATATTTTTGTGGCCTGCAGATACGTTTGGTGACAATTTTATCAGCAAAAACAAATAGAGACAGGCTAACGCTGGCTCATCAAAAATTAAAAAAAAAAAAAAAGTAATATCAAAAAGAATAATAAAAAAAGAAATAGATAGCCGAAACTGAAGAGGAAGCGTCTAGGTGGGATCCCCTTGCCCTAATATTTTAGATATATGTCCCCATGTGGATGCTTTCATCTGTACACATGTATTTAACATTATTTATAATATATATACATATATAAATATTTTTATGTATGTATCTGTAAAAATTCCCCTAGCTATTTGATTCTCAAAACACATGCTTTGAGATGTTCTTTTCCATCCCCTCTTTCTCACACTATATTAGTAATGTATGTATGTATATACACACTGTGGTGCATTTGGTTCGTCAGTTAAAGATGAAATTTTTAAGTTAGAGTTAGTTGATTTTTTAAAAAACTAGTTATAATTTTTGTTGACTTAAAAAAAAAATAAAAATTAAGATGAAAAATTTGAGTTGGAGTTGTAATACTAAACATAAGCTTCATGAAGAACCCCCAAAAAAAAAAAACCCCCCACAAACACACACACACTTTTTCCCCCCTAACATAAAACACACACACACTATTAATGATGCCAAATATAATGTTATGGAGCTACAATCATTTTTAAATCGGGACAATATGAAAAACAAATATAAGAGATTTAGTACAATTGTAATTTTTCTACTATTGAGTTAAAATTCTTCCATTTAATTCTCAAAGACACTTTCTGTCAAATATTCTCCTTCTATTTCTCACTCTGTATGATTATCCGCATGTACATATATACACAGCACATAAATTGATACCAAATATAAGCATAAGTAATGGGGGAGCCATAAAATTTTTTTTTTTAACTGGGTAAATATTAAAAATATTCGTAAAGATTTTTTTTTCTTTTTTATTATTTTATTTTTTGAGTGAGAGCATAGATATAATTCTCTATTCTTTTGAATATGTAAAACTTTATTAAAGAAGCAACAAAAATATCTTGCAATCCTATAGAATAAAAGGTCCACAATTAAGAAAGAAAAGCATGCAAAAGTAAATTAAACAAAAAAAAAAAAAAGAAAGAAATTAAAAGAGAAATCATTAAGACTTTATTAATTTGAATCTCTTCTCTGAGCTCTAAATTTATAAATAAAATCTTATTTTCTACTCAAATTATTCAGCTCTGCTAATTTTTTCCAAAAATCCAAAACAATAATCCTAAACTTACATATGAAATTTAAACTTTAAAATCGCTTGGGAGACATGTGCCTTATATTTTATCACTATTTTAACTTATTAATCATAATATTTATGTGATTTTACTTCCCTTTTTTTTTTTTTTTTTTTTTTTTTCCATTCTTACTGCAAATTCACCAAAATAGTACATGTCAGAATATGCTGAATTAGGAAATTAAAATAAGTAGTATCCAAAATTTTTGCTAATGGTGACAAATAAAATTATTTCATTATAGATTAAATAAGTAAACATTTTGTTGAATGGGTTTCAAGACTTTTAAGGAGTTCTAACTAACACTGAATATATATCAGTACCAATCTTTTTATATGGACTTAATTATTAGTAGGGTTGTTTGAACAACGTTTTCCTTCCATAAAAATACTTGAAATTTAATTCGAATAGTCATGCTTAACCAATATTATTAAATGGTTGTTATGAGATCACTTTCATAGCTTAAGTACACGTTATAAGGATCAAGCACACAAGACAACCCATTTTCATTCATTATCAGTTATTATTATTATTATTATTATTATTATTATTATTATTATTATTGTTGTTGTTGTTGTTGTTTTGGAAAGGATATTATTGTTATTTGGTATTCACAGAACCAAGAACACACACATTAATTAATATTATATGCGCATATATACACGCACACATTGACATGTATTCACCTATATGTTCAAATCAACATGTTCGTTTCAACTCCGTCGGAAAAAAAAAATATATATATATATATATTGTTCGTTTTAACCAAAATGACCGTTTTGGTTTTTTTTTTTTTTGGGCCTTTTTGTCACTTTGTGTTTTTTTTTTTTTAGTTTGCCAGTGTTTTTTAAAATCTTTTTGCTCTTACTTTCTTTTTTTTTTTTTTTTTTTTTCTTATTATGTAATAATTTTCCACATTTGTTCTTAAAATTTTCCTAACTGTCCTATTAATTTTTTTTAATAAATATTCATTTATTTAAACATCATTTTCTTTCTCCTATATTTTCAAAACTTTTTTGGATACTACTCAAATACTTCATCCACTTATTTTGGTCCCTTTTATGGGGTTTTTTTTTTTTTTTTTTTTTGTTTTTTTTTTGTTTTGGGGTGATATTTCAATTTCGCCTATCAAAATAATTAATTTCCAAATATATCTTCACTTTTTTTCTTCTATTTTGTTTTATGGTTTCTTTTTTTTCCCCCCCTTTAAATCTTATATTTTTAACCTATGTCTTGTTTTTATTTCTATGAAAATGATTTTCTTTTTTAACTCAAATGCATCCTTATTTAAAGTTCTTAAATTTAGCAAGCGTAACACAAGCATGCATAGCTCATGCTTATAAACTAGTAGTCTGTATATAACTAATGTACAAATGATGTATGTGATCAACTAACAAGATAATTTTAGAAAAGCAAAGGAAAATTAACATGTATATATAGATGTATATCTTAGTCACTAAAATCAATATTATATGTATCTAGACATTTATGTGTGTTTGTGTGTGTAAAGACACACATCCAATGAATGCAAACAAACCAGAAGACAATGTATATAGTAGTAATATTTAACTTAATATACATACCTTATTCTATGGTTTGTCAAGTAATTTAATCAGTGCACAAAGTAATTGGAAGCTGGCATATTTGTTTAGAGTACATTCTTTTCTTTTCTTTTAGGTTAGGTTTGGTTTTTACTTTTTCAGCACAAATATAAAATCAGAGAGGAAAAGTTAATTGGGTCTCTTTAATTTGACCCAAATCATCACAGCACAAATCATAGACTAGTCAGGTTTTTTTTTTTTTTTTTTTTTTTTTTTTTTTTTTTTTTTTTCACATGCCCCTATCTTTTGTTCTCGAACGGAATTCAGAGATATATCATTTGTTTTTCATTTAAGATACAAACCAGGGAATTCTCAAGCCCCATAAAATCCATAAATGACTTTTTTTTTTTTTTTAAGCTCAAGTGTTAGAATTATACATAATTTTACTTTTGGGCTTTTTGGCAAGTGCAAAATGAAAAAAAAAAATAATAATAATAAATAAATAACAGAAATTGGAAAGCTCTTGTATATTATTGGTTGCAAATGATTTTATGCTCGGATGATTGCAAATTATTTATTTTGAGAGATTTTCTACTGTAAAACAAAAAGAGATAAAAAGGATTTATACCATTGTTTGAGATCGGGACTTGCATTTTATGTTTTAGCAAAAGAGGGAGGAAAGTGATTCGCAATTTCTCATCTCCAATGAGACATTAAGGTCAAAACGTGTCGTCACGAGGATTTGGATTCAGATTCGAGTTGCTAGAGTGTGTTATGAACCTCTTTTCTTCCCCCCCTCCGCCGGCGGAAACAGAAATGCACTCCCTATTTGGACTACTCCATTAAAAAAAAATAAAGTGCAATTAAAAAAATAAAGGAAAACAAAAAACCAAAATGAAATAAAGTAAAATGTAAAAAAGGAGAAGAAAGAAAAGAAGGAAGGAATGAGGCCCGCCAATTTGGATTTTGGACAAGAAGAGATTTTCAATATAGCGGGGAGATTTTGATATAGAAAACTGTCGGTCGGGTCCCACGTGATACGCACGTGATAAAAGGACACTATAACTCGGCCACCGCAACTCACTTTCTCTCTCTACAACTCACTGTCCCTTTTTTTTTTTTTTGATTTCTCTGTCTCTCTGCTTTTGACAAATCAAATAAATAAAAAACCAAAAAAGAAGAAGGCGTTTGAAGTGAAAGGTCATGAAAGAGACATCAAAACCTACACGCACATTTTTACGGACAAAAAACCCCAACCGACACACAACCCAACCCAACTCTCAACTAAACTCAACTCTCAACTCATTAGATTTTTTTCTTTTTTTTGTCAGAGCAAAAATAAAATGAAAATAAAAAAACTCAAGAAGAAAAAGAAACTCTCTCATTCTCTATCAACCAAATTATTAAAATGTCCTTCACCTTCTTATTCCATCAGCATATATATATATATATGTATATATAAAAATATTATAATTACCATGTATTACAGCTAAACATGTTTGTTGATCCAATAGTGTGCTCTGTGCGTGTATTATATATATGAATATAAAAAAAAGCGATAATAATAATTGGTCGATCTGATATATGCCTGTAGTATTTTCTCTGTCAGTGTCTCGTCGTGTTGGGGGCGTTGAATTTTCAACCTCCCCACCCCCCCCCCCCAACCCATAAATTATTTTCCTTAAAAAAAAATGTAAACACACACACACAAACACAAAATCACAAAAACTCTAGGGGGTGTTTGCTTGTATCTTTCAGTGCTCTGTTATTTGTTATATAATATTAATATTAATATACAAAAAATATATTCTTTCTTACATTCTATAATTTGGCATTTCCGCAG
>CM046377.1:51143164-51168164 GCA_025413485.1 Ficus microcarpa | reverse complement strand
ATCGAAACAGTAAAATCTTTCCTTTCTTCTATTAATCAGAAACAGAAACAGAGAGAGAGAGAGAGACACTTGTGTTGTGGCCTGTGGGTGGGTGGGTTCTTCTTCTTCTTCTTCTTATTACTATTATTCTTCTTGGCCTCCTCTCGCAAGCAAAGAATCCTTTTCTCATTCCCCATTTTATTATCCCCATCTCTCTCTCTCTCTCTCTCTCTAAAACAGAGACAGAGAGAAGCAGAGAGAGACCTACCAACCTCTCTCTCTCTGTTTCTTCAATTCTTCTTCTTCTTCTTCTTCTTCTTGTTTGTAGATGAAAATGCTTCTTTTCTGAAGCGGGGTTTCTTTTATTTTCGTTCATTTCTCAGAGGCTTTTTGTCCTTTGATTTTTTTTTTTTTTGGGTTACATTATTGGTATATTTGAAGAGCCCATTTTCTTTGGTCTCTCATGGATACCAAAGGACGCCTCATTGCTGGCTCTCACAACAGGAATGAGTTCGTTCTCATCAATGCCGACGAGGTTTCTCGAGTATGTACTTCTTTTCTCTTTCTCTTTTCTTTTCTTTCCTTTTCTCAGCTCCATTGATGCTCCTTCATTACATTTTGAAGACACCCTTTTCGAATTATAATTTCTTTCTTTTTTTTTTTTTGATTGATTAACTTTTAGATCCTCAAACTTACATTATTTTCCCCCCTCACTGTGTTTTATCTTCTCCATATTTTCTGTCTTCTTGGTTCTACACTTCATTTTTTCCCTTATTTTTGAGAATGAGATTACACAAACTCATGTCATGTGTGACTTCTGTGTGTGTGTGTGTGTGTGTGTATTTTTTATATTTATCTTTTTTGTGGACTCTTCCCATGTTGGCTTTTTTGTGTTCATTAGTTCCTATTTTTGGCTCTCCTTTTTATTTCAGAGCTGGTCAATGTAACCGAAAGAGGGGGGGGGGGGGGGGGGGGGGGTGGACTTTAACTTCCATTTCTTCTGCTCTAGTAGTGTTAATTGTTGATTAGCCCTTTTTATGTGCACTAATTTGGTATTGCATTATGGCAGTTACAAAACTTCATGTGCAATTGGTTTCTCTTTTTTTTTTTTTTTTTTTTTTTGACATTCTCTAATCCTCATGTTTTGACAAGAGATAGAGATAGATCAGCTAGTGGATAACTGTTTGTTTTTGGTTGTTGGTTTTTTGTGTTTTTGATCAGGTGACTTCAGTTAAAGAGTTAAGTGGGCAGATTTGCCAGATCTGTGGAGATGAGATTGAATTTACAGTGGATGGGGAGCCCTTTGTTGCTTGCAATGAATGTGCATTTCCTGTTTGTAGACCTTGCTATGAGTATGAACGAAGAGAAGGCAACCAAGCTTGTCCTCAGTGCAAAACCAGATACAAACGAATCAAAGGTAACCCATCTATTTTACGCCTTCGATTAAACTTTTTTCTTTTATTCAAGAGTTGACCATTTTCTTCGTCTGTTGAGAAGAACCTGTTTTACTTTTAGTTTGTAGAATTGTAGTTTTAACTTTAGAATGTGATTGATCATCCCAGGGAGCCCTAGAGTTGAAGGTGATGAAGAAGAGGATGATACTGATGATTTGGAGAACGAGTTTCATATTGCAAATGGGGGAGATCCTCAGAACATTGCCGAGGCAATGTTTGCTGCTCGCCTCAATGTCGGACGTGGTTCCCATGTCAACGGTTCCGGGATCACCACTCCATCGGAGCTTGATGCAGCTTCCGTTGCTACTGAGATCCCTCTCCTGACCTATGGCCAAGAGGTGGATGAGCTGATTTTGATGTTTGTTATTATTGCATTTCTTTCCTTTGTTATGCTTTTGTTAATGAGCTCAGATATAATGTCTGATGCTGATTATTTATGCTTGAAGGATACCGGCATTTCTTCTGATAAGCATGCGCTTATAATTCCCCCGTTTATGAGTCGAGGAAAACGGATTCATCCAATGCCATTTTCTGATTCTGCCACTACCTGTAAGTGTGTCATGAGTTTATCTAATTATGTTTGTAGCTGTTTTAGTTTCTTCTTTCTCTGAAGTGGGACATTTGTTCTTTGGTTGTGTAGTACCACCGAGACCAATGGATCCCAAGAAAGACTTGGCAGTGTATGGTTATGGATCCGTCGCGTGGAAGGATCGCATGGAAGAATGGAGGAAGAAGCAGAATGAAAGACTTCAGGTGGTCAAGCATGAAGGAGGAGATGGTGGCGGAGGAGATGTTGATGATGCTGACTTACCCAAGTAAGTGTTGTTTGAGCAAGCTCAAGTACAACATACTAGTTGGATGCTGAACCTAAAAATATTGATGCGAGTTAGAAGTTCTGTTTTTCCAAGATAGAGAAATGTTTTATTAGGTGTTTTTTTTTTTTTCCCTAGGCTGAGTAATATTGTTAGCTTGCGATTTAAGAACTTCCTATTTAGTATTCCACCAGAATCCATAATGGAACTATTGCATTTAATAAAGGTTATGTGCAGTTAGTTTAACTTTGGCTATTCTGAATTTTTCCTGTTCTCTTTTATGAGTTTACTAGGTCTAATTATGTGAATAAATGTATGTATTTTTTGATAGGATGGACGAGGGCAGGCAGCCACTGTCAAGAAAGTTGCCAATTCCTTCAAGCAAGATAAACCCATATAGAATGATTATCCTTCTCCGGATTGTTATTCTCAGCCTCTTTTTTCACTATAGGATTCTCCACCCTGTCAATAATGCATATGGTTTGTGGTTAACCTCGGTTATATGTGAAATTTGGTTTGCTGTATCGTGGATCCTGGATCAATTCCCGAAATGGTGTCCAATTGTACGCGAAACATATCTTGATCGGCTATCATTGAGGTGACACCTTCTCTCTGACTCCCTCCCTATTCTCAAGTTCTCATATATGCTTCTCATGAATATATATGACCCGTGTAATCAAAACTTATGTGTAGATATGAGAAAGAAGGGAAGCCATCTGAGTTGGCCAATATAGACATATTTGTGAGTACAGTGGATCCTATGAAAGAGCCTCCACTCATTACTGCCAACACGGTTCTGTCTATCCTCGCCGTAGATTATCCAGTTGACAAGGTTGCATGCTACGTCTCAGATGATGGTGCCGCCATGCTGACTTTTGAAGCCCTCTCAGAGACATCCGAGTTTGCAAGAAAGTGGGTCCCATTCTGCAAGAAATACAAAATAGAACCGCGAGCCCCAGAGTGGTACTTTGTTCAAAAGGTTGATTACCTAAAAGACAAAGTGGACCCAACGTTTGTTAGGGAGCGACGAGCCATGAAGGTTTGAATGCTTTTCCTTCGTTTGTTTGTGTCATTAGTCCAATGATTATCAAATCTAATGCGCAATAACATGCACGAAATCTCGCCAAGAGTCATGCGCATTGGAAATTGATTTGACATCATTTTCTTGAATTCATTCCGGAAGATACATCTTCATTTGATGTCATCTTGTTGTTTTGATGCAGAGAGACTATGAGGAGTTTAAAGTTCGGATCAATGGATTGGTTGCCACAGCAAAGAAGGTCCCTGAAGAGGGTTGGACGATGCAGGATGGAACTCCATGGCCCGGAAACAATGTCAGGGATCATCCCGGCATGATCCAGGCAAGTTGTTTTGGCCCCATCTAAAATAATTTAGGGTCCTAAGAGATATGATCATACTTACATACACCATCTTCTGCAGGTGTTTCTTGGTCACAATGGTGTTCGTGACCTCGACGGAAATGATTTACCACGTCTGGTTTACGTGTCTCGTGAGAAGAGGCCGGGTTTTGATCATCACAAAAAGGCTGGAGCCATGAATGCTCTGGTAGATCTCTCTCCCTTTCTGTACGTACTTGGCATTAATATCTTTTTGATTCATCTGTTAATTTTTTTTTTCTTCTGCTGAATATTCAAGATACGAGTCTCGGCAATCATCTCAAATGCTCCCTACATACTCAATGTTGATTGTGACCACTACATAAACAACAGCAAGGCGCTTCGTGAAGCCATGTGCTTCATGATGGACCCCACTTCAGGAAAGAAGATCTGTTACGTCCAATTTCCTCAGCGATTTGATGGGATTGATCGTCATGATAGATACTCAAATCGGAACGTCGTTTTCTTTGATGTAAGGGCTTAACATTATCTATTTACATGTATTCCCAAAAGCCATTCTTTTTCTGGAAAAGCTAGTTCCTTGTTCTTTTCTTTTCTTCTTTTTTTTTTTTTTTTTTCTTTTTAATGATTCTACTTTATACAACTACAGATCAACATGAAAGGTTTAGATGGGATTCAAGGACCGATTTATGTTGGAACTGGGTGCGTCTTCAGAAGGCAGGCACTCTATGGCTATGATGCTCCCAAAAAGAAGAAAGCCCCAAGGAAGACCTGTAATTGTTGGCCAAAATGGTGCTGCTTTTGTTGTGGATCTAGGAAGAAGAACAAGAAAGCAAAGTCAGACAAAAAGAAAACGAAAACTAAGGATGATACGAAGCAGATTTGCGCACTAGAAAACATTGAGGAGGGAATAGAAGGTAAAGGATAATTTCATAATTGCCAGTCCACTTAATTTCCGCAAGTCGCAAATTTTCAGTTCCTTAACTAAGTCCTTCACTAGAATGCGAGACAAGTTGTTTCATATAAAAACTATTATAACAAACTGTTTCAATTTGGATAGTTATCATTTGCATGCTGATCCTCCAGCTATAGGCGCATTCGTTTTATGAGGAAATCTCTTCCTTGTTTGTACGTGCACATAAATTTTTTACTAATTAATGTAGTACCACTTCTTTTGCAAAAAAATAAAATGAAAAGTTTGAATGTTCGGGCTGCTTCTGTTTTTTGTTCATGATATGTTTTACTGTTACAAAACTAATCATTTCTTTTTATTGGAACTTTGCAGGAATAGATAACGAAAAATCAACGCTGATGACCCAAACCAAATTTGAAAAGAAATTTGGACAATCAAATGTTTTTATTGCTTCGGCACTTTTGGAAGATGGCGGTGTTCCCAAGGGTGCATCTTCTGCATCACTCTTGAAAGAAGCCATTCACGTTATTAGTTGCGGATATGAGGACAAAACAGACTGGGGAAAGGAGGTATGCAGTTGTGCTTTTCTCTGCAAATTGGAATTACTAGACTGAAGCTTTTTTTGTAATTATTCTGGAGAAAATTTGACAATTTGTACTGTCTTGTCTAAATTTTAATTGCATTTCAGGTCGGTTGGATATACGGCTCGGTTACAGAGGATATTCTGACTGGGTTCAAGATGCACTGCCATGGCTGGAGATCAGTGTATTGCATACCCAAAAGGCCTGCATTTAAGGGTTCTGCTCCTATCAACCTTTCAGATCGGCTGCACCAGGTTCTTCGTTGGGCCCTGGGATCCGTTGAGATACTGTTGAGTAGGCATTGTCCAATATGGTATGGCTATGGGTGTGGTTTGAAGTGGTTGGAGCGCTTTTCGTACATAAACTCCGTTGTTTATCCTATTACGTCAATTCCCTTGCTCGCATACTGCACCTTGCCTGCTATCTGTCTACTTACCGGGGAGTTTATCGTCCCTGAGGTAATTTAAATTATGTTAATCTGCTCTGGAAAATTTATTCTACACGTTGAAACATAAGTGTTTTAGCTAACATTTCCATCGTGTTACTTTTGTTTTTTGGTAAATCACCATGTTACTTTTTTCGTAACTTACTCTTTAATAAAATTTCATTCTATTTTGGTCTTTCAGATTAGCAACTACGCCAGCATCATCTTCATGGCCCTCTTCTTATCCATCGCCGTGACCAGTATTCTTGAGATGCAGTGGGGTGGTGTTGGCATACACGATTGGTGGAGAAATGAACAGTTTTGGGTGATTGGTGGCGTCTCGTCACACCTATTTGCTCTTTTCCAAGGTCTGCTTAAGGTGTTGGCTGGGGTAAACACAAGCTTCACTGTCACGTCCAAAGCAGCCGACGATGGAGAGTTCTCGGAGCTTTACATGTTTAAGTGGACGACGTTGTTGCTACCACCATTGGTCTTGTTTATCATGAATTCTATTGGAGTCGTTATCGGGGTTTCAGATGCCATCAGTAACGGTTACGACACGTGGGGTCCACTCTTTGGTAGACTCTTTTTCGCCATATGGGTTATAGTGCATCTCTATCCATTCCTAAAGGGTTTCTTGGGCAAACAGGACAGGGTTCCAACAATCCTTGTGGTGTGGGCAATTCTTCTGGCATCAATATTCTCGCTTTTGTGGGTGAGAATCAACCCATTTGTCTCTAAAGGCGATATTGTGTTGGAAGTTTGTGGATTGAATTGTGACTAAAGATCGGAACAAGGTTGAGATGGAGATGGTGTGAAGCTTTCTTGTAGAAAAATATGCACAAGTGAAAATGTTTTGTTTTTTGTTTTTTTATTATTCAGTCAAAGCATCCGAAAAGTCGTATATGGTGAATAAAAAGAATGAAGTGCACAGTTGAATCAGTTTGGTTGGGATGCATGTAGATATCAAAGGAACTGGAATCTGACACAGTTGAGATTTGTTTTTTGCACAAGGGTTTTTTTCTTTTTCATTCTTTATTATACATGGACAGTGTGTTGTGTTGAAAAAGTATTGTATTCAGGGTCTCTGTAAAATCCCATGAGAGAGAGAGAGAGAGAGAGAGAGAGCATTCAGTCTGTCTTAATTCATAATTTTATAAATAAGGGACCTCCTGAAGCCTAGCCTCAACAAAAGTGTCTTCTGTCTGAAAGTGAACCTGGTCTGGTACACATACTATTTTTAATATTTTATGTTGCACTTTCTCTCTCTTTCTCAGGGCTCTTTGTTGTATCTGTATTTTTTGACTGAATCAAATAATCTCTCTCAATCCAAGTGATGTATAACTTTTGAATGTCCAAGATTGTCTGGCGAACGAAGAAATTGCTCTTATAAGTTCAGAACTTTACAGTAATTGTCTATTTGATTCTTCTTTACCGAAAAAAGAAAAATAAAATAAAATAAATAAGAAGTATGTGATTCTCTTTTTTAAAAGATTTGGAAAGTTGATTGATTCTCATGCCTTTTCCCGTCAAAAGCTTGATTTGTTTTTATCTTGACATCGCGTTAAAGGGTGATAAACACCTGTCTGAAAGCATTCAATTACTTTATATAAATATATATATATATATTTAAAAAAAAACGAACAAAAGAAACCGAAGTGATTGAATATAGAGACACATTTCAAATTTGATGGTTATAAGATTACTTTTAACATCAATTCACATGTAGGCTCTACAATTCAATCCAAACAGGAAAAAAGTGAACAAACATTAAACAAGTTCAAATCTAAAACTGCATGAGATATGCTTTAAGTTAAATGGTTTCTTTTTTTTTTTTTTTTTTTTTTTTTTTTTTGCAACCTAGTCCTCATCATCTTCAAGGAAAACAAATAATGATTATCATCAAAAGAATAACCCAATGGTTTTAAGCCTAATTCTTCTGTAAATCTCCGAGTGGTCGCCTCTTCGACCTGTGAGGGGTAGTGATGCTATGAACTAGGTCCCTCTTAGTAGTCCCAATGTTTTCTTTCATGGCATTAAGCTTCTGAACACTTCTGGGAGTTAATGGGACCATAAAAGTAGTGTTGCTCTTCCTTGTAGGAGGATTGGCAGATCCACTCATGCTTTCCAACAAGTTACATTTCTCTTGATGCCCATCTCCAAAAGCAACAGCTGCAAAAAATTTATCACAAAAAATAAAAAAAGGGCCATAGACATTGTCATTTTGATCCCCAGATATAAAAACTTGAATTTATTAGTTTTATCTGGAGATTCCATACCTTCAACACCAGAGTTTACATGAACTTCTGCTTGCTTCGAGTCCTCGCTAGTTTCACTGATCACCTGGTCTTCCAAGTTCCTTTCATGTAGTTTCTCAATTTCCTCTATTTTTCTATCTTCAGAAAACAAATTCAGCGCCAAACCAGTGAATAAAGGAAAATCATCACAAGACTCCAATGTGTTCTTCTCTGTATTTTCCAAAAATGGGAAAACCATATTAGTAAAGACAAGCCAGCTTGTGCTGAATCGAAGGACAAAAAGGCCGCAACGATTTAAATGAGTGTTGCCTTGTAAACTTACCTTTAAGGTTTACGCGCATACAGTCTCCGGGAGAAGCAATCACCGATGAAACACCTGAGCATTGAACATCCTTTTCAGGCTGCAGTTCCGAGAGAACTTCCTCAAAATCTGCAGTGTCCTTGGATGCACCAAAAGATACGTCCACATTTTCTGTTACTAGGACCAAATATTTGCTGTTGCTCTTCCTTGTAAGATTGGCAGATCCACTAATGCTCTCCAATAAGTTTGCCTCCCGACCCTTCTCTTGACAATCATCCTCAAAAGCAACAGGGAATTTATTCTTGACGTTTGAACCCATCTCGTTCTCAAGATGACTACATTGCTCTGCAGAAACTTCTGCAATTGTAACAACAGTATCATCCCCTTTCTTCATGTCCTCACTTGTTTCATTCATCACATTGTCTTCCAAGATCCTTTCATGTAGTTTCTCAAGCTCCTCTCGTTTGCCATCTTCAGAAAACAAATTCAGCTCAAAACCAGTGAATAAGGAGAAGTCATCAATAATCTCCAACGTGTTCTTCCCTGTATTTATCAAAAATGGGAAACGCATTAGTAAAAAAAAACTATGCAGTACTCAGTTAAAGGACAAAGGCGATACTGAAGTGCATACCATCTCTGGAAGCAGCAGTCACCGAGGAAACAGCAGAGTGTTGAACGTCCTTTTCAGTGTCCGTTGGTGCAGCGGAATATAATTCCACATTTTCTGGATTATGCAAATGAGGTTCTCCAATTTGTTTGGGACTAATCTTGCTGCTGAAAACATTGTTTAAATCCAGATAATCAACATCTTCTGTCCAGCAAGCTTCTTTTGACTTCTTTCTGCGCTGTCCCGAGCCTGTTTGATCAGTTCCAAGCTCGTTATTTCCTTGGATGGGTGAATCCATTGCTGTGGAAACAATACCTACAAAATTAGAAAATAAAAATTATGGATGCAAGCGTTTTTTCTTCTCCAAAATTGTGGTGGTAAAACAAATTCACAACCACACCTCTCTCTGCAGTAACCATCTCTATTCCTCTGCCTTTTGTGATCGAATCTCTTTCTGCATTACATTCAGATTCCATTCCTGCATCAACCACAGATATGAATTATCTTCAATCGGTTATGCCAGTCCTACACAGCTAAACAAATTTGTTAAAAATCAGCTTTCTGTCATTTATCAATAAATTAAAACTTCAACTTTCAGAAGGACGCTAATCAAAAGATAATCACGGAAACATTGTGCAATGAGAAGGTAATTATCCTCTGTTTTTTCTTCTCCAAAATTGTGGTCGTAAAACAAATTCGCAACACACCTCTCTCTGCCGTAACCATCTCGATTCCTTTGCGTTTCGTGACGGAATCTCTTTCTTCATTACATTCAGACTCCATTCCTGCATCAACCACAGATATGAATTATCTTCAATTTGTTATGCTAGTCCTACACAGCTAAAAAAATTTGTTAAAAATCAGCATTCTATCATTTATCAATAAATTAAAACTTCAGCATTCAGAAGAACACTAATCAAAAGATGATCACCGAAACATTGTGCAATGAGAAAGTAATTATCGTTTGAACCTGTTGAAGTTTTTCCAGTAGGGGTGTCAGCCAGTAACTTGATATCTATAGAGCTTTTCTCTTTCAGTTGATAGTCATCCGCAAATTTACATGGCGAAATTAGTGGCTCACATACCAACTTAGTACCATCCTCAATGTTGGAAGAACAAATTCTGCTGCTCATGAACTCATCATCAGCTTCTTTTTCAGTTGAAACTATTTCATTTTCGTGAATGTTGGCCAACTTAGTATGGTCACTGATATCACTGTTATCCACAACTTCATCTGCATCAAGTTCAGTTTCCGCCTTGAACATGATAACCTGAGAATTAGAATCGCCTACCATTCTTGCAATGCTTGTTTTACTACCCGTAGTTCTTGCATCCCTGAACAGAGTTATTTGAGGCTTTGGAAGCATTTCTGTCAAGGTCCCCGAAAACTTCTATATTACTGTCAGGCTCTGCAAACTTCACTTCGTCATGGTGCATCACAGTTTCTACAGTTTCAGTCAACGTCATTGGATCTTCAATCTCATGATTGACGGACAAAGCAACACTTACATCATCTAGAGCAGTGTGATAATTTTTTGGAACTTCAATTGTGTGCTCTAGAAGCACCCTCTCCGTAGCCACTCCACCAAGAGGAAGCAACGGCCCATCATTTTCTTCCTCCATCTCTGTTCTTTCACTGGATGCATAAGCCTTTTTATCCTCTTCCTTTCCACTATTGCTTAACACGTTGTCAATACCAGGCTCAACTGTAGCATCACATTCATAGCCCTCAGTCTCCACAGCTCCTGTCATCCTTCCTTCATCATTCTCCAAAGCACAAGAGTCCCTAATCTTAAAGAATTCATCCGCAAGAGCCTCACGCTCCATATACTCCTGGATTATGGCAGATGCATCATCTTGCTCATTTGAACTTCCACCATCTCCTGTTATAATCTCTTCCGATACAGCGGGGACAGTGTGATGCTCACACTCACCAAGTTGCCCCTCAGAAATTACATCATTTTTTTCAGTCATTACTAAATTTCCCTCTACCTCCTTGTCTTTCTCAACATGCTTACTTTCTAAATTGGTCTCCTCCAAGAGTTCATGTGATTTTTTAACGTTATCTTCTTGGCCATTTCCCAAACTCAAACTGGTGAACTCCACAGAGCAAACATGAAGCTCGGAGACTCTTTCATCTGTATTTCGAAAAAAATGCAAATAAGGTAAATTTAACTATTATGTATCAAGTAATTCTAAAACCAGTTTAACTATCATGTATCAAGTAATTCTAAAACCTCCAGAAAGATGTTTTGCCCTATAATATTAATTTTAAGCGTTAGGTACTGGCTGAATTTGTACTAGTCTAAAAGGGATCAATGTAGAATATTTATCAAAGAAGAAATAAACTTTAAAATGCTTAAACTCCATAGTTAAAGATACTGACAAAGAGATGGAGAAACATTCGGCTCGAAGCCAATTCTGGAACATGCTTCAGGACTGCCACAAGAGAGATCGACATAAAATTTGATTTCTGGATAGTTTTCCTCACCCAACTTGTTGGCATTGTTGATATTACTGTAATCAATGTTTTCATCTGAGCATGTTGCATCAGTTTCATCTTCAGCTTCTAGGACTTCAACATTTTCATGGGCATGGTTCACTGTAACCTTCCGATCACCATCCTTTGTATTGTCTTCTCCTCCTTCAACCAAGTAATAGTCCAAATTGCCTGAAGCAACCTCGAAAGTTGCAACATCGCAGTTTGCTGTTTTTGAACTGCCCTTGGCATCCATTCCACTGTCCATTCTTCCAATGCTATCTTTTACATTAGCATCATTCGCAGCAAATGAAGTGCTTCTAGTCAAGTGAAAAGAAAAATTTTCATGTCTTTCGAGTTCACCAAACTTGGGTTGCTCAATTTGCAGCACTGTTTGTGGAACTTCATAAGCCGCAGACCCCATCTCATTTGAAGCATTTGGAGAGTGGCCTAAATGTACGTCTTGCAACTTCTCCGAAGTAAAATGAAGCAGTGACCCAGGTTCACAATCTTCTTTGAAAGCACCCTTTTCAACTTCATGATTTGAACACATTGACAAACTTTTTTCCTGAGTCTTCTCATCTGCAAATCAACAACTTCTTAAGGTTTTTTTTTTTTTTTTTTTTTTTTTTTAGGAAAAAACTCAGGTCTTCTCCTTTTACACAATCAGAGCATCTTTAACTTTGATATGATTTTCCTTCCTCAAATAAAGACAGGAAATTTATTTTCTAAAACGACTCACATGTGAAGTTTAAAGATATCAAAATTACTATATAATTTAGTAATGAAATGCCTATTAGTTCTTGCCCAAATGTATTTTGAAATGGTAGACAGTCTAAGTACCAGCTATCCCGTAAATGTTGTCATTATATGTGAAAGGAATAATTCAATGTCACACGACAACAAAAATCAAAACCTTGTTTGGTAATGTTGCATAAGAAAATAGGAGAAGATGTGCATAACAAAACAACTTCAACCAGTGTGTCCTTACTTGGAAAAGGTTCATGAAATGTGCAATTATAATTTTTTTTGCAACAATAGCAAATGCTAAAAGTACTTTCAAACAAACTCCTTGAGTGAATTCCACCCGTCAACAAATTAATGCTTTCGAGTAGTAAAAATATGACTTAAAAAGAATCAGAAAGAGGGATGTTGCTCACACCTTGACTTTCTGGTTCAAATGAAGATGGAAGTAATACAGCAGTATTGCTCGAGGCAACTTCACCATAATGGCCTTCCTCAAATGTTTCTTTTTCAACGTCATGAGGAACAACCACATCCAATTTTTCAGCTTCCTGAGACGAGTTCTCTGCATTTTTTACTGGCTCCCAACTTTCACTTTTTACCAAGCCAATTCTTGAACTTGCTTCGGGGCTTTCAAAAGAGCGATCAACATATAATTGGATTTCTGGATGGTTGTCCTCATCCAACTTCTTAGCATTCTGAATTTGCAGCATGGTCTGTGTGACTTCATTTGATGACTCCTTTGTAACTTCACACGCCGTTGACCCCCTTTCATTTGAGGCCTCTTGAGCGTCACAATCCTTTTCCTCCTGCACCTTCTCTGCAGTAAAATGAGGGAGTGAACCTGGTTCACCTTCATTCAATGCATGCTTTTCAATTGCCTGATCTGGATACATTGTTACCCTTATTTGTTCAGCCTTCTCATCTGTGCAACAACAATTTCTTAAGTTGAAAAATATCGTGTTTGTAAGACAATTTACTTTATAAAGACAGGATAATTTGTTCTTGCTTATTATTATATACTACACTTAAGAAACTTTTTTTTTTTTTTTTTCCTTTTTTCGTAGAAATATACTTGGAGAATACTACCACAGTATTTGTCGTAAATTCCCACAAATGCCAACATTTTATGTAAACAGGATTAATTGAATATCACACAACGTCAAAAATCAAATCTCTATTTGAGAATGATGCACAAGAATATAAGAGGGAAAAAAGTGTCCTCGGATATTTCCCAACATTAAAAGGTTTTTCAACTTAACCTGCTCTGGAGAACTACATTATTTTCCACGTAAGCCAAAATCCAATTAAAACCATTGAAAAAAGAAGTTAATATGAAACATTTAGTATGTTAAACTAAAACAAGCTGGATCCGTGTGCCCTCTCCCATGCACACACTCACATATATACATATATACATATATATATATGTATATATATGTTTCAAATGATATCTTCAAGAGTTAATAGGCAGCTTTACTTACCATTAGTTCCGTAAGGGACATTGTCAAAGCAGCCTTCTGAATCTTCCTGAGTTGGCTTGTCGTCAACTTGTCCATCATTCTTGTCGAAAACTCGGAGAGCACTGCCACCTGACTGTAACTTTTCTTCAGAACCCCCATGAACAACCTCCTGAACAATAGATGGTAATTCAGGCGTCCCAGGTTCTTTAGTCTTGCCAGAATTGTTTTGTTCCTCATGGAAACTAATCTCTCTTATGAATATTGTTCCATCAGAAACTTCAATCCCATCTACAACACAAAATAAAACAAAAACAAAAAACAAAATACTTCCAATCAAATTTCTTAAAAAATCACTTTAAAATTCGGGGGGGAGGGGGGAAAGGAATGTTGCACACCTTGAATTTCTGGTACAAATGTGGATTGAAGTAGTGAAGCAGTATTGCTTTCTTTTTTAATGTCATGAGGAACATCTGTACATAATAGTTCAGCTTCCTGAGACCAGTTCTCTGCATCTTTTACTGGCTCTTGACTTTCACTAACTTCGCTTATATGATCTTGAACTGGGTCTGCATTCCCAATGGGATCAAATTCTACCAAGTACCGATGATCCTCTTGGACGTCAGTATCTTTTTCACCCTCAACTGACTGACCATCCAACTTGTCAATTTGAAGATTTATGCTTTTTCCAATCATAGATCCTATTTCCAGTCGATCATTGACGTCCAAGGGGTCGGAACATTCACCTACAGTGTAAACACATGCCATAAGGAAAACCCCCCACCCAAAAAAAATGTAATTTATCACCATTAGCATTAGGCAATAGGCAAGAAGAAAATAAACTTTACCTTCAGAATTTGCTTGACTAATGGGCGAGAAACCATTATCCGAAGAGATTGGACCCACATTGGTAATCTTATTTGGACACCCCGTTGCTTCATCTGATTTACCATAACCAGAGTCACCATTCGTCGACAACAAGTTGAGCGAAGTCTTGATATTCTTACCAAGTGAACTTTCTCCATCTTCTTCAACTATGCTGCCTTTCTCGTCCTCAACAGTGATGTCAATATCCGAATATAGATTCAACACGTCATCAGTGACTTCCTCATTTACAGCAGAGACCGGAACCGTGTCAAACTGGTTCGTGACAGCCGACATTTCCGTCACTTCTTTGTTGCTGTACAAGGCAGGATCGGTTTTGCTTGCTAGAGCTTCTGGCACAGCAAACCCGACTTCTGCATCTGACGATTCCTGGCGGGTCTCCTTTTCACCTTTCCTGCTTGTCAGTTTTGACAGTTCAACTATCTTTCTTTTGGAAATATTTCGTTTAGATTGTCTTGTAGGCTTTTCATTTACAGGTCCCTGAGCAACCACAGAACTCCTCTCGTTCAACACTGGCCCTTTTCTAACTTTGGTTCGCATATACTTTCCAACACCTTCAGCAATTTCGCTCACATTGTCAGAAGTTTCGATTGAAACTTGCCTGGTGGTATTACGAGCAGACCGCCTTGTAGGTTTAGCCACACAAACAGGTGCTTCTCTTACTGGACTCATCCTTCCATCGGTTTCATGAGTTGTCAACTGCCCATCAAGGCTGAACAATCGAGTATTGCGCCGGGTCCTCCTCGAAGGGCCGTCATGAAAAGATTGCTTCATTGCGTCAACATTTGGTTTGATCTCAGAAACCTCCTCCAATTCCATGTTCTTCAATCGCTTTCTCGACTCCTTCAATACCTCTTCGTTTTCAATATATTCACCAGCAACAAGTTCACTTGCCATCCTTTCCTTCTTGCCTAAACCCTTGGAAGGTTCTTCAAGTTGAAGAACAACACCTGGGCATTCTTCCTGAATCTCTATGACGGCTCCACGTTGACTATCACTATCAACTGCAGAATCATTCCCGTTAGCCCGAGTTCGAGCCCTTGTAATCCTACTACTGCAATAACCAATCTTCCCCAGATCCTCACTGAAAGCACTTGACTTCTCTTTCTTTTTCAAATTCCGTTTTGAATTCTCGGGAACCTTTTCGGGTTTAGCCCGCTTCTCCAAGTTATTATCCGCAAAAGTCCCTGACTCCTTCCTCCTTCTCAACCGCACCCTAATCGATTCTCTCCTCGATTCATCAACAGTTTCCTTTCCCCTTCTCACTCTCTTCTCTGAATCTTCTTCAACTACAACAACACTGCTACTTTGTGCCCTGGACCTCAAGACTCTTACTGGATTTTCTTCCTCAACCTTTTTCTTTTTCGTCGCATTCTTTCCAACCGTCGATTTCCTCTTCCTCGTACGTTTCGTTTTCAATTCGTAATCTGATTCTGACTCTACATCCGAACCCTCAAATATGAAAGTTTCATTTTCGGGACTGAACCTTACTTTCTTGACGATCTTCGTAACAATCACAGAATCGATTTCACTATCAGTGCTTAAGGTCTTCTCTTCTTCCTGTTTACAACAAGAATCAGCAAAAAAGAAATGAAATTAGTCAACTTGTAACCAAAACCAGTTTTGGAAGATTAAAAGCTACACACAGAGAGATTTGAACCAATTACAATATTCTCATAACCTGTACCCCTAAGAAACGAATTATTATATCTGAATAGACAAGTTTCTACCCTTGAAGAAAAAGAGTTTACATGCAGTTTCTCGGAAAGCAAACACAAAATTTGAACCAACAAAATGAAATCGAGAGAATACGAGGGGATTCACATTTTCGTATTTTCGCCAATAATCATGAAATTTTCAAGTTTTTTACTGGACACATAAAATCTTTGGAAAACAAATTTCTTCCCTTGAAAAGAGTAATTCCAGACACAAACTATGAAGATTAAAACTTTAAAAGGCATACAAGCCTTAGGAAAAACAGGTTTGTTGAAAGAAAGGAGATGATGATTTTTTCCGGCGAGTTTTCTGAGAAAACAAACAGAAAGGGAGAAGGAAAAAGAGGACCTTGTTGTCCATGAGAAGGGAAGAGAGGCGAGATGCCATTTCTCGATTGGAGAGATTGGCAGGAATTCCATGCTTCTTGCAGAGAGCTTGAAGCTCCTTCCTCTTCATTCCCGCAAAATCCATTTCCGTTTCAATCCAACAAGAAACGTTTCTTCTACTTTTCTCATCAATCAAACAGAAAAAAACAATTGTTATGCGAACGTTTCTCCCTTCTCTTTGCTCTATTCCCCTTTCTGGTCCGATTGTTTAAAAGTCCGTTGTGAGTTGGTTTATTCTTTCTTTTTCGTTTTCTTTTATTTTGAAATTTTAAAATTGTACTGTTTTCCCGCTCTTGAGAAGTTTTGGTTATTCCGATTTTCACGAGTGGGTAGAAGAATTTCCTACACGCGTTTAGAAGAGCGGAATTTACCCTATTTTGGATGAGTAAAAAATCATTTGCCTTATTTTTTTCCGTCATTTTCTCATTTTAAGAGAGAAAAATTATCTTATTTTTAAATTTATTTTGTACAATATTTTTTTGGAAAAAGATAAATTTTTACACATATAAACATTATCTTATTCTCAAAAAAAAAAAAAAAAAGGCTTTCTCATTTACAACAATAAAATTTTTCTTTTCGAAAATGAACATGTGATTCAAAAGGAGTCTTAGGCCTCGTTTGAAAAAACATCTCAAACTATACTTTTTCATCTCAGTTTTTATTTTTTTCTGAAAAAATTTTTGTTTTTTCTGAAAAGTCAACAAAAATTTTTAACTTAAATTTAAAATTTTTAACTCAAACTCATTCACCAAACGGACCCTTAGCTTGTGTTTGGTTCGCTAGTTGGAGATGAAATTTTTAAGTTGAAATTGGTTGATTTTTCAAAAACTAGTTATAAATTTTGTTGATTTTTCAGCAAAAATAAAATAAAAATTAAGATGAAAAATACAGTTTAGTTGGAGTTGAACAGACAAAGTCTTAAAATTGTAGGAGTATAATAATACTTTCGGTAACAGAAGTCTTTAATGTCTGCGAGTATAGAAAATAGGAAGGTTTGTGACAAAAAAAGAAAAAAAAAAAGAAAGTTGCGAGTAATATGCGTGTATGTTCGAAAAAAAGAGACTTTGCTGACTGTTGAATTGAATTCATGGAAGATTGAAGGTTGTTTTTTCTTCGCCAATCACTTTATTGCCACCCACGTACACATGAAGATATAAGGCTCTATTTAGATACGGTGTCCATTTTCAGAAAGAAAAATTGTGTTGTTTTAAATGAAAAGATTTTTCATTTTAATAATAAGACGTTGTTTGAATGAGTAAAAATATTTCTTTTTGAAAACAAAAGGTTGTTTGGAATGAAACAAAAAGATGTTAGAAATTGTGCATTGTGAGAAGACGTTAAAAAAATTACTTTTCTTTTTCCAAAAAGGTACTACACAAAATAAGTTTGAAAATGAGATAGTTTTTCTTTTCAAAATGACAAAATGATTAAAAAAAAAATTAAGAAAAGCACTTTTTGGTAAAAAAATTTTAATTTCTAAAATTAGATATGTCTTCTAAACATAGGGTAAATGTTTTTTCTCTTTTTTTATAAGAGATAATATATTTTTTTTTCTTTTCACCTTGTAATGTGAGGATAATGTTGTGCAAGAAAATAAAAATAAACTTTTGAAATCACATGAAAATTAATGGTATTGATTTTGTATTATATTCGAATGTAATAAACGATATATACAATATATAATATATGTTTGGATGTCCTCTTTGTACATCCTAATTAAATGTAATATCAAATGTAATATATGTTTAATTTGGTTACATTTAAATAATCATTATAATATGTATTGGTGAGAGAGAATATGATGTAATAAGTAAAAGTAGATAAAAAATATGAATGGATAAATAATGTTTGAGTTGATCAACCCTTTAAATAGAGTTGTATTAAAATTGAATAAATGAGATATTAAATTAGTGTGTCAATGGTAAATTTTGATATTTGGATGAAAAAAAGTGTTCTCTACTAAAGTGCTATGTTTCATATCAAATTTATCTTATATTAAACTTTATGGCAAATTTACCACAAAATATAATCAAGGCCAGCTTTCACTTTTAATTCTTATTAGTTATTGTCTAATGTAATTATTATAATATTTTTATTTTGCATTATTTAAATACTAAAAGTTAACTTTTACAACTTTCAAAACACAATGATAATGACAAAACGTAGAAATAGCATAATTTATTGGAGTATAAAGTAAGATAATGTTATTTTTCACATTATTTTGTAACAAATATAGCATTAACATACACAATTGCATTGGAGATTAACCAACTTTCTTATTTCAAATCGAAATAAGATGATTCATATGTCAAAATGTTCACGATTTTGAAATGAATAAAACAAGATCCATTTCGCATTTTTTTTCCGAATACATTTTACATTTTTGCACTATTTTTTATTTACAGTTCATTTTCAATTTATGCTTCAACTAAATATACATTTCCAAATCAACATCACTTTCTCTCTTCCATTTTCAAAAAACTTAAACTTTAAAAGTCCATAACTTTCTTATTTCAAATCAAAATAAGATGATTATTATGTCACAATGCTTACAACTATGAAATGAACAAAATAAGATCTTTTCTACACATTTTTTTCCGAACACATTTTACATTTATAAGATTTATTTTCCATGTTTTTTTCCAAACGCATTTTTACATTTTTGTACAATTTTTTATTTACAGTTCATTTTCAATTTATATTTCAACCAAATGTACATTATACATTTCAAAATCAACCTTCAAAACTTCGTCTCTAAAAGTCTCCACAAACACACCCTATATGAGTGATTGATCCAAACACACTATCTGTTAGATTTTTTAAAAAAAATATTCTCATTAGATAATATTATAGGTAATATTATTTAGAATAATTAACTTGGATAATCCCTGAACTCTTTCAAATGTGATGGTTTGGTCCTTTTTTCTTTTTTTTTTTTGAGATGACCCTAAACTTCTACTTTCTTAGCCGTTTCAGTCCTTTTTCGTCAAAAAACTAACGGATTGGTCACGCGAGAAGCATGCTTATTGTTTTTTTAAGATCAAATATGTAATTTCCTAGGGTGTCCCCCCTCCCCCCCAAAAATTTTTTTTTTGAGATTGCCAACACCCGAAGAGACAAATCGAAGGGTTGGGAGGGGGGAGATAGAGAGACTTTTGAGAAGATTAGAAGGTATTTTAATCTTTTTACTATAAAACGATCATTTGAGCAAGATTACATTAGAAATTTAACGGAGTTTGACATAAAGAATTGAAACGGCCAAGAAAATAGATGTTTAGGGTCATCTCGATTAAAAAAAATAAAACAAAACAAAATAAAACAGGGATCAAATCATCATCTTAAACAAAATTCAGGGACTATTTAAGTCAATTGCTCAATTATCCGTTTAGTTTCTCTTTCTATAACTTCACGTCATCGTCAAACACAGAGCACTTTTCTTAACAAAGAAGTAAAAAAGATTAAAACAAACAAGTTTATACAAGTGACAAGTGAAAGCAAGATAAATTAGTTGCATGTAATTGCACCTTTAGAAACTCATCACACAGTGGACCATCTCTAATGAAATTCTAAATAAGTATGTAAATAATGAATTTTGACATTAGTAGTTCCAGACGTAGTCTAGTGATAATTGCATATCTGATTTCATCAAGAGGTGACGAGTTCGAATCCTCCATCCTAAATTTCAGTAATAATAAATAAATAAATATATTTAACATTAATGTGCAAAAAGTGTTCTCTAATAAAGTGATATATTTAATGTCATATTTTTCATAAGCTACCCATCAGTATAGTCAATCTTAAATTTAATGCTTAGCATTTGATATCTCATTTAAATTAAATACTAATACTTTACTTTTTGTGATTTTCAAAGCTTAATAATGAAAACAAAGATAGATATAACATTAGAAATAGTAATATAAGTTGGAGTACATATTTCAAGTATGTTATTTTTCATATTTGAAACAAATTTAGCATTAGTATGAATGTATACTTCAGAGATGGTCCTATAAAAAAATAATTAAAAAAAAAACAAGGAGAGAAAAATAAGGGCTGGTTTGGGGGAGGTACTCGAGACAGAGTTTTAGAGATATTTGAAATACTAGAGTTGAGATGAGTTTTGAAAATATATGCTTGGTTGAAAAAATAAGGGGGTGTTTGGGATTTGAGTTTAAACTCAAAATTTTCATATCAATTTTTGTCTTTTTCTGAAAAAGTTTTTTATCTTTTTTGAAAAGTCAACAAAAATTACTATTTAAACTTGAAATTTCCAACTCAAACTCATTCACCAAACGGACCTTAATAGTTTGGAATAAAAAAGTGTAAAAACTTGAAATGTGTTTTAAAGAACATAGGAAATTAGGTTAAGTGGCATTTTTTATTCAACTAATTTAATAGATGACCGAACTGTTTTTATTTAGCAAAATGGCCATTTGTCTTTTTTTTTTTTTTTTTTTTTTTTTTTTTCAGATTTGCTCAATCAATGATTAAATAATGGTTAATTAGATATTGACTATGAAATCTAGGATTTACAATATTGTAACAAATTTAACTATATTATGTAGTCAATCATTGATTGACTTTTTAAGAAAAATGATGGATCATTTTAGAAAAATTACATTTTAACTAATTTTTATAAAATTCGGTCATTGTTAATAAACCTTCTTTTAAAAAAAAAATACTATATTTAGCTATAATCCAAAAAATATATATATATATATATATATGGAACTTCTTTCGTTTATTTCGAAAGTCTATGCCATTTAAAATATATATATATATCTCATATTTGGACTTAAAAATACAACGTTATGAACTTTTAAAATTTAAACTTACTATAACCATTTAAATATGTGAATAGTGAAAAGTAATTCTATTTAAAAAAAAAGACAAAAAGAAAAAAAAAGAAAAAGAAAAAGAAAAGAAAGGTGGTTTCGTTCCCCCAAAAAGTAGTGGTTTAACTGAAGGCATGATAGTTATAAAAATTGAGGTGTGGCGTTGGGTGTGAGAGAATAAATAAGGCACGTGAACTAAGATCTAAAAACCATTGAATTTGTTGTTAGAAAAGAGATTTAATTTACACTAGTAAAAATTATAGATTACGCGACGGTTATTTACCATCGTGTAAAGTTTACACGACGATTAGACAACCGTTGTGTAATCCAGCATCGTGGAAGATATCACGACGATTCCATAACCGTCGTGGTATCTTAATATTATACGATGGTTCACACCGTCGTCAAATCAAGAAATATAATAGCAAATGCCAAAAATTGAGAACTTTACACGACGGTTTTCTTCCAAAACCGTCCAAAATCGTCGTGTAATGTAGTGATTACACAACGGTTTCGGCTCAAAACCATTGTATAATCACTATATTACATGACGGTTTTGACCCGAAACCATCGTGTAATGTATGCCATTACACGATGGTTTTGGCTCAAAACCGTCGTGTAACTGGGCTTGAATTTAAAAAGAATTTGGCTTTTTTTTTTACAATGGCACACATTACACAACGGTTTCGGAGCAAAACCGTCGTGTAATATGTGCCATCACAAAAAAAAACGTCAATTTTTTTTTAATTCAAGCCCAATTACACTAGAATTAAATTTTATATGATTATCTAAAATAGAAATCCATTTTGACATTTCATCGAGCATGTGGTGGGTGGATAAAAACCATGTTAAAAAATATGTGTAAAGTGTCAAAACCATGCACAAAACATTCATCTCCAAAAAGCAACAATTAAAAAAAAAAACATTCAAACAACACTACAAATTACACTCTACGCAAGTTATTAAGGCATTTTGTGTTCGTACTTTTGTTAGAAAACAAGAAATTGAGCAATATGGAAGTCACCTTGCTTTTCTTCAAAGAAAAATAGTCACGGCCTTGATGGGAACACCAGAAGAGAGAGGTGGTGTCGACGGTGGCGGGGAAAAAAACCGGCGCTATGGCGGCAGTTTGGGAAAAGTTTGAAGTGGCGGCGGCATGACCAGATTTTAAGTTAGGGGGGTCGGGCGGGTAAAGGAGGTGGGGAGGAGAAAAGTTTGAGTTGTCTAGAGGGTTGAAGATGAAAATAATGATAAATGAAGAGGAAAGTGTATTTAATTAATAGGTTTTCGTGCGAATTTCAAAGCATGAAATTTGAAAATTTGAAAATTTTCAGAAAATTACAATTGTTACCGTCGTGTAATCCTAAGATTACACGACGGTTTTTATAACCGTCGTGTAATCCCTTTTTTTTTTTTGAAAATTTGAAAATTTTAAAAATTTTCGAAAGATTACACGACGGTTTTCTATAACCGTGTGTAATCCGAGGATTACACGACAGTTTTGCTTAAAACCGTCGTGTACTCTTAGGATTACACGACGGTTTTTATAACTGTCGTGTAATCCTTTTTTTTTTTTTAACATTTAAAATTTTGAAAATTTTCGGTGTAATCCTTTTTTTTTTTTGAAAATTTAAAAATTTTAAAAATTTTCGGAAGATTATACGACGGTTTTCTATAACCGTCGTGTAATCTGAGGATTACACGATAATTTTTATAACCGTCGTGTAATCCTTTTTTTTTTTTTTTTTTGAAAATTTTCAGAGGATTACACAATGGTTTTTATAACCGTCGTGTAATCATTTTTTTTTTTTTTGAAAATTTAAAAATTTTGAAAATTTTCGAAAGATTACACGATAGTTTTCTATAGTCATCGTGTAATCTGAGGATTACATGACGGTTTTGTTCAAAACCGTCATGTAATCCTTTTTTTTTTTGTTTTGAAATGTTGCTGGATTACACGATGGTTCCAACAAAACCGTCGTGTAATCCTATGGGTCACACGACAGTTCATCAAAACCGTCGTGTAATCCTTTACACAACAGTTTTGTCATACCGCTATGTAATCATGTTTAAGATGACGGTTTCACAAAAATCGTCGTGTGTTTTCCGTCGTGTAAGCCAACTTTTATAGTAGTGTTAAGGTTGATTTGAGAAAATTATTTTAATTGAACCATTATTTAAAAAAGTAGTTATTATGGTTATTCTTGAAAGATAATATATTTCTATGGAAATTTTTATTTTAAAGATAAATATTTCAACAAGAAACATTTGAAAATGCGATATTTTATTTAGAAGGGGGAAAAAAAACTAAACAAACATTTGTTCAACCTCGAAAGATTGAAAGATTGAAGTAAAAGAGCTTTTGTGGCCCCTTTATCCGCATGAAAGCAAATGGAGCAAGTGCAATGTAGCTTGATTTGCTTGGTCACCTTCTTGTTGATCCTACTTGTTCATAATATTAGGTCTATGTACCAAATTTGCTACTATGGGTCCATATCATCACCCGCTTGTTTTGGACATTTTTTCTATAAGTGTACTCATTAAATATTTACAATGTGTGTTGTTGATTGAGTGCTCGGTGCACTCCATAAGAGTGGTTGGCACATAGAGCTGGGAATTCGGGCCGGCCCGGCTCGTGGGCTTAGAGAGGATCGGGCCGTGAGCAGGCCAGGATCGAGGTCGGGCCGAGATCGGGCCAGGATCATTTTTTTTAATTTTTTTTAATTTATAATTTTTGAATAAATTTGTATATTTTTGATAATTTAGTAATTTAACTTAATATTTTATCTTAGATTAAAAAATAAAAAAATTTTATACTTTGTTAAAAAATAAGGATACAAAAAAGAAAATATAAAATTGAAATATAAAATTTTATTAATGTCATAATTGCCTCATGAAAAACTTTACTAAAGGCCTGTTTGGTTCAACCACTAAAACCATTCAACTCAAACTTTTTTTTGTCTTTTTCCTGAAAACCCATTGGGATGAAACCTTAGTAAAGAAAAAAGAGTGCAATCTTAATTCATATTTACAATTTTACAATAAAAAATATATATCAATCAGCATCAACAACCGGACGGGGGAGCCGCAGGAGTATTGTCAATATCATCGTCATAGATTATGGTCATTTTCTTAAAGTGTTGGAGTATCTCTTGATCTTCTACTGTATATTGCATCCTTTTATATGCATGTTCCCAATCTTTTAGGCATGTAAGCACCTCGACCATTTCAGGTGTTAATAAGGTCCTCTGATCTTCAATTATCCTTCCAGCTGTGCTGAATGCTGATTCAGAAGAAACTGTCGAAACAGGAATAGTTAAGATGTCACGTGCTAAACGGGAAAGCACTGGAAAATTTGTCGACTGCAACCTTCACCAATCTAAAATTTTGAAATCTTCAGTATTTGTAGTTGAGCCTAGCAGTGAAAAATCTGTATCTAAGTATTTTGCAAGCTTCGATTGTGTCGTACTCGTGGTAGTTGAACTTGCTAAAAGTGGACGAGTAAC
Organism: Ficus microcarpa; assembly: GCA_025413485.1. Classification (NCBI taxonomy): domain Eukaryota; kingdom Viridiplantae; phylum Streptophyta; class Magnoliopsida; order Rosales; family Moraceae; genus Ficus; species Ficus microcarpa. The sequence continues at coordinate 51,143,469 of CM046377.1, read as the reverse complement.
ACTCGAACTTGATGAAGAGCCCGATCTTGTTGGAGCAGAGAAAAAACCCAAAACTTTTTTCTTTTCAGATCACCAACAGTTGGAAGAGTTTCTTCGATTTCAATATTAACTTGCTGCCCGGATTTATTCTGATAACTTGCAAAAATCTCAAATAACTTGCATTTAGTGTTAGTAAATGTTAAAGAATACGTTGAAGCAAAATCTACATTTATATATTCAGAAATATGAGTAAGACCATTATAAAGACAATTTAATTTAACTATAGGATTTAAAACAATAGCAAGGCAATATAATAAAGGCATGTT
>CM046377.1:50975297-51143064 GCA_025413485.1 Ficus microcarpa | reverse complement strand
ATTGTGATCCCAATATTTCATAAACTTTTTCTCCATTTTTTCTACTATTAGTTTAAATAAATCATCATTTCTATATTCAGAAAACAATGAAGAAATAAGCATTAATTGGGTGAAAACTAGTGGAGAAGTGGGATAATAAACATCAGACAATAAAACAGTAGCATCATAAGAAGTTTCTAAAAAATAAATCATTCTTTCAGCAATATAAACCAATCAACATCAGATAATAAAATCATATTATGCTTTGTATTATAAAACATAGAAATAACATTCTTATATTCTATTGCATTTTTCAACATTAAATAAGTTGAGTTCCACCTTACCGGCATATCAGTCCCGAATTTTCGAGGTTTCAAACCTTCTGCTTTGCAATACCTCTTAAATTCAGCAATGTGAGGATTTGAATTATGTATCCAAAGGAGAGCATTACGAATTTTTTCTATGTTACTACTTACCAACTTCATACCTGATTTTACAATGAGGTTGATGATATGACATGCACAACGTTGATGTAATAAAATTCCACCAATATATTCTGACAAGTTGTTCTCAAGAAAACGAATTGCAGCGGTATTTGCCGAAGCATTATCTAGGGTGATTGAAATAATGCAATTGCTAATGCCAAATTCATTTAAAACACTCATAATAGTATCAGTAATATTTAAAGCACTATGAGAATGATCAATAAGTCTAAAGCCAATAATTCTTTTTTGTAATTATCACTGGGGATCTAATAATGTGAAACTACACTAATATAATCTTGATTTGACCTAGCAGCCCAAATATCAGATGTCAATGCAATACAAAATGTGTTTGTATTCATATAAGATATTAATGCAGTGCGTTTTTTACTATAATAAGATATAATATCACTCCTTATAATTTTTCTAGTAACGGCTTTAAATTGTGGACAAAAAGATCTTTGAATATGCTCTTCATAAAAAGTATTTTCACCAAAACTAATAGGTAAATCTGTAGAGGCAATTAAACGAGCCAGAGATTCTCTAGCTACCATGGGATCATAAGAAAACATACCTAGCAAGCCATCGGAGTTGAATTTTAGAGTGTTTTGTGTCGGTTCCCTTTCCTTGTAATGTTTCTCACCACATTTTTTACCATGGGCTAATAAGTGGCGGGTCCTATTTGCAGAGCTAGTAGTCAAAATTTTTTGGCAATTCTTACATTTTGCCGCTCTTGTTTGTATTTTTTTGCCGTCGGGGCCGGAGTCCTCTTTCTGCACAACATCAAAGAATTGCCAAGCACATAAAGTGGGTCTAGCAGTACCTTTTGGCTTTTTTGGTGGACAACTGGTGCTTCCCGAACTACTTCTTGATGGTGCCAACATTAGACTTGGTGGTATTGGAGTATTGAAACTCCTACGTCTGATCTCACGGACATTGTCCCAGCCTCCATACGGGAAATCTCCACTTCTTCAATGTCGCGGTCATCCATCCCGTAGTAATCCTCATCAAGATCAACAATTGGTTGTTAAATATTTGGATTTGGATCCATTTTGATTTTTTTTTTTTTTTGTAGGAAAGTAAGTATTAAAAATTTAAAATTTAGAAATAATGAGAATGAGAATATGAGTTATTAAAAAAAGTAGAGAAATAATGAGAATGTTGTTAGATATGTTATGATAATATGATTTATAAAATAATGGGGATTATAAAAATAATAAAAATATGAGTTATTGACTTATTGTAAATTTAGGAGATTAGACAAAAAAATTATAGAATATTAATTATTGAATAATGATAATTGAGAAATTGAAAATGACGGAATATAGAGAAAGAAATTAGAGAATAAGAGTCTAAGAGATTGAAATGAGAGAAGAATGAAGATGTGGGAAAAAATGAAATGGAAGGGTGATAAATGCACAAAAACACACTTTCGTTCATTTAATTTATTAGATAATTTACAATTTAAATAAGTATTTTTATAATATTAATTCATAATATTTTACTTTGTAAATATTTATAATTTTATTTTGATTTATTTGTTTATTTATTTATTTATTTTCCTTTCTTTCCTTCTCTTCTCTTTCCTTTCTTTTCCTTTTTTTCTCTCCCTTCTTCAGCTCCTACCAGCTCATAATTCCAGGCCAGCTGCTGACCAAGCCCACGTGAGTTTCAGGCCATTTTTCCCTTAATCAAGCCTGCGCGATTCCCTCCTCCAGCTGGCCCAGCGCGATTTTCGACCCACGGAAGTCAGCTCCCTCCAGCTCCAGTCAGCCCGCGAATCCGCACCAGACTCTAGCCCAAGCCCGTGCCAGCTCAGCTTCTCTTCAGTGCCAGCTGAGGCCCGCGAATCTCGGGCCGAAACTCCAGCAGCAACTGCCAGCTCTTTCTCCACCAGCCCAGCGCAGATTTCGGGCCGTGGGCACCAGTCCAGCTGCGTGACTTCAGGCCCGAATTTCCAGCCAAGCAATCCAGTTCCTCCGGCTGGTTTACCACGATTTCCAATCAGATTACCAGCTGGACAGCATTAATTTTGGGCTGAAAATTTATCTTTAGGTGCTGGGCATTGAAGCCTATAAAAAGGAGATTGTGTAGCAAGTATTGACGTTTTTTCCATGAATTTTTGGTTGAGTTAAGAGCCAACTTCTTTTATTTTTTTGAGGATTTTTGTGAGCATGTTAGGCTAATTTCTTTGGTGAGGCTAGAGATGATCCTATATGTATAGTGAATTTATTTGGGTTTTGATTCTCCAATGGTTTGTAAGGTTCATATATTTGAGTAAATAAATTTTCTCTCATTTTATTTCTTTATCATATCTATATATTTTGTTGTCAACTTTTATATAAATCTAGTCAAGCTCTTTTTATGTAATTGTTGAATGATAGAATATATTGATAATATTATTTTATAAGTAGTCTTTTACTGCAATATTGCTCGTAGTATATTGTCGCTTTTGGATTTCTTATGAGATAATTTTTGCTAGTTCTTTACGTAAGAATTTTATTTACTCAAATAAATTCTAATTTACAAGTTCTTCAAATCTTTATTTTCTTATTGATTGTTTGGGATGTGAAATAGTCAATTGAGTTATCTTATGAATAAAAATCTAAATAGGTAAACGAAACATATAGGGGATTCTCGATGCTTTACCACTTTTTATTATTGAATTTTTCTCTATTTTAAATTACGTTGTTTTAAATTTGTTTTAAAAAAAATTCCAAAAATATTCCCTCTCCTTCTCTCTTTGATTACTTATTCCTCTAATGCTTTTGTTTCACTAATCTTTTATTGTTTGTTTTTATTACTTCCTCGTGGATACGACCGCCCGATCTGTATTACAATCGATCGCTTGTTTTTGTATACATTTGGGCGTAATCAAATTTTGGCGTCGTTGCCGGGAAGGTGTCAATAAGCAAGATTGATCAGTAGATATTAAGCCAAAGAGGTAAGTACATTTTTGTTTTTATTCTTATTTTTATTTCTACTTTTTTTTTTATTTTTTTGCTTTTATTATATTTTTGTTCAGTTTATTAGTTTTGCCAGCTTGAGTTAGTTTAGTTTACATAATATTTGTTTTGTTTATAATTAAATAAAAAAAATTTGTTTCAGTTTTGATTTTTTTTTACATTTTATCATTTTTGTGTCCAATTGTTTATTATTATTTTTTCTTTTCTTCTCTTTTTTCTTTCTGTTAGTTTCTCTTTCCATTAATACGTTGTCAGTTTTTGATTCTCTTTGTAGTAAATTTTCTTGTGGTTTATCTTTTCCTTTTTCTTTTGACCGTTTGTCAGTTCTTTTAATTTATTGACTTCATACATTTATATTTCTATATATATATATATATATTTCTTTTCTTTTCTTCCGGTTAAGTAAAAAAAAAAGTTAGAGTTTTTATTAATTTAATTTTATTTTTACGTTTTTTTTAAAATATAAAAAAAAAATTTTCTATTTGACTGTTCCTTGTTTTTGTTGTTTTTGTTCACATTATTCAAAAAAAAAATTTTATTGTTCATATTTACAGTTCACATTATATATTTTTGTTTGTTTTTGTTTTTGTTAATTTTCATTTAATTTCCATTTTATAGCTTGTTTTTATTCCTTGTATTATATTTAGGTTTTAACTTTTTAGATTCAATTTAGTGTTAATAAATTAGGACTCATAATTTGTGTAACCTTAGGTTTTAGTGTAACATTAACTTAGGATTCTAATTGTGCTAACATCTAACATTTCATATAACACGCCATATTTTTATTTTATTTTATTTATTTATATATATATATATATTTTTTGTAAGCAATTGTGTGGAAACGTTGAAAAGTACAAACTAAGGGAGTTCTGTCTAGGAGATTGGTTTCTGTTAGCGTTCTACGCCACCAATCTTTCCTGGGAACGTTGTTCTGTCTAGGAGGTTGGTTTTTAAGGAGGTCTCGCCCCACCAATCTTTCCTAGGAGCACTCTTAGGGGCTGCGATTCGCGAATCTACATAATTGTTCTTTTTGAAAAATAATTTTCTTTCAAAAAAAAAAAGGGGGTATTGCCCGAGGTGAATGAGTCGTTATAGAAACGAACTAGGGAGATTTGCATGAAGACCTGAAAACCCTAGTGAAGTTTCTTCTTCTACGTCTAGCATTCCTCCATCTCCAAACGCTTTAGCAATTCCAAATCCTTTTGCGATGGCTCAAATCGAGGAGGTCCAACACAAGACGTTGAACGACTACCTTCACCCTATGCGTACGGCCACACCATCATGCATAATGTTTCCACCTAATCTGCCGAATTTGGATTTCAAGCCGGGTATGATTCAACTTTTGCCGACCTTTCATGGGTTAGAAAGCGAAAATCCATACGTACATATTCGAGAGTTTGAAGAGGTGATGGCCACTTTCCACAACCGAGCTGACGTTGCAGATTCTGCGCGATTGAAGTTTTTCCCTTTCTCTCTGAAGGACAAGGCCAAAAGCTGGTTGTATTCTTTGCGACCTAGGTCGATTGGAACATGGGAAGAGATGACAACTGCATTTTTCAACAAGTATTTCCCACACCATAAGACCAATGGTCTTAAATGACAAATCTCGACCTTTACTCAGAAGGACAATGAAACTCTTTATCAAGTCTGGGAGCGGTTTAAAGATTTGTTGAATCAATGTCCCCACCATGGTAACGAGAGTTGGCGCCTCGTCAGTTATTTCTACGAAGGACTCACAATCCGAGAACGTCAATTTGTGGAGATGATGTTCAATGGTGAGTTTCTCCAGAAAGATCCCGAAGAAGCTTTCGAGTATCTGAACGAGCTAGCCGAGAAAGTCCACACATGGACTGGACCAAGTGCTACTGACAGCACCAGTCGATCCCGACCCGCTGGAGTATACCAACTAAGGGAAGAGGACAACCTTAAGGCCCAAATCGAGTCTTTAACACGACAAATTGAGGCCCTCAAAACCAAGGAAAGTAGAGGAATCCACATGATCGCAAGGGCAGAATCACAAGAGCCATGCTTTGTTTGTGGAGGGATGGAACATCTAGCTAAGGATTGCCCTGCTTTTAATGAAATGAGAGGGGGTTATGAGGAACAATGTAATGCCTTAGGTGCATACAACAAGCCTTTCTCTAACACATACAATCCTGGCTGGAGGAACCATCCAAACTTCAGTTGGAGAGATTCCAATCAAACACAACCATCAGGTGGACAATGGAGAACGGAGCAACAGCCACAACCACCAAAGGCGAATTCTGCACCTTAATATCATGCACAACCGCCGAGGAGTTCTCTCGAGAATACCTTGCAATCATTTATGGAGGCGTAGACTAGGATGAACCAAAAGTTCGAATCACTTTTCACGCAATTGGTGGAAGAAAGTAAAGAGATGAAGAGTCAGATCACAAAGCTGACTAGCGCCTTGGCTGTTCAAGAAAAAGGCAAGTTTCCTTCCCAAGCTCAATCCAACCCCACGGGGCAACACATGGTACAAACCTCCAACTCAGAAGGGCGAAACATCAAGGAGGTTAATGCCATCACCATTCGTAGTGGCAAGATTTTGGATGAACCATCAAGAACTACTGTCACTTCAAGTAGTCGAGAAGTCGCTCCTAAAGAAGATGAGCCAACTGAACTTTCAGTAAAGGTGCCTTTCCCCCAAGCTCTGCGATCAACTGGGAAAGTGCTGGATAGTCAAGGTGAGATCCTCGAGCATTTGAATCAAGTAGTGGTGGGAATTCGGGCCGCCCTGCCCGGCCCAGCCCGAGCCCGACGGGCTTTTTTAAAATTTCGGCCCGGCCCGGCCCGGCCCATTTAATATTCGGGCCGGGCCGAATGATTAGAATGTAAGCCCAGCCCGGCCTGGGAGCGGGCCGGGCCCGGGCCGGAACCAATTTTTTAAATTTTTATTTAATTTTATTTTTTATTTGTAATTTTTGAATAAATTTGTATATTTTTGATAATTTAATAATTTATTTAAATATATAATATGTTATCTTAGATAAAAATTCACTTTTAGATTAGTTGGTACATAATTAACTAATTTAGCAAGTTTCCAACACAATCATAAAACCTCACACAGATCCTAATTAAAGAGCTAAAATGGAATTTCCAAAGCAAACTTTGCGAGTGAATAATTCTCCATCATTGCCGTGTTGCTGCTGTTGCAATAATGGAAGGACTTGGAATAGGAGGAGTGAGAAAGAATATTCGTTGGGCTTCTTTTCTTTTTCTTTTTTTTTTTTTTTTAACTGAGGATTTGGAACCACAACAAGCAGAGGAAAGAGAAAAAGCAGGTGAGTGGAAAGAGAGAGAAAAAGAGAAAAATTACTAAACTGGTGACTTGAAAATGTAAAAATAAAATAGGACATATTAGCAAAAATAAATTTTATTGATGTCATGATTGCCTCATTAAAAACTTTACTAAGTAAAACCCATTGGGATAAAACCTTAGTGAAGAAAAAAGAGTGCAATCTTAATTCATGTTTACAAATTTACAATTAAAAAAATATATCAATCAACATCAGTAACCGGAAGGGGGAGCCGCAGGAGCATCGTCAATATCATCATCATCGATTATGTTCATTTCGTTAAAGTGTTGGAGTATCTCTTGATCTTCGACTGTATATTGCATCCTTTTATCTGCATGTTCCCAATCTTTTAAGCATGTAAGCACCTCAACCATCTCAGGTGTTAATGAGGTCCTCCGATCTTCAATTATCCTTCCAGCTGTGCTGAATGCTGATTCAGAAGAAACTGTTGATACAGGAATGGTTAAAATGTCACGTGCTAAACGGGACAGCACTGGAAAATTTGTCGACTGCAACCTCCACCAATCTAAAATTTTAAAATCTTCAGTATTTGTAGTTGAGTCGAGCAGTGAAAAATCTGTATCCAAGTATTTTGTGAGCTCCGAGTGTGTCGTACTCGTAGTAGTTGAACTTGCTGAAATTGGACGAGTAACACTTGAACTTGATGAGGAGCCCGATCTTGCTGGAGTAGAGAAAAAACCCAAAACTTTTTTCTTTTTCCGATCACCAGCAGTCGGAAGAGTTTCTTCGGTTTCAATGTTAGCTTGCTGCCCGAATTTATTCTGATAAGTTGCAAAAATCTCAAATAACTTGCATTTAGTGTTAGCAAATGTTAAAGAATATGTTGAAGCAAAATCTACATTCATATGTTCAGAAATATGAGTAAGACCATTATAACGACCATTTAATTTAACTATAGGATTTAAAACAATGGCAATGCAATATAATAAAGGCATGTTATTGTGATCCCAATATTTCATAAACTTTTTCTCCATTTTTTCTACTATTAGTTTAAATAAACTATCATTTCTATATTCACAAAACAATGAAGAAATAAGCATTAATTGGGTGAAAACTAGTGGAGAAGTGGGATAATAAATACCAGACAATAAAACAGTAGCATTATAAAAAGTTTCTAAAAAATAAATCATTCTTTCAGCAATAAACCAATCAACATCAGATAATAATATGTTATTATGCTTTGTATTATAAAATATAGAAATAACATTCTTATATTCTATTACATTTTTCAACATTAAATAAGTTGAGTTCCACCTTACCGGCATATCAGTCCCGAATTTTCGAGGTTTCAAACCATCTGCTTTGCAATACCTCTTAAATTCACCAATGCGAGAATTTGAATTATGTATCCAAAGGAGAGCATTACGAATATTTTCTATGTTATTACTTACCAACTTCATACCTGATTTTACAATGAGGTTGATGATATGGCATGCACAACGTTGATGTAATAAAATTCCACCAATATATTCTGACAAGTTGTTCTCAAGAAAACGAATTGCCGCGGTATTTGCCGAAGCATTATCTAGGGTGATTGAAATGATGCAATTGCTAATGCCAAATTCATTTAAAACACTCATAATATTATCAGTAATATTTGAAGCATTATGAGAATGATCAATCAGTCTAAAGCCAATAATTCTTTTTTGTAATTGCCATTGGGGATCTAAATAATGTGAAACTACACTAATATAATCTTGATTTAACCTAGCAGCCCAAATATCAGATGTTAATGCAATACAAAATGTGTTTGTATTCATATAAGATATTAATGCAGTGCGTTTTTTACTATAATAAGATATAATATCACTCCTAATAGTTTTTCTAGTAACGGCTTTAAATTGTGGACAAAAAGATCTTTGAATATGCTCTTCATAAAAAGCATTTTCACAAAAACTAATAGGTAAATCTGTAGAAGCAATTAAACGAGCTAGAGATTCTCTAGCTACCATGGGATCATAAGAAAACGTACCTACCGAGCCATCGGAGTTGAATTTTAGAGTGCTTTGTGTTGGCTCTCTTCCTTGGACATGTTTCGCAGCACATTTTTCACTATGGGCTAGTAAGTGGTGAGTCCCACCGGAAGAGTTAGCAGTTAAAGTTTTTTTACAAAACTTACATTTTGCTACTCTTGTTTGTTTTGTTTTGCCGTCGGGGCCGATCTCCTCATGCTGCATAACATCAAAGAATTGCCAAGCACGTGAAGTGGGTTTAGCAGTACCTTTTGACTTTTTTGGTGGGCAACTGGTGCTCCCCGAACTACTTCTTGATGGTACCAACATTGGACTTGGTGGTATTGGAGTATTGAAACTCCTACGTCTAATCTCACGGACATTGTCACCAGCCTCCATACGGGAAATCTCAACTTCTTCGATGTCGCGGTCATCCATCCCGTAGTAGTCCTCATCAAGATCAAAAAATGGTTGTTGAACATTTGGATTTGGATCCTTTTTTTTTTTTTTTGTAGGAAAGTAAGTATTAGAAATTTAGAATTTAGAAATAATGAGATTGAGAATATAAGTTATTAAAAAAAAGTATAAGAAATAATGAAATTAGAGAATAAGAGTATAAGAGATTGAAATGAGAGTTGAGACTTAAGACTTGAGAGAAGATCAGAAGAATGAAGTTATGAAGATGTGTGAGTGAAAAAATGAGATGGAAGGGTATGGCTATTTATAGCCGGCCAAATGGGATTCGGGATTATAGCCGTTGAGAATGAGAAAGCAGAGAAATTGAGAATGAAAAAAAAAAAAATTGGGAAATGGGATTATAGCCGTTGCCCAAACGGCTATTTTTTCAGCCTTTCTCTCATCTCTCATCTGATCATCTCTGGCTCTCTGCCGTTGCCCATTGGGACTTGGGAGGAGGAGGACTGGAGACAGGAGGACTGCCTGCTAGATGCTGCGGTGCTGCCTGGCGCCTGCTGGCTTGGGAGGAGGAGACGTGGGCACGTGGCGCGGAGTTAGGACGGAGAGACCGAGAGAGACTTGGGTGGGGAGTGGGACTGGGGACTGGGGACCGTGGGGTGGGAGCTGGCCAGCTGGGAGGCATCAGGCGTGGCCGCGTGGCGTCACTGGCGTGGGACAGTGGGCCTGGCAGAGGGCTGGGCAGCAGCCAGCAGTGGGAACTGTGGGATTGTCTTTATTTTGATTTTGATTTTTAAATGTTTTTGTCTTTTAATGTGCCTCAAAATGCGATAATCAAGGCCATTCATTTGAAGTCTGAAGATGGTCATCACTCATCAGTTTTAACAAAAAATATTTGAGAGTTTTTTTTTTTTTTTTTTATAATAAATAATGAGCGGGCTTGGGCCGGCCCGTCGGGCTTAAATATTCGGGCCGGGCCGGCCCGGCCGGTCGGGCTTAGAATGAAAGCCCGGCCCGGCCCTCAATATAGGGCCGAGCTTTTATCGGGCCCATAAAATTCGGGCCGGGCCGGGCCACCGACCGGGCCAAAATTACGGGCCTCGGGCCGGCCCGTTTCGCCCGGCCCAAATTCCCACCACTAGACTCAAGTGAAGATTAATCTTCCTTTGCTTCATGTGATCAAGCAAGTGCCGGCTTATGCCAAAGTCATCAAGGATCTGTGCACCGTCAAAAGGAAGCACCACATTAAGAAGACCGCCTTCTTAACGAAACAAGTAAGTGCGGTGATCAAGCAGAAGGCACCGCCCAAGTACAAGGATCCTGGTTGTCCCACCATCTCGTGCCAAATTGGGACTCAAGAATTCGGCCAAGCTTTGCTCGACCTTGGAGCGAGTGTTAATCTCATGCCTTACTCTATCTACTTGCAACTTGATCTAGGAGAGATTAAGCCCACATCTGTGGTTTTGCAATTGGCCGATCGTTCGATCAAGAAGCCTCGGGGTATAGTTGAGGATGTTTTGGTTCAAGTTGAGAAGTTTTATTACCCCGTTGATTTTCTCGTCTTAGATACCCAATCTGTGGTGAGCATGGAATCCAAGATTCCCATCATCCTCGGTAGACATTTTCTTGCTACAGTCAATGCCTTGATCAACTGTAGGAATGGTCTTATGAAGATATCGTTCGGGAACATGACCTTGGAGGTAAATGTTTTCCACTTTGCGAAGCAGCCACATGATGATGACGAGTGTCACCAAACATTTCTGATCGACACACTCGTCTCGGAGGAGATTCAACTGCAGAACAATTTTGATAATCTTGATGATCTCTTCCAAAATTCTGACTCCGAGAGTTCCGGTCGTTGTGAGTTGGCCAACAACGCTACCATCTATAAAGACTCACAAGGCAAAGGAACCAAGTTTTGGCAACCACGTTTCGAAGAGCTCCCTCGAGAGAAAGAAAAGCCAAAACCATCCACTGAAGAGATCCCAACACTTAAGCTGGCGCAACTGCCTGAGGGTCTGAAACATGTCTTCCTGGAAGCTGGTGATACCTTTCCTGTTATCATTTCATCTAAACTTGACGCATCACAAGAGCAGCGGTTAGTCGACATGCTGCGAGAACACAAAGCTGCGTTAGGTTGGACGATTGCTGACATTAAGGGTATTAGCCCCTTAATTTGCTCCCATCACATCAAGTTGGAAGACGGGGCTATTCCACGAAGGGATCCCCAAAGGAGACTAAACCCAACGATGAAAGAAGTTATGAAGAATGAGGTCTTGAAGCTTTTGGATGCAGGTATCATCTATCCAATCGCTGATAGCAAATGGGTCAGTCCAACTCAGGTAGTGCCCAAGAAATCGGGGGTGACAGTAGTGGAAAATGAAAAAGGGGCTCTTGTTCCCACGATGACTGTTACGGGTTGACACATGTGTATTGACTACCGAAAGCTGAACGCCGCCACTCGTAAGGATCACTTTCCGCTTCCGTTCATCGACCAAATCCTAGAGCGCGTGGCTGGTCATCCTTTCTACTGCTTTCTTGATGGCTACTCAGGCTATTATCAAATCGAGATTGCATTGGAGGATCAAAAGAAGACTACGTTTACCTGTCCTTTTGGTACTTATACCTTCCGGCGCATGCCATTTGGACTGTGTAATGCGCCGGCCACCTTTCAGAGGTGCATGATGAGCATTTTCAGCGACATGATCGAGAAATATATGGAAGTGTTCATGGATGACTTGACCGTCTTCGGCGATTCCTTTGACTCGTGCCTTATCAACTTGGAAGCTGTTTTGACAAGATGTGAACAGAAAGGTCTCGTGCTCAACTGGGAGAAGTGCCATTTCATGGTACCATCTGGCATAGTCTTGGGGCATGTTGTTTCTGAGAAAGGGATTGAGGTCGATCAATCTAAGATTGAACTTGTCTCTAAATTGCCCACCCCCAAGTCAGTGAAAGAAGTTCGGTCATTTCTCGGGCATGCTGGTTTCTATAAGAGGTTCATACAGAACTTTTCCGTGATTTCTCGTCCGTTATGTAATCTCCTAGCCAAAGATGCCGTTTTTGAATGGACGCAAGAGTGTGAGGATGCCTTCCGAACGCTTGTGGTGAAGTTGACTTCTGTCCCCATCATTCAGTCACCGGATTGGAGCTTACCATTCGAGATCATGTGTGACACAAGTAACCATGCTGTTGGGGCAGTCCTTGGTCAAAGAAGAAAGGAGAAATCCTTTGTAGTGTATTACGCAAGCCGTACTCTGAATAGTGCCCAATTGAACTACTCAACCACTGAGAAAGAGTTGCTCGCTGTTGTGTTTGCACTTGACAAGTTCCGTGTATATCTGATTGGTTCACCCATCACCATCTTCACAGATCATGCAACCCTTAAGTATCTCCTTTCCAAAAAGGATCCAAGGCGCGATTGATAAGGTGGATCCTCTTGTTGCAGGAATTTGACATTATGATCAAGGACAAGAAAGGAGCCGAAAATGTTGTTGCGGACCACCTCTCTCGACTTAAATTTAGTGACCCGCTAACGGTCCAGCCATTCGAGATGACTTGCCTGATGAACATCTTTTTGCGGTCACTAAGTTGCCTTGGTACGCTCACATCGTCAACTACTTGGTGACCGGTGACCTTCCTGTTGATTGGAGTGCTCAAGATAAGCGCAAATTTTTGGTTGAGGTGCATAATTTCTACTGGGATGATCCGTACCTTTACAAATACTGCCCCGACCATATCATGAGGCGATGCATTCCTGACGATGAAATTCATAGTGTTCTAAACTTTTGTCATAACGATGCATGTGGTGGTCATTTCTCCGTGAAGAAGACTGCCTCAAAAATCTTACAGTGTGGTCTTTATTGGCCCACTTTGTTTAAAGACACTAATGAATTTTGTCGTTCTTGTCTGAGGTGCCAAAAGTTAGGTGCTTTGTCCTGCCGCCATATGATGCCTTTGAACCCAATTATTGTGATAGAGATATTCGATTGTTGGGGGATAGATTTTATGAGACCATTTCCATCTTCTTTTGGTTATCTTTACATTCTCCTTGCTGTGGACTATGTTTCTAAATGGGTAGAAGCCGTGCCGTGTCGAACCAATGATAATGCAACAGTTGTGAAGTTCTTGAAAGAAAATGTTTTATCTAGGTTCGGTACTCCGCGTGCCATCATCAGCGATCAAAGAACTCATTTCTGCAACCGTTCTTTTGAGGCTCTCATGCGCAAATATGGGGTGATCCACAAAGTTTCAACCGCTTATCACCCACAAACGAACGGCCAAGCTGAGCTAGCAAACCGAGAGATCAAGCAAATCTTGGAGAAGACGGTAAACCCCGACCGCAAAGATTGGTCTTTGCACCTTTCCGATGCACTTTAGGCATACCGTACTGCATACAAGTCCACTCTTGGAATGTCTCCTTACAGGATTGTCTTTGGAAAAGCCTGTCATTTACCTGTAGAGCTTGAACATAAAGCTTATTGGGCTATCAAAACCCTTAACTTTGATCTCAGTGCTGCAGGTATACATCGCAAGCTTCAGCTGTAGGAAATTGAGGAGTTGAGAAATGATGCATATAATAACTCCAAGATTTAAGGCTAGAATGAAAGTGGCTCATGACAAGCAGATTTTGAGGAAGAACTTCGAGCCAAATCAGAGGGTGCATCTTTATGACTCCCGTCTGCATCTCCACCCAGGTAAGTTAAGGTCGCGGTGGACTGGTCCATTTGTGGTGAAACAAGTCTTTCCCAACGGTGCTGTCGAGATCGAGGACCCAAGCGAGGGGAGAATCTTCAGAGTCAATGGTCAGAGACTGAAGCATTACATTGAACGAGTGAGCCAAGCTGAAGAAATCATTCTTAAGGCCCCGGTTTATGAGTAGTTTGCTTCCAACCCTTTTTGTATCATATTTCTATTTCTTTTATTTTTGTGTGTTTTGTGTGCTTTATTTTTGGTTTGTTTTGTGTGCTTTTATATTTTTTTATATGTTTTGGAGCATCAGATCAGGTAGCTCTTCTACGTTTCCACCGTCATCATCCAGGTGTTCTCTTTCCTTGTTCTCCACATTTATATATATTTTTAGACATTGAGGACACTGTCTGATTTTTGGTTGGGGGTGGTGAGCATATTCATGCGTGAATTTAATTCTTGTCATTTTGGGATCCGGATCAAAATTTTTGCAAAGTTATCTAAGTGTGATTTCAAAATTTTCGTTTGAGTCAGTTTTTGTTATCTTGACTATTAAGAAATGATTTCTAGAGTTTTTTTTATGCACATGTTAAACCTTGTGGTAAGATGGTTGTTAACACATTTAGTTGAGAAAAATTCCCAAGTTTGAGTGTTCCAATTTTGGTGAGTTGTGAGAGTTGAGAAAACAGCTTTTTGAACTTTTGTTGATCTTGTGAGTTGATATAATCACTATTTGGAACACCACTATTTAACTTGTACTTTTGCTTGAGGGATGATTTTTGGATAGATAGAATTGATCTTTTGTAATAGAGTCCTGTTCTGTAAGATTCGTCATTTTTCTTTTGTATTGTAAAAATAAATAAAAATAAAAATAAAAATAAAAAACAAAAAAAACAAAAAAAAGCAAAAGCAAGAGCATTCATTTCATCATCAGTATTAATGTAGTTCGGTTGTAATCTCATTTGGGGCTGCATAGCAGTCAAAAGAATCCCTTACTACATTTGTTCTATTAAGCATGATGCCTCTTATTTAAAAAAAAAAAGTGTGTTGTATATTTGTTTGTTTGTATTTCACGGCTCTTTATTTATGTAACTTTCTATTTGATCCGAATGAAACCCCGAAAGCTTATTTATGGTGAAAATGGTGTAATGTTCCGAATATTTGATTCGCCTATCATTTGATCAATGGTTGTTTATTAGCTTGTCCTTAAATTGCCTTCTCCCATGCGAGCGTTGACTGATTCCCTTCCAACTCCATGAGTGAAAACCCCTACACTAAAATATTTCCAACACCCGTGAGGTAATGGAGTTGAGACTTTTTCTTGGTGAACTTTTCAATACTATTTGTGTTACGGACTGTGGTAAGAAGGATATGGTTTAATGCACACACACACAACTCTGGAATAGTGACTGAAGTAGCTTTGATAACATTTCCTGATTTCTTACTGATGTTTTGTTTGAGTACTTGGATGATTTTTGCAGGTTTCGATTTAAAATTTCAGCTTGACTTGATTTTTCTTGCGCTTGAATTGCTAGAGATTAGCAATAAGCTGGTTGGGGGTTGTGATAAATGCACAAAAACACACTTTCGTTCATTTAATTTATTAGATAATTTACAATTTAAATAAGTATTTTTATAATATTAATTCATAATATTTTACTTTGTAAATATTTATAATTTTATTTTGATTTATTTGTTCATTTATTTATTTATTTTCCTTTCTTTCCTTTTCTTCTCTTTCCTTTCTTTTCCTTTTTTTCTCTCCCTTCTTCAGCTCCTCCTGCCAGCCCGTAATTCCAGGCCAGCTGCTGACCAAGCCCACGTGAGTTTCAGGCCATTTTTCCCTCATTCAAGCCCGCACGATTCCCCCTCCAGCTGGCCCAGCGCGATTTTCGGCTCACGGAAGTCAGCTCCCTCCAGCTCCAATCAGCCCGCGAATCCGCGCCAGACTTTAGCCCAAGCCCGTGCCAGCCTAGCTTCTCTTCAGCGCCAGCTGAGGCCCGCGAATCTCGGGCCGAAACTCCAGCAGCAACTGCCAGCTCCTCCTCCACCAGCCCAGCGCAGATTTCGGGCCGTGGGCACCAGTCCAGCTGCGTGACTTCAGGCCCGAATTTCCAGCCAAGCAATCTAGTTCCTCCAGCTGGTTTACCACGATTTCCAATCAAATTACTAGCTGGACAGCATTAATTTTGGGCTGAAAATTTATCTTTAGGTGCTGGGCATTGAGGCCTATAAAAAGGAGATTGTGTAGCAAGCATTGACGTTTTTTCCATGAATTTTTGGTTGAGTTAAGAGCCAACTTCTCTTATTTTCTTGAGGATTTTTGTGAGCATGTTAGGCTAATTTCTTTGGTGAGGTTAGAGATGATCCTATATATGTAGTGAATTTATTTGGGTTTTGATTCCCCAATGGTTTGAGTAAATAAATTTTCTCTCATTTTATTTCTTTATCATATCTATATATTTTGTTGTCAACTTTTATATAAATCTAGTCAAGCTATTTTTATGTAATTGTTGAATGATAGGATATATTGATAATATTATTTTATAAGTAGTCTTTTACTGCAATATTGCTCGTAGTATATTGTCGCTTTTGGATTTCTTATAAGATAATTTTTGCTAGTTCTTTACGTAAGAATTTTATTTACTCAAATAAATTCTAATTTACAAGTTCTTCAAATCTTTATTTTCCGATTGATTGTTTGGGATGTGAAATAGTCAATTGAGTTATTTTATGAATCAAAATCTAAATAGGTAAACGAAACATATAGGGGATTCTCGATGCCTTACCACTTCTTATTATTGAATTTTTCTCCATTTTAAATTACGTTGTTTTAAATTTGTTTTAAAAAAAATTCCAAAAATATTCCCTCTCCTTCTCTCTTTGATTACTTATTCCTCTAACGCTTTTGTTCCACTAATCTTTTATTGTTTGTTTTTATTACCTCCTCGTGGATATGACCGCCCGATCTGTACTACAATCGACCGTTTGTTTTTGTACACATTTGGGCGTAATCAAAGGGTATTTATAGAAATGGCCGGCCAAATGGGAATGCCGGAATGAGATTATGAGAATGGAAAAAAAAAAAAAGTTAAAGGTTCCAAACGGCTGTAAAATAGCCGTTGGTCCCAGCTTCCCACACTCCCAGTCCAAAATATAGCCGTTGCAGGCTTGCAGCTTGCAGTTAGTAGTCAGTACTTGGACCAAAAGTCCAAAACGTGCAAGCAAACGGGCAAACGGCTATTTTTTCAGCCGTTGGGACTTGGGAGGAGACGCGGAGTTGGGACTTGGGTAGGGTAGGACTTGCAACCTTGCAGGCTGGCCACTGGCCACTCCCACTAGCGCCTGGGCCTGGCAGGATGGCAGTTGGCAGATTGGAGGGCAGCAGGCTTGCTGCTGCCTACTATTGCACCTTTTTTTTTTTATATAATAATAAATAATGAGCGGGTCGGGCCAGCCCATTGGGCTTAAAATATTCGATCCGGCCCGGCCCGGCCCATCGAGTCTAAAAGGAGAGTCCGGCCCGACCCTTACTATAATAGGGCCGGGCTTTTACCAGACCCATAAAATTCGGGCCGGGTCGGGCCACCGACCGGGCCTAAATTACGGGCCGCGGGCCGGCCCGTTTGGCCCGGCCCAAATTCCCACCTCTATTGGCACACTTCATAAGAGTCATCGACGCACTCTAGGAGAATATTTAGTGTTCTCATTCGATTTGGTGCATGGCCCGATCTAACCACCTTAGAGCCAAGAAGGGAAGACCAGCTCAGAAGTGAGAGTTAGTTTGTCGGGCCAAGCAGCCCTTACCAGACCAACCAACCAAGCTCCTCCTTGGAGACATGGTCCAAGTGATTGGATAATTGGCGGCAGACCACGCCAACCAGGATGAGTCACCCTGACCTTCGCCCACCTTTACAACCTTCACCCAACTTTTCGACCTTCGCCCGAATTGACTAGTCCACATGGCACTTGCTCCACTATCTAGTTTGGACATTAGCGAGGACGAAGGTAAAAGGGTCTTAGTGGGGGCACGTGCTCTCATTGGAAAAAGTGTTAAAAAATTATATTTATATTTTAATAATTCTAAAATTTATGACTTTTTAAAAACTATTTGTGTCTCCACTAAATCTAACTATTATCTAGATTTTTTTATTTTCTCAATTAATTTTTTATGGTCCCTACCACTAACTTCCACAATTATCTCTTTTTTTTTTCACTTTTTTTTTAAAAAACTTTTTGACAACTTTTGAAATTATGGTCCCCTTCACTAGGGGTGGCAATTCGTGTCGCGTGTTGGGTTTGTTTCGATTAGACCCGTGTCGATTTTTTTTCTTCCCCGATCCGAACAAGACCCGCGACACGAAAACGACACTAAACCGTGACACGAACCCGTTACAGGTGGACATGACACGAACTGAAATTGACCCGCAATACGAAATTGACCCGCAACACGAAATTGACCCGCGACACGAAAATTGACTCGTGATACAAAATTGACCTACGACATGAAATTGACACGAAATTTGACCTGAAATGAACATGAGATTGACACGAAATTTGACCCGAAATTGACACGAAAAAAATAGGTCGTGTTCGGGTTCTACGGGTCCAATCCGAACACAACCCGTTTTTTATAATGTCAATTTCAGGTGACCCGAATTTGACCTGACACCTATTTTTCCCAACCCAAATCCGCAAAATTCGTGTCGTTTTCGAATCGTGTCGTCGTGTCGTGACTTGTATTGCCACCTTTACCCTTCACCAACTATAAAATGCAAAAAATCATTATTCTTTTTTATTTTTTTTAATGTAATTCTGTTTCTACTTCTTTTTTTTTTTTTTTTAATTCAAATCGGCAGCTCTCTCTCTCTGTTTTTTTTTTTAAGGAAATCGGCAGCCTATTTCTTTCTCTCTGCCTTTATATTCTTTTCTTTCTGTCTTTTTTTTTTATTTTTTAAATAAAGTAATTGGCAACTTATCTACGTGCAAGCCGTGCTTCCTATTTTTTTTAATCGTTTACATTTTTTGAATTCAAATTGGCAGCAGCTTCCTGTTTTAAAAAAAAATGGCAGCAACTCTTTTTTCACGTCATAGTTAGTTTTTTTTTTTTCTCCTTTTTCTTTTTCTTTCCCTTTTAATTATTTTAAAGTTCTGGTTTTGGCTGAAACCAGGAGTCCTTTTTTTTTTTTTCCCTCTCTTGCTCTCCATCTCTGGCAACAAAAAATTTATATATCCAACTATTCTAGTTTTCTCACCAACATCCGGGAATAAGTACTTTCATCTTTTTCAACTTTTACAAATTATTATTTATTTAATTTAGTATTTTACTAATATTGTGATGTTATTAAAATTTGGACCGAACTTTTGATTAAAGCTTGAGTAGTTGTCCTCAATATCATCTTCTCTCTCGTTAAGGTATGTAAATTTAAAGATCTATTAACTTTTTTATTTTGATAGATTAGTTTTTATATCTATATGAAAAGTTGCCGCATATGTAGATTAGCATGTTTAGAGAATGCTTTTCTTTAATTAATTTCTATGTTATATCCTTTAAAAACAATAAAATTTGTTATGAAGCATGTACAATATAATAGGTTTTTATAGGCATATTAAATCTTAATTTTTGATTTTATGTTTGACAGTTATCATTGGTTTCTGAAAAGAAACTTAGAGTCGCCGACTCCTAATCGAAAAAACAACGATGACGCAAAATTAAGTAGAGAGGAATTTGATGCTTCAAAACTTTCGGTAGATCCTGGGCTTAGACCTTTAATTTTGAGTTAAAATCTAAACATTCGAGATGAAGTTCGAAGAGCCTAATTGTTAAAAGGGTCATTGTAAACCTCTAGATCATAATTTTCCCTTTTACAAAATCTGAGAATAAATCGAGGCGTTTTGTTCCGGGATGGTTCCGTGAATGGAATTCCTAATTGGCTGGAGCATAGCGTTACAAAAGATGCCGCGTTTTGTCCTTGCTGCTATCTCTTTAAGCCAAATAATGGAGATCAAGCTGGTGATGATTGTTTTGTTACTGAAGGGTTCTTGAGTTGAAAAAAAATCGAGATTTCAAACACACGTTGGAGGTCTTAACGGCGGCCATAACCAAGCTTACAGCTAGTGCCATGCTCTTTTGAACCAAAAGCAACATATTCAAACTGCTTTGGATAAGCAAACAAGTCAAGCTTGAAGCGAATATCGACAACGTCTGAATGCATCAGTTGATTGTGTACGATTTCTTTTACGCCAAGGGCTTGCATTCTGTGGTGATGGCAAATCGGAGGATTCAAGAAATCAAGGTAACTTTCTTGAGCTTTTGAAGTTTTTAGCTGAACATAACGATGCTATAAAATTTATCACATTCAAGAATGCTCTTGAAAACCTCAAATTAGTATGACCTACGAGTCAGAAGGATATCATAAATGTTGCTGCAGTTTAGACCATTAAAGCCATCATGGAAGATTCAGGCGATGCACTTTTTTTCCATCCTAGTTGACGAATCTCGTGACATCTCAACGAAGGAGACCTTCGAAGCTGTGACTGTGATTGAGACACCTCTTATGATTATTGTTGGAGTTGTGAAGTAAGTGAAAACACCGCGTGACCTTTGTACTCTGAACACTGTGTGGTCTCAACACCTTAGCGAGGGGGGAAAGATGAGGTTCTACCAGAACTGGTGCAAGTCCACGAAGAAGGCCTTCACCAAATACTTCAAGCAATATGAAACTGATGACGGAAAGAAAAAACATCCAGGCTCAGGTCGAAAAGTAGAAGAAATATGCTACCACCGTTATCTGGGTTCTGGCTCACACTCGATTCTGATTCTAATCTTGTGTGTGTCAGGTTTTTTCTCTTTAGTACATAGTGTCAGCAATGTTTGGTTGTTGTTGCCCTTCGCCAGTCTCTTCTCAAGCAGATATCTCGTGTTGCTCTCCTCGAATGTCGGCCATGAAGGTTTCCGGACCACACAGGAGAAACTAAATTTCTATGGATGACTCAAGGCATAATTTTGCGAATTTGCCAACCTAGGTTTTGTGCTTTCAGAGTAAACTACGCAATTTCAGTTTTTATGCGAAAGAGATTCTGTTTTGTTTTATTCATTTTTTTGCATGTTGGTTTGAAGCGCGGACGGTTTTGAACAATTACAACTGCTTTTATTTGACTATGATAATCTGTTGATTTCGTTTAATAAGTTAACTTTTAAGTTTTTTTTTTTTAAATAATTCTTCTTGGTGTACATCTTAGCCGACTATGAAGATATGGTTTGTATCCAAATTTGGGGAGGCAAAAAAATAACAGGAGAAAATATTTATAATGATAATGAGCAAGGAAAAAAGAAAAAAAAAAAAAAAGAAAAAAAGGCTACAAAAGGAATGAAAACGGATTACAGAATACTCACAAGTCACAGCTCAGTTTTGAGAAGAGAAGAAATTCGGGGCCTGTTTAGTCATGCTCTCTGTTTTCAGTTTTTAAAATTGTGTTTTCAAATGTGAGAACAAAAAACTATTCTCCCCTATTCTCAATGAACAATGGGTGTTAGGTAACTGTTTTCTGAAACTAATTGACAAGATGAAGCCAGCATGAGTGGCTCAAAATATGTAGTGGACTTGTATGAAAGATCAACTATGGCTATGGCAGTTGTTTTTGATGATATTTGGTAACTTAAGGTTTGGTACTTCGGTTTCTTTTTTAAGTTCAATTTGGTTGTTGAGACATTTGTAAGCCTTTTTATTACAAGGGACATTGTTGGGATGTGTTCAAAGTTCTTTTTATGATACTTGCTCTTTTTTATATTTTATGGAAACGAATGTAACTTTTTATACTTAAAATTGAAATTATAAATTTTTTGTATTCAATGCTTTATAGGTTGTGAAATATTGTAAAATTGTTGAATGATCAAATAATAAAAATTACTAGAGGATGAGAAAGAGAAAATGAAGATCCTAATCTAGTCCCAAACACCGACCTCAAATCCAGCCCCGAATACCGAACCTTGGTTTTGATTCCCGACTCCAAGTTCAGTCTCAAAATCACACCCCGTTCTAGGTCTAGAATCCCAAATCCAAACTTAATCTTGGTCTCAAATCCCGACCCTAATACTTGTTTGACACCCGACTATGACCCTTATTTCAAATCCTGATCTCTGTGCCGAATCCTGAACACGACACCGGTTCAAAATTCTAACCCTATTCCCAGTCTTGAAACATAATGCTAACCCTAGTAAATAATAAAAGTTAAATTAAAAAAAAGATATTTTAACAAAACATTATCCAAACATGTAAATTTATGTTTTCGTTTTCAAAAATTATTTTCAGAAAACAATTGCCAAACACCTGTTGTTTTCTTAGGACATGTGAAAATATTTTTTTGTTCTCATATTTGAAGACATAATTTTGAAAACTGAAAACATAAAACATGACCCGATATGTCCTTAATCCTTTTGTTTTTTTAAGGTTGTTTTCATTTATATATCCTAATCCTAGATGCTATCCTAGTCCTATCTTCTTTTTTTTATTTTCCTCCTTTTTTTAAGGAGTAAATGAGGTTTTATTTATTAATTAATTTATTTAAGGGGTGTTTGTTTTTAAGTTCATTTTAAATTAAATTGTACTTTTTTCATCATGGTTTTTGTCTTTTTCTGAAAAAGTTTTTTGTGTTTTCTGAAAATTTTTTTTTGTATTTTCTAAAAAATTACTATTGAAACTTAAAAATCTTAAACTAAACTTATTTACTAAATACCCCTAAATTTGAGTAAATGAAAGTTTCGACTACACAATAAAAATATAATGTATTTTCTTATGTAAATAAATTAACATAAAGAAATATTCATACTAAATGAATTAAGTTTTTTCAATTTTCTTCAATATTATTTCAACTGAAAAAAATATTTATAAATTAGAATATATTCATATTTGAAAAATCAGTTAATTTGTTTTCTCTCCCTCTTTTTTTAGAGAAGTCATGATCTCATTTATAAACGTCACACGTGAGGGTGAAAGTGCAACCAGATAGAAAGAGAGCAAAAGCATAAAAACAACTCAGAAGGGGTCGGATGGATCCAACTCACGCATCCTTTTTAATTCTGTCTTATTAATATTCATTCAGTAATTTCATAACATGTTAATAAAAAAATATTTTAATTTATAATATTATAATAAATTAATTAAAAAATTATATTAATTATATTTATAATATTATTATTAAATGGAAAAAAATAAAAGGGAATTTAATTTAATCCGGGTCGGACATATCATAACATGCGCAGCACTCCATCTGTTCAATCCTCGTTACTTTCTCACCTCTCTCTCTCTCTCTCTCTCTCTCTCCAAGACTCAGGCAAGTTCCTTCTCTCTCTTCTTTCTACTCTCTCTCCCTCTAACTTTCGATCTCTTTGCCATTTGAATCATGAATGTCGCGTTGTGTTTGTTTCCCGAGAAAAAAATACCTATCCACGATTTGCCCAAACTAGGTTTTATGAATGCTAGTTAATTTCTTCTCCGCTAGGGTTTTCAGCTGCAGACTCTCTCGTTGATTTCGTTAGAAAAGGGGAATATTTGTTCCTTTTTTTGTTGTCTTTTTGGAGTTTTGGTTACGATTTCTTATGGGCATCGACTTTTTTTTTTAATCGGGATTTTCTGGTAGTAGTTTTTTTTTTTTTTTTTTGGAGTTTAATTATGTTGCTTTTAAACTCTTAAATGTATATTATTTGTGGAGAAAAATTAAATCTTTAACCAGTTATTTCTAAAAAGCGCTAACCTTTTTTTATATTTTTATTAAAAGATTACAGTGAGTGCTCTTCAAAATGACAGAGCCTTCCAAAGTTATCCACGTCAGAAACGTCGGTCATGAGATATCAGAAGTACATTCTCTCTCTCTCTCTCTTCTCTCTCTCTCTCTCTCTGTTTCTGTTTCTGTTTCTTCTTTTAGATTTAATAATGCCCAGATTCTGTAGTCTGAATTGTTCTTCCAACTTTTTCTTAATGGGAAAATGGTGCATACCAAAAATTACCAGCGAGAAAAAGTTCCGGCTCACTGGATAGAAACACATTGAACAGGAATTGCAATGTTTAAAGTAATTATAGAAAATAAAATAGCAAATTGCAGTAATGTTGACATTAGAGTTGAGGGGGTTTTTTTTTTAAATTAAAAAAACAACAATGTTAATATTGTAGAAGTAAAAAAAGGTAATAAGAATGTAAAACAATTCATTTTCACTTTTAACCGAGCAAGTATGTCCTAATGGAAAGGCTAATTTAAGTTTGTTTTTGTCTCAAATTTTATGTAGTAATCCATGCAAAAAGCTTTTCAGTCATATTGACTTTATTCTTCCTTTCATCCCTTCTATGGTACTCCTTTCTATGCTCCACTTGGTGTGATCTATTTTTTTTCTTTTTATTTTTGGTTGTTGTTGAAATCCGTATCTGCAGTTGATGCATATAGCGTAAGAATAATATCTTTCTTAATGACATGTGTTTCCTAGAGGCTCATAGTGGTTTATATATCTTCAATCACACAACATTCGTTAATGTAAGCGATGATATTCATCATCTACAGAGATGAATTTCAACAATGGGAGCAAAAAATAATTAAGAAAAATTTGGTCACATCATGTGGGTGTTTGGAAGGAGCATCTTCGGGCATATATGCTAACTGGAAAATTAAATTCATGAAAGGAAATTGACTTTTTAATTTGAAAATTTGAATTATGGAGTATGGACTTTAGTTTTGTATTTGAGAATTTAATGAAGTGAGTCGTACCTACAATTTAGGAAGCAAGTTCCTGAATCAGGGGGAACTTAATTCCCACCTTTGACTAAGGATTGTCTGTCCAAAAGCCTATCTTAACTCGTGTCTATCCTATCAAAACATGTCATGTCATCTTAGTAAAGTTTAACTATTTTTAACAGAGTTAAAACACTCCGCAAGTCCGTCATTGTTCCCAAACATCTTAGGTTTGTTTGGATTTGCGGATGCACTTGGGAAAGATTTGACTGAGCTGCCTACATACCCTGTCAAGGGATCTAGCCACTTGTAGTTTTTTCTTTTTTGGATTTGTGATTTTGGGGATATTTTGAGGTAAATCCAAAATAACTCATTATTTTTTCTTTTAAAAAAAATTTTATTTTATAATTGTTCTCTCTTTCTCTCTCTCTTTTTTTTTCCTTGTTCGGCTGTCTTTCTCTTCCAAGTTTGATATTTAAACAAACCACATTGTGGGGAGAGAAAATGGAAAGAACAAACTCTATTTGGAGAGAGAAAGTGAATGGGGTTTAAAGACTGTTGTCATTCCGCAACTAGCTTTAGAGGCATCCTGTATGGGGCATCGGTTTTGAAGGAAGAATGAGTCTTAAATTATGTTGATAACGTGATGGGCAATTTGGTTAAAATTCTTTTCTTATATGTTAATATTTTGTTTTGGTAGGATTCCGATTGAGACTCCCTACTCTTAGTACTATTGCAGATTAAAACACTAGGTACAGACCACAAATTCATATCGAGCACTCCATCAAAAAATATATATACATGTATCTGATTGACATAGGAAGTCTAACTTCTGATTTATGACGATGAGCAAGTGAATGCCATGTGAACTTGTATTCTACTCTTTCTCTCTCTAGTGGGTTGTTTATTCACTTTCTTTCTTTATTGGGCTGTTATTTAGTTCTCTCTCTTTAGATGACTTTCGTTTTACTCTCTATTGTTGTTTTGTTTATGGATGGAAGAGAAAAACTTTGGGAGATGGTAACATTAGACTTGTAATGCTGCTTAACTCTGTGAAGAATAATGAAGGCCTGGCAGAGATTCCCGGGCTTTTGGCTTCTTGGGTCAAAATCTAGCCAAAAGTGGCTTATGAAAGTATTGGAATGATTTGTTAGAGTAGCTTTAGCTCTCTATAAGAGCTTTCAGTCAAAACCACAAAATGTGGCTTCTTAAAAAAGTTCTTCTAAGTAAGGCATTTTAATATTCATTATAACATTTTTTATTGTTTGTTTGAAAATTAAAAATTATTTCAAGCAATTAAGCTCTTTTAAAAATTCGGTTCCAAACATTTACTGAAAACCCATAGTTTTGACTTCTCTTCTTCTATTAATTAAAAGAAAAGGCAAAAACTCTTTCAAATGGGCCCAAAATTCACTAATATGATGTGACATATTTTGACAGGGCATGCCAGAATTTAAGACAACATTTTTCTGGCATATTTTAGGAGAACTTTATTTCCACCTTAGACGTATGGAACCTTTCCTAGAAAATCGGGACTAACTTCTTTACATTATGCGCTATTACTTTAATTTGATTATTTTGCAGTCCACACAATTAACTGTGTGATCTGCTAAGATACTTATTTCCTAAAAGGAGTCTCCATTTGGAATTAGCTACATGCTATATATTACTTTTTGTATCGTTCTTTTTGTCCTCATGTGCTTCTTGTTTAGTCCTAACCAGAATGATTTTCCTCGGTAATTTCAGCCATTCATACTTATTACTACGCTTGTGATGCATTCTGTCCTTATTTACTGTATGATTTCTTATGTGACTCTGTTTTGTGTACCAGAATGATTTGCTTCAGCTTTTTCAACCATTTGGAGTTATAACTAAGCTAGTGATGCTTCGTGCAAAAAATCAGGTATTTAATTTTCTTCTTTCAAGTCAAATGTGGTCTGTATGATAGATTTGTTTACAGTGTAAGATTAAGCTAAACTTAGATTTAATCTGGGATGTGATATCTCCTGACGCAGGCTCTTATCCAAATGCAAGATATTGCTTCTGCAGTCAATGCATTACAATTCTATGCAAATGTTCAACCTGCTATAAGGTATAATTCCCTGTGGTGGTGTTGCATTGCAATCATCATTCAATTTGCGGGCCTGTTAAAGCAAAAAACAAAAAAAAAAAAAAAAGGTTTTTGTTTTTGTTTTTTGCTTTTAAATTTAATTTCTCGTATGTATCTTGAATATATTTTCATTCTGTTGTAGGGGGAGAAATGTTTATGTCCAGTTCTCATCACATCCAGAGTTAACGACAATGGACCAGAATGCTCAAGGGCGGGGAGATGAGGTTGGAACCTTCTAGGCGTGTGTGTCATCACCACTCACTGTTATAATTATTATTGTTTTTTGGTAGATGCTGATTGGTTGTTCTAGGCATTTTTCCTTTACCATCCGGAGTGGTAATATGATTGAATGATTGTTACATGGGTACCAAGGACATTACTAACTACTTATAAGCAAGAGATTTGCATTCTGTTATTTAACTTGGTGGTGAGAATAATAGTGTGCCAAGGGCCAAGTAAATAAAAGCATTAGTTAGAATCACCAACTCATGCTCTATTTTTCTCATGTCGAACTTTTCTTTTTCTTTTTAAATATGTGTTTCCATATTTCATTTTACATTTTTTTCCTTCCTATATCTGTTCATTCTATTTATTCTCTTCTCTCCCTCTGTCTCTATGCTGGTCTGCTGTTGGGGACTGTCTGGATGCACAGCCAAACCGAATCCTCTTAGTTACAATTCATCATATGCTATATCCTATAACTGTGGAAGTGCTGCATCAAGTGTTTTTTCCTCATGGGTTTGTGGAGAAGATTGTAACATTTCAGAAGTCGGCTGGTCAGCTTCTTCAAGTTTTCTTCCTTTGTCCCTATATCTCTCTCTCTCTTCTCTACGATTTTGAGTTTAATCAAACTTGATTACTATCTGGATGCATTTTTTTTTGTTTGTTTGCTTCATTGGATGGATATATTAAAAAATTCATTCATGATTGACAAGAGATTCCCATTTTTATGTTATGGAGTGTACTGCAAATGCCTTGAGAAAACTCATGTCTTTTTTAGATATTTTGGTAAATCTTTGGTTTGTAGTGCATTTTAATCTTCTTTTTTGTGTGCAATTTTGTAGGTTTTCAGGCTCTCATTCAGTATCAATTACGGCAAAGTGCTGTTGCGGCCCGAACTACTCTGCAGGTATCACTCAAGTTCTATTTTAAGCAAGTTCATGGAGGCTTTGTCTGTCTGTTAGGCTTGCTTAATCTGGTTTCTCAAAGTGAGTTTTAACATTCTCGGCATTTTGTAGGGGCGCAATATTTATGATGGCTGCTGCCAATTGGATATCCAGTTCTCAAAGTAGGTTTTACATCCTCTTCTTTAATACATAATATGATCCACTCATTATTTTGCAGATGCTAATTTCCTTTTCCTTTTTGATTGCCCTTCATCTCTAATTTTTATATTCAAATTCCAGCCTTGACGAGTTACAAGTGAACTATAACAATGAGCGTTCAAGGTAGGTTTTGGCCTTGTGGACTATCAATTCGTTTGCTCCAATTTTTGCTGTTGAAGTACACTTTTTAATTTCTCTCTTGTTTGACTAGGGATTTCACAAACCCTAATCTGCCTTCAGAACAGAAAGGAGGAAGATCTTCCCAAGTAGTTTTCATTTTTCTTCCTTTTCCCCTCTTTTAAAAGTTTAAAATTCACTAACGTATTTTTTTTTTTTTTTTTTAAATTTTAGTAATAATTTTCCTTGTTATACACTAATTCCTTTCCATTCCATTATGCTAAAGCCTGGATATAATGATGCTGGAGGCGTATATGGCCTTCAATCTTCTGGAGCCAGGGGAGGTACTGAATTTGCCCATTTTATATATTTCTTGTTCTTTGTTTTTGTGCTTTATATACGGTTACTTATGTCGTTTTTCTGTTTTGCTGTCTTCCAGTTGCATTTCCGCAGGTGGGTATTCTCTGTTCAGGCTATGTTAAATTCATGTTGGAAATGATTCAAGCTTGAGGAAGTTTATGTGGTTGTGCATGGAAAAAATTTGAATATCTGAAAGGCTAACCTCTCTCCTACCCCCTTTTCACTTATCAATGCTAGATTGTTGCAATGTTCTTGGAACCTTGCCTAATATATATTTGCTGCATTATACTTTGTGCATTTAATTGACTGGTCGTGGATGGTTGTGCATATTTTCCTTCCTTTTTTCTTCCCTGTTTGGTTGTGGTGGTTTACGGGAAGGGGGTTGCCTTTATTTGATATCATTTGGGTGGTATGATAGAATCTCAAATATTTTCATCTGGATGGTTAATCCTTGTAAATACAATTATTTTGCTTCATCTCCATGTTTTTATGCTCTGCCCATAAATCTAGCAGTTCAAATGTTGTCTATAGCTGTTCTATCCACAAAACTGAAGGTTTCCTTTATTTCCCTCCTCCGAAATGTAGATGGCAAATGCAGCTGCTATTGCTGCTGCCTTTGGTGGAGGTTTGCCTCCTGGTATAAGCGGGACAAATGACAGGTGTACAGTCCTCGTTTCCAATCTAAATCCCGATGTAAGTCATTCTTCTTCTGTCTTCTTAGTGTTAGGCCAGGTTTCTAGTTTTTGTTTTATGGTTGACACTTGACTCTGCCTTTATTTCAGAGGATAGATGAGGACAAGCTGTTTAACCTGTTCTCCATCTACGGCAACATTGTAAGAATTAAACTTCTCCGTAACAAACCAGATCATGCGCTCGTCCAGATGGGTGATGGCTTTCAGGCTGAATTGGCAGTACACTTTTTGAAGGTAAGGTTTCTCTGAAACTCGTCTAGTTCATCATTTGAAGACAATGCTTAAATTGGAATGAGGGACTAGACTTATATCACACGCACAATTGAATGCCGTTTGCAAGAGAAATAGTTATTAGGTTTGTTGCGTAGTTTCATTGGGATCAAATGATTCTGCAATTAACTAGTGATATTGTTTATGCTTGTTTCGTAGTCTTGTTTAGTGGTAATATGATCTCTTGAATGATGTAAGATATTCAGTCGAAATTGATCAATATGCTTATCATATTTGCAAGTCAATCCAGTTTTTTAATGGTTGAGTATAGTTGTCGTTTCTCCTGAATTTTGTGAAACCCAGGGTGCAATGCTGTTTGAGAAGAGATTGGAGGTCAACTTCTCAAAGCATCCAAACATAACTCAGGGTGCCGATACACATGAGTACATGAACTCTAATCTGAACCGCTTCAACCGTAATGCGGCTAAGAACTACCGCTATTGCTGTTCCCCGACAAAGATCATTCACCTGTCGTCTCTTGGCCAGGAGGTCACCGAAGAGGAGATTGTGAACCACCTTGAGGAACACGGTCCTATTCTCAACACAAAGGTGTTTGAGATGAATGGTAAGAAGCAGGCTCTGGTTTGTTTGAAAGTGAGGAGCTGGCAACTGAGGCGCTTGTATGCAAGCATGCGACCTCACTGGGCGGGTCAATCATCCGAATCTCGTTTTCCCAGTTGCAGACAATATAAGCACGAACGTAGTAGAAATGGAAAATAACAGGAGGCAAAGGATTCTTAAAGAGCATAGTAGGGGGTGAGGGACTCAGTTAACTGAAAGGAATTATCTATTTTGGAGCTTGACGGTCTTGTGTGCTGTCACTTCTATTGTATGGGGTGGTTTCGATTGCATTTTGTATTTGGCGGGATCCGCTCGATGATTTGCTTGTCACTAATCTCCTCTTTTTCTTTTTTAAACTTTTAATTAATGCTTGTATTGATATATTTATTAGGTGGTTTAATATTTAAAGTTAGGTCTCAAGTCGCGGCCTAGTTCAATTTTGAAGAGTAGGAAAGAGTAGTCGCCTATTTTTACCCTTTTTATTTTTATTTTTATTTTTTTAGGGGGTTATAGCTGCAGGGTAGGGTGATCTCTTTCTTGTGTATCCTAGTTGTTGTTGTTGTTGTATCTTCTTTTCTAAATGGGGCTAAAACCTGTTAGCGATTTCTGGTTGTATTTGGTATCCACACTAAAGCCATATTTGTTTCCCACCCATTTCTTTGGTTTAATGTGCCGTACTGGCTAGCATTGTTTTTCTCTCCTCCCTCCCTCCCTTCCTCCCTCCCTCCTCCCTCTCCTCTCTCTCTAAAAGATTGAGCAAGAGCAAATATGGTCTGGATGTCGTTCTTTCTGCCCTTTCTTTCTCCTCTCTTCTTCCCCCTCCCTTTCTCTCTCTCTCTCAAAGAATGAGAAATGTGTACGGTTTATATTTCTTCCTCTCCTCTCCCACAACCTCCCCCCCTCCCCCGTTGCTCTCTTTCTCTATTTGGAAAATAGGTTTGAGATGAAATTTTTTAGTTGAAGTTGGTCGATTTTTGAAAAATTAGTTATGATTTTGAACAATGCTAGGCAATATCATAATAGAGGATGGATTCCACGACATGAGGCTCACTAATGAGACCCACTAATAAGGTCCACTTCTCTAGTGTGATGTTAAATGTTACTAATGTTTCTTAGCTTCATTTTTGTTGACTTCTTAGAAAAAAAAAAAAAGACAAAAACTGATGTGAAAAATTCAGGTTCACATTTGCAATTCAAACCCAGAATGTGAGAATGTGCGTAAAATAAGAGAATGTGTGTAGGTGGCTATACTTTAATTCTCTCTCCCAATCACTCTGTCTCCCTCTCCCTTCCTCTATAATAGAAGCCATCCATTGGACATTCTAGTTTTGCCCTTTGTCTGTTGTGAATCAAATTAAGAAGGTTAAAAATATGGGAAGTTTTGCCCTTTGTCTCTTGTGAATCAAAGTGAGTATGAATTGGTTTTTAATTTTTTGGATTAGTTTATAATGGTCTGAGATATATTAAAACTTGTAACATGCGACGTATAATTGCTTTTAGCTATAGATAATATTATTGAATTAATCTAATTCAAGGTCTTGTGTAAGAGTTTAATTCCCTCAATAATAGCAATTACTTGAGCGAGGGATCATTTCTTATTTCATATCTAGGGAAGCATATCATTTGAACATATATAAGAGTTCGACTATTTAGTGGCTAACTATGGTATTCTACTTTCTTTGTACTCGCCCACACAATTATTTGGCTTAAAAATAAAAAAAAAAAGAAAAGAAACAGTGGAGTTTCTGAAAATAAAGATCGTGTTTGGTGAATTAGTTGAGTTTGAGTTGAGTTGAAATTTTTAAGTTTGAATAGTATTAACTTTTTAAAAAATAGTTATAAATTTTGTTGACTTTTTAGAAAAAGACAAAAATTGAGATGAAAAAGTACAGTTTAGTTGGAGTTGAGATGTTAACCAAACACCCCCGAAAATGACTGGTTTTGAATAGGAGACTCTGAGTAGGAGGAGAATGAGATTGAGGAAAGGATTCATACTTTTATTCTTCTTCAATACAATGCTATTTCACATTCCGTGATGAGAGAGCTGGTTAAGGGTGAGATCGAGAGAGTGAGTCTGTTAGGAATTATGCTCTCAAGGCAAAATGCATTCAATGTATTTATAACCTTTTTTTTTTTTTTTTTTTTAATTTTAATAACAATTTTATTTATTTATTTATTGTATATATTATATGTCCTAGTTTACTATGAAGGATTTGATTATAAGACTACTACAAGGAAACAAAGACATAAGACTGTCGGCCTATCCTATAAACCTAGAATTATGCATATGAAACGTTTACATTCAACAAGCTATAATAAAAGTCAATCAAAATATGCAATCGGTAAAACGAAGTTGGTCACTGTTTTTGATGATATTGTAATTTCGAAACTCACTTCCCAAATTTCTTTTAAGTAGTATTTTTGCTTATAAAAATTTGAGTTTAGTGTTTAAATTAAGTATTTAAACCTATAATCAAATCGGATCTAGACATAATTTTCGGACAAGAGACTCAGACTAGGTAGAGTAAATTAGGTGGAGTAGCTAGCCCAAGTCGTTTTGCCACATCCATCATTAATGGCCAGTCTTTTCTAAAAATCATTTGATCATGAACCACACAATGTTCTCTTCATAAGATGGCTTATCTTTTGTTTTTGTAATTCAAGAATAGGAAGCCTCCATGTGAAAGTGGGTAATTCAGTTGCTATGTTTTGGAATGAATCATATAGAAAGCTCTCTCTTTCAAAGTAATTATACATACGACAATAGTTACCGGAGGTAGGAAAGGAAAACGACAGATATATATATATATATTTATATTTTTTGGTTTTTAAATCAAGTCACGTAGACAAGGGCAGGAGAATAGACATGAAGTGATTTATATCATCCGTTAAAACTGTATTTATCATCATCATCATTATTATTTCTAATTTCTGATAATCAAATACAAATGGATTCAGTTGGAATATCTTCACAGCCATTAGCGGCAACGCTGAGTGTTTTGAATTTGGGGAAGACCCAGAATTTACTCTCCAATTCCAGAAACACCATTTTCAGAATCAGAAGCAGAAGCAGAAGCAGCGGCGGCGTATTCGACGAGGCGGCGTACGAGGCTGAGAGGCTGAGACTGGACGCCAAAGCCCGAGAATCAATGGCTGACAAGTCAAAGATAGAAACAGAAGAAGAAGAAGATGAGAAAGCTTGGAAATGGGTGATCCGAAAGAGGATTTGGGATTTGATGGAAGCCATGAATGTGGCTCAGAACCCTCGACCTGTTCACCATCGCATTCCCAATTTCCTCGGAGCTTCCGATGCTGCTCTTAAGGTCTCCTCAAATACATATAAAACATATATATATATATATATATATATACCTTCTATTTTCAACAATGCTAATTAGCTAATGCTAATTCCTTGTCTATTAATTGAACAAAAGTTTCCTACTTTTCTTTTCTATGAACCTTTTTTTCCCAATGTTCTTGTGGAATTGGATTTGGTAGTTTGCTGGATTGGAATTGTATCGAGTTTCCGAATGCGTCAAGGTTAACCCCGATTCGCCTCAGAAGCAACTCAGGTTTCTCACACTCTCTGGTTAGTTTGTTAGTCAGATAGTTAGTATTACAATTGTTGAATATTGATGATGCTATTTGTTGTAGTAAAAATGCTATTTTTGACAATTTCCG
Source organism: Ficus microcarpa (assembly GCA_025413485.1). Lineage (NCBI taxonomy): Eukaryota > Viridiplantae > Streptophyta > Magnoliopsida > Rosales > Moraceae > Ficus > Ficus microcarpa. The sequence continues at coordinate 51,109,406 of CM046377.1, read as the reverse complement.
CTTATAAATTTCGTACATTAGTATGCGTGTTTAGAATTGGGTAATTCAACTTGGAAAGGAGGAAAAAAAATTTAACTGGTGAGAAAAACTCACTTTATGGCTCCCATTCTATAATGACAAACTTGAACTTAACTTATGTGTAGATGGAAAGAAATTGTTGACCCCTCAACCGAGGTTAAGGACGGATTTTTCTCTGTACTTGAGTCATCTATGTTATCTCCTAGTACCATCAAAGAGGCTTGCACCTCTGTCGGAGTTGCCAAGTATGGACGCCCCATTGGCTTGGATGAAAAACTCAAGGTGGATGTAATAGTTATTGGCTCGGTTGCTGTTGATCCAACGACTGGAGCTCGACTTGGTAAGGGCGAGGTAATTAAAACGCAATGTTGCTTTACCTTTTGGCCCTACAATTGGATGGAAAATGCTGAGCAAGTGCGACTTTTATTAAAGAGTTTCTTTTGGAAATATTGTGTAGGGATTTGCAGAACTTGAATACGGGATGTTGCGGTACATGGGAGCTATCAAGAACTCAACACCAGTTGTTACCACAGGTATGTACGTTTTCTTTGTTCTGCCCTCTTGTTCATGCTTTGTTGTCTTACTAGAAAACAGAAAATGGTTAGCAACATGCATATTCCTTTCAGAAGTTACTTGGTGTGCGCATTCATCCCTTTACCATATTTTTAATGAATGTGTGTCTATATTATCCAGAAGTTGGCATAATGGAATTTCTATGTGAAAGTGATTTAATCATTTGTGCTATGAAATTCTGGAATGGTTTCTACAAAAAAATGTGGTACATGTCATTATATTTAGCACGTGCTTTGCTTCAGATAGTAGTACAAGCAATTCCAGTTATGACTTTCTGTTCAAAGTTCTCATTATTGCTTCTCTGTAATTTTTCTCATCGTCTGAGTTTTTTCTCTCTATGATTTTTTCTTCAATGTGTTGCAATACTTCAACGTAGCACTAATCTTGTATTGTTCTTTGAATCAAGTTCTTTAGTTGATCATTATTTTTAGACAATGGTTCATGACTTTTAGACTATGCTATGTTCAATGGCACTTATTTCTAAAAATTTCCTCAGAGGCTTTGGTTTCTCTATTCACGCTACGTTGAATTTGAATTTTGTTGCAGTGCATGACTGTCAATTGGTAGATGATATTCCCGTTGAGAAACTGCTAATCCATGATGTGCCAGTAGATATCATATGCACCCCAACTCAAGTGATTTTTACCAATACAACAATCCCAAAACCTCAAGGTTCGTTAAGCTTTGTGATTTGTTACGGTCTTTATTTTTTAAAAATTTTTGGATCATAGTTTCTCTAAAAAGAGTTGAAATTTGCTAAAGAGTATTGAATGGAATGTAAAGAGTTGATTGTTTTAGAACTCAGCATTTTTAGCATTTCTGCCCCTTGAATTTCTCTTGGACGCTTTCATCCCTGAAATGTTTTTCTTGACAATTTAATCCTTATTTTTACAAAGTAGTAGAAAATAACTCCAATTCGCTAGATTTAATCGTTTGACAAGTGATAAAAATACTAAACTTTAAAACCGTCATTTTCTTTTTCATTTTCCTCTTCCAAGAGAGAGATTCATTCACATCTATGATGAGAATGAGCTGGTTAGATATAATTAATGTGTTTTACAACTAACAATAGAGATATTTGTTTTCAATGACAGGAATATACTGGGAGAAATTGTCTCCTGAGAAGCTGGGGCAAATCCGAATACTCCGAGAGCTCAAGAACAGAATTGAAAGAGAGTCGGGACAGAAACTTCCAAGTGGTCCATCGGAGAAACTTCCTCCCACAGCTCAAAGAAGAAGACGTTGAATTTTTTCACTTGCTAAGAAGAAACACCGAGTTTTGCAACATACTGCACAATTCACAAATTATGTTTTGGCTGCCGGTACTTGTTCACATTTTGGTTGCCATTGTATTTGTTCTTTACTTCATTTGTATAGTACTAATGGTATGTATAAAATAATGGTATGTATAAGATGTAAAAACTATGTAGAGGAATTTAGTTATATAGAAAGAAAACTCTGAGTTTTGGTCTAAACAATTCCTTTATTGGTCAAGAAAATCATTTATTTGAAAAAAAATTTGGCGCACTATATTTGCATCACATTGATATGTCTAAATTCAACCAAAACTTTTGCATAAGCTTTAAAAAAAAAAAAAAAAAAAAAAGGGAAATCAACCAAATTATTATTTTTTTCGTCTGTTCTCGTTAAAAAAAAAAAAAAAAAAAAAAATTCAGCAAGTGACAAGATGAGAGTAAAGTACCTTACTTGATACATAAACGCATAAAAACAGACAGAAGCTGATATTGTGATATTCTGAGCTTCAAAAGTATTAACATTGTAAAACAAAACACTAATAAACCAAGAACAAAGAAGAAAAATATTTGTTTGTTTGATACAATAATTAACAGCCTATACTTTCAGCGGCGGAAAAAAGGGAAGACTATACATATGCCGTGATCCAAAGACTAGTTTTCGGCAAAGAAAACAGCCACCCAGCTCGGATTCTGTTATGAACCTTAAAGGTCCTTTCATGAAGTAGGTAGTATATTCTTAGGATAAATATTTCTGTTTTCTTTGTAAAGCTGGGCTTAGCATTCTTGTCCATCTGTTAAATTAGAGAGCGATGCATGAAATTAATTAAGAGAACCAATGATAAACACATTGTATATTTTCATAATTTAAAATAACATACGAGGAAGCTGTAGACTTAACTATTTCTTTGTACTGGAGTATTATTGTTGTCTCAGAGGGACACTATTCTGCTCAAAAGAATCCTTTCATTTGATGAGAAATCCTTTCGATCGGAGAAATCACTTGTGGCATTGTCATACCCACCGAAACTATGATCTCTGCATAACGGACTCAAATGAGAGGGAGAAAAAAAAAGATCATCATGTAGACATTGTAACTTCACCGGAAGAAGAGCATCGCCCAAATAATGGCAACCATACAGGTACGATAACTTACAAAACAAAGGGGGAAAAAAAAGAAGAACAAAAACCATATTCCGAATGATCGTTCATGATTAAAATGGAAGAAAACTAAATGCAAGTGAAAGGTAAATCCAGGCAAATGCAGCGGTTGTGGTTCCAGTAGAAAACAAACTTTAAAGTAGAAGCATTGGAAATATCACAAGGAATCATGCTTCCCTACACAAAAATAGGCAGCTCTACACAATAATGTTGACTGCTAAATCGACAACTTTAGAAAACTATCCTATTTACCTGCTGACATGACCCATTTTCTCATGATCTACTAATCAAATGACACAAGTCGTTCTCTTATTTCTAAAAGGAATGATTCTTAAATTAGTGTTGCTCAAATGGACATTTTGTTATCACTCCACTACACACATTGTTCCTCCCCATCAAAAAGAGAAAATGTAGCTTCCTAGTAAGCTCAATATTAAAACCACAAGAAATACTTCTTTGGAAGGGACCTTCATCACTGTTATGCCAAAATCCTCAGGCCTCTCGTTAAGGATGGTGTTGTATCTTTCATTTCATAAGTAAATTCAAAAGTAGGAATCCAAACATGTTGATGCATCTTTGAAGTTGGAACTACAGTGCAAAATGCAAGAGCATCTAGGCAAGGAAGAAGAAACAAGCAATCAAGATATGGTGCAAATGTTGGAAGAAAAGGAAACAGACCTATCCCTTCTCGGATGGACAAATTTGGTCGTATAATTTCTTCAGAATTCACCAGAAAAATATCGCCAATATACAGGTGATTAGTCGGGACATAAACACTGCATAATTCCTCATCTCCGTTATCACTCTGAATCAAACTCCCATTGTCAGATGATAAGATCATATTCAATATAGCCATTACACTCTAAAATAAGAGAAATTCAGTGTCGAAAATTCCACTACAGCTAAAGTCCCTAGTCAGCTAGTCCCTCGAATTTGCAACATGAAAAATCAGCATAATCCATGGTCAATAACATTGTTAACTTTTCCAATAAAACGGTATAAAACATGGCATTTTATTACCAGCCCAATTACATAAAGAAACATTAAATCAAATATTCTAGAATTTTAAAACCTTCTTTAGGGATTTAACGTAAAATCAGAAAATTTATTCTTCTTCAGAGTCCAAATATATGTATTGATGTTGGTTTTCGACCAAAAATTTTCCATTTTTTACAGCATATTCCTGTCACATCATAAGTAGCTTGTTTTGGCCATTTCAAAAAATTACACCAGAAACAGATAAGTTATCTTTAAGTAACAACTTCTGGACTTCCCATAAAGATAATGTCTTCCATCTACACATCCCTATGTGTATTGACGCTTTTTAACTTCTTATGAAGTGATAAAAATAATAGCACACCAGTTGCAAAAGATAAAAACAGTGAGGCTCAGTTAAGTTCACTGATTCATCTATGAAATGTTTTTTCATGTACAAAATCCTGCTGTTTATCTGGCTAACAGTGAAAAAATCCATCCTTGAAAATATCAGTAAAAAGAAAACACAAAATACCTAGGATAGGATACTCAGATAAAAAAAAAAAAAAAAAAAAAAAAAAAAAGGGACAAAACTAGGAGTTGCTTCAAAAATAAATTATAGGGCGAAGGACAATATTTTAAAATAAGGCAGGTTTACAAATTTACCTGGAGAATAAGTGATGAAGTGATGAAGCCGATTGCATATTCACCAATCCTAGGATGGCGTATAATTGCCACCTCCTTAAAAGCCGTGGTATTTTGGTCTGTCCAAAAGTAAGTAATTTGTTAGTATTTTCTTAGGATTTCAGAGGGGTGGGATAAATTTACCGAATCATTCAATGTAACAAATGAAGTCTGGCAAGGTTAAGCAATAAGCACAACATCAATAGCACTAGCAGTCACATTGAAAGCCGCATTAAAAAACTTCAACAGTCCATGGAAATTCACCAATTAAACATCGCAAAAACTTTAACGATGTGGAAATATCTCTGCATTAAACTATGTTTCTAATGTCAAAACTTGAATGACACAACTTTTTGGTAATTGTTACTTCAAAATTATTAACGAAACTCATGTGTGTATGACATTGCAAAAGCCAACAAACTCCAGGTTATAAGCATTTTGAATTCCACCACGAAATCTGTAACCAAGCAGACCAACAACCCAAGAAAACTGAGTAAAAAATACACATAAAAAATGACCTGAAAGTGGAAGCAATCTCATGTGTGCCATGGTAAGGCCGTAAGGGTGGTATTCTTATTTCATTTACCATCACAAAACACTAATTCTTGCACTTCTCAAGACCAAATCTAGAATTGGGTATTCATCTTGGATCTAGGAACTCAGTCTAGTAGTAATGCTCAATCAGCTCATAGAGGAGTATTGCATAGATTTCCAATGATTTAAATGCACATATCCTATGACAATAGGCCAAATTTTACAGCCAAAAAGTGTAATATTAAAAGGAAATAGAACTTTAAAAACTCAAGGAGCTTAGTTGCCTTTTTTTGCAACTTCTGTTGCAACAAATAGTAATCATAATCAAAGGCGGTATCTGTTCTTGTTGATCAAACAGTCATCATTCTTTTAGTACAACAAAAGAAACGTGCATGTAGCAGACACCATGACTTCGAAATGATAGAAAGATACACAATTAAGTTTTTGCATACCACATCGATCGACGCAAAAAATTTGACTAAAAAACTAGGTATATAAACGGGTAAAATCCAACTAACGGTAATAATGAATTTCTCCAAAGGGACTCAAACATGAGCTTGACAGTAAATATGAGCCCAATCATATGTAGCCCAGGGCTACATACTATTTAGAAATGACTGAACTATGAATTGCCTTTTAATGAGTCTTGGCTCCAGCAAACCTAGGCATAAACAAGTGGATTTGCCACCTTGCAGAAACATATGGTGATCAAGTTTAAGATAAAAGGGGTGTTCACAACAGTTACTACAGGAGTCAGGTATTAAATTAGTTCAAAATGGATATCAAAACTAGAAGTACCTACCTGGAGAGATTGCGGCACTAATTTGTTTGGAGGCAGAGTAAATGTGCTTCATAAACGGCATTCTTTTAATAAACCATTCTCCCAGCCAGAAAACTGTGGCACCCATCCATGATGAAGCAAATATGCCAATTAAGAAAATAAAAAAGAGTGACGTAATAAATCCAAGGCCTGCAACAAAAAGGGGGGAAAAAAAAAGACCATACAAAAACGAATGAGATCAGTTCACTCATCTAGCAATCAGCAGCTCCAAGAAACAAATATAGGAAGATTAGCAATTTCACTTAAAGCTTAGCAGATCAAAGAATAGAATATTGTTAGAAAAGCAGATGAAGCAACCTAGAAAGTGACCATGTCAAGTCTTACCAAATATTTCAACCCCAAGTCTGGCATAAATAGGGCTGAAGAAGCTATCTACAAACTGAATAAACCACCACGTGATAAGGAAAGTAACGGCGACCGGGAAAAGAACCACACTGAAAATTTTACCCCAATTAAACCACCCTCTGATGATATTAATTAAGATGGAAAATCTTAGATATAATTCAGACAAGAGAAAATGTAAAATGATGACATAATTACCATCCGGTCATGAACTTCTTCGAAACCCAACTTTGAAGAACAGCATAACAAGCCTGACAAAAATACAAGATTCTATTTTTCATAATCAATTCACAAGGGCATGTTTACTAAATCAGTAAAATGTAATTGGGAACAAAAGGAAATGAAAGTAACAAAATTTGAAATAAAGAAGAGCATAACAAGCCTGACAAAAAATGCAAAGATTCAATTTTTCATAATCAATTGCATTTCCTTTCAAGTGTAAAAGTGTGAAACTTAACCAAACCAGCTTTAGGAATAGCAAATTGGTGTAAGAAAGAATTTCGAAATCGAAAACGATAAATGAAAATAAACCAAAGCAGGTTATGAACTTTGTCTCAAATCTATCTACAAATTCAATTACACAACACTTGTCTCGAACACAGTTGCAGTTTAAATAAAATTGCATTCAAAAACTTGAAATTAGCAAATCTTCAGCTCACAAAATACACGAAAAAATCGAAAATTTAAAAAAAGGTGAAGAAATTGAGAGAGAGAGAGAGAGAGAGAGAGAAGGACGGACCTTGCGAGTGGAGGAGTTGGGGGAGTTAGGAGGAGACCTGGAATTGTCATCAGGATCGCTTTGACTCAGCGGAACTGAACTCGACGCTTTTGCTTCCGCCATTTCTACTTTCTCTATATAAAAGCCCTAGAACGCAAAGACGAAGTGAGCGAGAGAGAGAGCCGGAGAGAATATATATATATATATATATATATGTATCAATCTTGGTCGTCGTTGTCTGTGCTTGATGATCTTGTCTATCTCTGTGTTACCGAAATGGTATTTCGGTTTCTGTTAATTGGCCTCTGTTTGTCTGGGTGGATTCCTATATGCCTTCTCTCGGATAACGACTATTCTGCACTGGCCTTGCCTTGTCTTTTTCTTTTTCTTTTTTTAAATTAAGATTATAACTTATAAGGGATAGAAATTATTAGGTATACCGGGACATCTAAACTACGTTGACATTTCTTTAATACTCTTATCATTTAATTATCTCCGACATTTTATTAACATAAGAAAAAAGAACAATAGTTCCAGTCTCATATTGTACAAACTAGCCACAAAAGGCAATGGAAATCTATGAAAAGGTAATGAGAATCTAAAAAATAATTGCAGGTGGGAAATAAAATAAGATAGATCGACGTCAGAATATATAGCAAAATCTATATTTTTGAAAATCTAAATCTATAATAGACCTTTATAAAAACTTTACTAGTAAAACTCAATAGGAAAAACCTAGTAAGAGAAAAAGATTGTTTATATTTGTTATTTAGTTAGAATGATTAATTAAGATGGAGGGAAGCAAAGAAAAACATTACTCCTAATAAACGAGTTGCATATGCCATATAAGACGAAAATATTGATGTCGGCAAAAATATTGATGCTCCGTTTGGCATTGCATCTTAAACTCAAATTTTTCATTTCAGTTTTTGTCTTTTTCTTAGAAGTCAATAAAATTATAACTAATTTTTAAAAAGTCAACCAACTTAAACTTAAAAATTTCAACTCAAACCATTTTATCAAACGAAGACTGAGTATTCGAATTTAAGGAAATGTCGATGTCGGTAAAAATAAGAAAAGTAACAGATATTTACATAAAAAATTAAAGATTTCAAGTGATATTATAAGAAAGGTAAAAGAACTAATTAATACCTAAATTGATCTCATTTGAACTCTCTATTAAATGGTTTAGACTTTGAAAAACAACTTCATGCATGAATTTTTAAACCTTCCAATTCAATTAGAATACCACAAATTGAGATAGAGAATTTATAAAATTAATGACATTTTTAGCACAAAATTGAGTTGAAAGATACATAAATATTGTATGTGACAATTACAGAGAGCGTCATAGAATGGAGTACGGAATTTATTTTTGCCAAAACTAAAAAAACTATCAAAGAAAATGCCATGGACAAAGTTAACAATTAAAAAAAAAAAAAAAAGACTTGTAGATTTTTCTGTTCTCTCCTTTTCTTCCTCTCTTTTCCTTCTCTCTCGTCCTTTTTCTCTCTTTCTCACTGTCTCTCTCTATTGCTCAGCTGCACGCTGGCCGCCCTCTCTCTCTCCCTTTCTGAGCTCGGCGCCGGCGCTCCCCTTTCTCTCATCTTCCCTCTACGAGCCAGCCTTCCCCGCTACTCCGAATTCCACACCGTCATGTGTGAGGAGATAGCAATTGCGACCAAGCCGATCTCCTCCGCATGGGAGCCATCACCACGTGGAGGAGATTGGATCTCCTTCTTACGTGTTAATCTCTTCTGCACGTGAGCCGTGGCTGCATGGAGGAGATCCGAGATCGGAGATCAGATCTCCTCTGCACACGAGGAGATTTGTTTATTTATTTATTTTTTTTTTTGGGGAAATTTAGTCTTCATCTTGGTGCATTTGTTTGTGGTGTTTGCTGGCTTTTGTGATTTCAACGAACGTTTGTGATATATATATTTTTTTCAATCATTCGGGGATAAAATCCAGTAAATTCGACGAATTTGACAATTATCAGTTAATAACCAATCAGTATCCTATCTGGGAATGTGGTTACTAGTCGGTAATTAGTCGATATCCTAACGGTCGAGTTGATTAGCAACCGGTAGTAACTAGTTGATCGGTATCATATGTGAATACCAGATGGTAACCAACTAATGACCATATGTCAGCCAGTATCCTACCTGATATCATCGTGCATATTTGTGAGTATCATCATAGATACCGACCTGTTACGTACAGGTATAATTGGTATTTTATGATAAACAAATATTATGTGATGAAATGTTATGACATTCTGCCATTCTTTGCATCAGTTTTTTCTTTTTTCTTTTTTTTTGAATGTGGTAAAATTCTATTCAAGGCATGAATCTATGGCATTCCGGTAAAGAGTCCATAAACTCAAGCACATCAATGAGCGAATTTGATTATTGCCGGTCAAAGAGCATATATTTGGAATATTATCTCATTTAAAGTGACTTCAAGATTTTTGACTTCTCATAAGATAAGTCAAAACTCAGTATAATATATCTTTTAACAATTATCCCTTGCCAACAAAAAAGGTAATCTAGTAGTCTACCAAAATAACCTTGATTACTAGAGTCAACATGAGCTACCAACATTCTTTGATTGCTAGAGAGTATTCTAATAGAATAATTTTGGTAATTTGCCAGATTACTTTTGGTAATCAACATGGATCTCCGGTCATCAGCACCGCTAAAGGGTACCAAATTACTTTTTTATGTTCTATTGGATTAATTTTAGACTCTATATAATATTATTTATATTCTACTAGATTAATTTTTGATTAGGATCAAAGTACTTTTCAGCCATCTTCGTTACAAATTGCTTCCAAGCTGGAAACTGTATTTCCTTCCATTTTCTATGCCTATAGTATGTCTGGTCTATATGATTTTACTTTTGACCTATTTGGCAGAACTTATTAGAAGCTGCTTTTAGCTTCCTAGGTAGGGATAACAATATTCCTAGCGGGACTCCACCCTAAACAAGACCGGGATGGGAGACAAAGTTCAGGAATGGGGACGGGGATAGGGATGGGGATGAAATATTATCTTCAAAGCTTAGTAGGGTGGGGATGGGGAAAGCATCCCTCACCCCATCCTTGTTCTCATATATGTATATGTATGTGTGATATTTTATATATTTATAAGTATGTAATATACTATAAAAATTATTTTTGAAAGTGTGTGCATCCACGAAATGAATATTAAAACTACGAGGAAGAGACCAAAAATGATAATTTTATATTTATTTTTTATGATTTCAAGTTTTTTTTAAGCTTAAGTGTTTTATAAATGTTTGGTTTTAAGAGTTTGTAACGTTTTGATGAGACTTTTAATAATTTTATTTTTCAAGATTTAATTTGCATATATTTAGAAGTTAGTTTGTTTATGTAATCTTTGGTTTTGGATTAAATTTATGGTGCATTTATACTTTATTGTTTGCTTTTACTTTGTTATATTTTCAAATTTATATTTATTATAGATAGGAAACGGGATGGGTATAAGAGAAGTCCTTCCAACGGGGAATCCCCGTTCATGGCCCCACTCATAATTAAGCAGGGATGGGAACTGGAATGGGGATGATTTTGGTGGCAGGGATGGGGACGGGAAAGCATTCCCCAGCCCCATCTCATCCCGTTGCCATCCCTATTCCTAGGTCCAAAAGTAGCTTCTGCATGTGTTTGGATGATCTATTAGAAGAGCTTCCAGTCTCTATAAGTGCTTCATGTCAAAGCCAAAAAATGTGATTTTTAGCAAAAGCTCTTTTGAATAGACTTAAAACTGATAATAAAATTTAAATTAGATATTATAAATTTCATTTAACATTTTTAGTACTTATTAGAATATTTTAGAGATTATTTGACCTTAAAAACCCTTTTATTTCAAACATCTTATAAGACACCACAGCTTTTAGTTTTCTTCTTTTATTAGTTAAAAGTAAAAGTAAAAATTCAGTTAAATAGATAATTTGAAGGTTGATTCACCTCTTTAGGGTGTAACAGCGTAAGGGGCTGTTCTCTAAATATTAAGCACATCACTTAACATAACTTTGGGCCTTTACAAACCCCAGTTCAAGAAATGTGCAGCCCGTGAAGCCTCTTTATATGAGGCAACATTTGTTAGACATTAGTTTTATTATTGAAGTTGCTTATTCTCCTGCGTTTTTTTTTTTTTTTGGATTGAATTTGAAGTTGCATCTTTATTTCAATGAAAATGTAGTGTTGTTTTACCTATATATGTTCGTAAATTTTGTTTTGCAATCCACACCCTCATATGACATATACAAATATTTAGCAAGCGTTTGGCACGCCAATTGCATTCAAATGCATTTTTTTTTTTTTTTTCATCAAATTCAACTATATACAATTTACTATTATAACTTTGCAAATCAAAATTTAAAAATCCATAACTTTGCATATACAAGTCCAAATGAGATAATTTAAAGACTCAAGAATAATATATGAATATCTATACAAATATATTTTTGTCAAAAAATATTATTGGGTTTTGATAATAAATCCGGAGGTCGTGTTAATCCTAATTAATTACGGCCCGTGGGTTTGGATGGTGAAAAATCTTGTGTGGGAACACTGGGATACACATGTCTTCTTTAGATTGTATGTGGTATTGGCACTCCTTTGAAGCAAGAAAAGAACACTGCAGAGGTAGTTATGGACGCTACCAGACTCTCAGTTCATACAGATGTGGCCTAGCCGTTGGAATACGCTCTTCTTGTGGCAAAATCGGGAAGTTGAATTTTTTCCAAAGTGAAACATGAGAATCTATTAGATTCTTGTTCTCGATGGAAGTCTATTGGTCACTCTACTACTAAATTCAGATGCAGTTAAACTTGTGAAAAATACCAATCAAAGAATGACAAAACCATTGGACCCAAGAATCCTTTTGAAAGAATCCATTTTAATTAATATTTAAGGTAAACTAATTGTTTACCGTGCTCTAGCAAGTCATCTAATATGCCATATCATTAAAAGTAATTAAGACTTATGCTTATAATTTTATAGTTTTGTCAGGTTACAAAAAAAAAAAGAGTAATCATTGAAAATTCTTTCATATATATATATATATAAATATAAATGTCAGGGAAAGAATTTTTAATTAAACTACAAGTAGATTGGTGAATTATAAATTCCTTAGATATGAGGATCACTTTTAACACAACTTGAAAAAATATATTTTAAATGAAGCAGAGTGAGAAAAAAAAAAAATAATAAGGCGTTAAAAAAAAAAAAAAAAGAAGTAAAAATTGAAATCAGAAACAACATTTTAATGGATTAAATTAATTAAACACTATATACACTAGGGGAGCCAAAAAAAAAAAAAAAAGAGTAAGAGCACTAAAAAAAAAAAAAAAAAAAAGCAGTTCGTCGATCAAGACGAACAGTGCTGATCAAAAAGGCGTGACCAGACACTCCTATCAGCATTATAGACTTGGTAATTTTCATTAAAATGAGTAACTTAGCACTATAGTGTTTAGCTTAGTTTCCAACAGTCTGGCCGTCATAAAATTTCAAAATATGATTAAGCTGCTAGGTATGAAATGTCTCTGTCCTTGGAAAAGAACTAAAAGAAGTGCATTAATTCTTTTCAAGAGAAGTTATCATCAAACTAGTTGACAAATGGTTATTGGCTTCCTCACCGAAAAAAAAAAAAAAGTTGACAAATGGTTGTACGCATACATATGTGCCCTAAAAATATATATATATATATATATATATATAGTTGTAAAAGGAGTTGCCTTAATCAACTTTGTTTTGTCGACACACACAGCAGGCTTGCCAGTGTCATTGTGGATCAGTTTGAGTTGATTGTAATATATGTGCGTGATTGTGGATCATCTTTAATATCAGTCCAAATTATAATGGTAGCTTTTGTAATTTCCTAGGTAATTTCTATTTTCTTAATCAAGCTTTCCATTGGGAAAAGGGAACTCATGCATAGATGTACTAGTGATTGAGTGGTGCTCCTCTGACGGCGCCGAAATTGTACGAAAACAAAAATAAATTTGACTCTCTCTCTCTCTCTCTCTCTTTTAGAAAAATAAAACTAATTCAATCGTTGAAAAAAAAAAAAAAAAAATACTCGATGATGGGTCATGTCTAGACTGCCTGCATGTTGGGACAGTTTCAATCGTTGTCATAAACTTATTAAACTACTCTTTTTTATGAGAAAAAAAAGTCATGCAATTTTATTACTAATTCGTATGAGAATATTTATTATTTTTTTTAAAAAGTTTCTTGGTAGAGACCATAAGGTTCATATATTAGCTAGTCGTTTAACAATACATATGAATCATAGATATAATTTCAAAAGATTTAACATAAAATGTTAAGTTCGTAATTTGTGAATAAAGTTGGTCACGATTTTATTTTTTTTTAATGCAATTGTGGTGTTGTTTATTTTTATTTTGGAATGGAATGATCCAATTTTGATTATTGTGATAATTCTAAAGTATATAGACACATGTGTATCTGTGGGGTTGAGGCTTTGAGACGAGCAGATTGAGGTGGGGGAAGTGTTGAACTAAAAGATTATGATCTGTAAAAGGGCTAAGATTAATTTGGGGGTGAAATTGGTTTTGTGAATTGATTTGGGCTATTTTTGTGATTGTTAGTTGTGTTGGTTAAAAAAAATATATATATACTGGAGTTATTACTATATCATATATATATTGTAATTTTTTTGAATGATTTTGTTATTTATTTGATATGATTTTTTTTTAATGGATTTTAGTTGTGGAATTATGAATTTTGGTATCATCATTTTCTCGATAAGGTAGATTACTTTTTTTTTTATAAATATAAATATATATATTTTGGTGTAATTTTGTTTTGTAATCTGTTTTTTTTTTTTTTTTTTTTACGTTGATTTTTTTGTAATTAATCATATGGATAATGTTTTTTATTATATCAGATTATTCTAATATTTTGATAATATTACTCTCCAGCGACCATGATCAAAGATGACTGATTGTTTTGTTTTGAAAATAAAATTTAATCTAGTAGATTACAGTAATTAATCAGGTAGAATATAAAAACAAAATATATATCATATTACTCTCTAGTTCTCCTCAGTAACCGGATTCAAGATAATTGAAAATTTTGAAATGAAAATAAAAATAACATATTAGATTATCAAAAGTAATCTACCAGAATACTATGGAAAGACTGGCGGTGATTCAAATTGATAGCGACAACATCTGATATATTACCTAATTAAACAAGTTTGGGGGTCATGAGCCCAACAACTAACTTATGCCTGAAGTCCGGAGGCATTGTGAAATTAAGCCAGCCATGTTTTTACACTTTTTTTTTTTTTTTTTTTTTTTTTTTTTTTTTTTGTGGTCTCCTCTCTCTGTCTCTCCAACCCTCGTGTTGTTCCTTGAGACCTTGACTAGTCTTGTGTGCATCGCATTGCAAGTGGAATCTGATAACTACTAACGAGGAAAAAAAATAAAAAACAACAAACAAAAATTAAACAAAAATCTATTAAGTAACACCTTTTCTAATAGACTTTTTTTTACCCCTGGAAATAAGCAAGAATTTCCACAAAAAGCAACACTCTTTAGGTTCGAGATAAAGCTTGTTCAAATAGGAAGTCAAAAAATAGGTTCGTTTTCTTCATTTTTTTTTTTCTTTTTTGCTTTTTTGCGGGGTGAGAAAATGGGAAAGGGAATGTTGGTTGTGGGGTTGGTGGGCGCATGGCAAATCGCAAATGGGCGGAGGAAAAGCTGCAGATTCGGACCCCAAACAACAAAATCCAAAAAAATGCTACAGAGACAAACAACCTACAACCTTCCTAGAAATTAAATGAAGGAAAGATATCCTCAGAACGTGGACTTGTGCTTTCTACCAAGAATTCAGACACAGAGAGAGAGAGGGAAAAAGAAGTTCATTGAATTCTTGAATAGGAATGAATAAAATTTTCAAAATATTTGCCAATTAATAAACCTCAATAAAATCGAAGGTCATTGATTGATGAATCATTCATCGAACTCATATCATGTTATGTTTATTCATGAGTAGAGAAGTTACTCTTTTTTCAAAATTTTTTTTTAAAAATTGAGGAAATGCATAACTAAATGTATCCATTTGAATATTGATCATAACTGCACCATTTAAAACAATCACCACTTACAAAATATGTGGTGTTATCCCAATATTTACATAAGAAAAAAAAAAAGGGTCTTTATTACTCTATCCAACGCTGCACTATGTAATATATAAGCCATTTAAACTAAATTTTTAAAGGTTACCTTGCCGTCAAAAATCTATGTGCTGAGAATAAAAAAAGAGGAAAATAAAAAGGTTTGCTAGACTTTGTGGACATATCCCACTTGCAAAATCTTTATGTGGAGCGTACTGTGACCGAAGAATAAAAAAACAATGCAATCCAGATACTTTTGACCACCCTTTTGTAGGATATACACACATATATATATATATATATCTTTTTGATGTAATTAAGGAATGTCACAATCAAATGGGCCATGTGCGAGATAGGGATATGGCTTGTTAAATAGAGAGAGAAAAATAAACGAAATTGGCACGGGGGTGGTTTTTGATTTGATGGTCAAATATCGTACGTCAACCTTATTCGAAGTCTTTTTTGTAACTTCCTTATTATTATTATTTTTTTAATAAGAAGATGTAATCCTCATGTTCATGATATGTTGATGGCTTTTGAAAACTATAGAGAACAGTCATTTTTTCTTTTTAATCTTTAAAAACTTATTATACTTGACGTTCTAGTGTTTGGAATGAGACTATTGGTCGATTGAGAAAAACATTGAAGGCGTATCCACACACACATCTATTTTGTGGGAAAAGATCAGTTGGTTGAGGATCTTCTTTGTGCATATCTTAATGAAAGTTTTATCAGAAGTGTGATTCCGTTCTCTAAGAGATGTGATTATCATGTTTTCAATTATTGTGTATGGCAAAATGTGTTTGATTCATGGGTGGTTTTAAATTTTTTTTTTTTCGTCTTCCAATACGCTACTCTGGTGTTATTTTTCCTAGAACTTTAACAAGGAATCCTTGCCCCTGTTCCTACCCCTCTTTAGACAGGGATGGAGATAGCTTTGAGAGATGGGGATAAAAGATGGAAAAGCATTCCTCGTTCCTATCCTGTTTTTTTTTTTTTTTTTTTTTTTTTTTTTTGGCCTTAAATTGAAAGTCATTGCAAAATTCCAAATAAATAAATAAACTTACATCAATGGGATTATGATTGTTTTCCACGCTGTTGACAATAGAAATGAATTTGTAACTATAATAAGCTAGCTTTAATGTAATTCTCAAATAAATTCACCTTTAAGATATTTCGAAGGAATTTCTACCGTACAAATCTTTATTTTGCACTGTTGATAGAAATTGTTCTTCTAATTGTTAGATTTCTGATATTTCGAATGAAATTTATAGCGTATGAATCTTTATTTTATACTATCGATAGAAATTGTTGTTTTAATCGTTAGATTTTTTTTTTAACTTTATGTTCTATGACTAGGACCAGTTTCGTGTATTGCACTGTGAAGTTTCAATATGTACACTAAAGATCATGTAGTTAAAAATTTAATTCAATAATTAAAAAACAGTTCTTATCATCTTTATAAACAACAGTTTCTAATGTAAATATTCTTCACATGCCAAAGAAACAAAAAAGTGAATTCTACGGGATATATGAAAAACTGCGCATTGATTCGCTCTGTTTCAAATACTTAGATCTATGCTAGGTTCTCTAAGTTTTGAATATCTTTTTTATTTTGAGGTGGTTTCTTATTAGGTCTAGCTTTCACATACATATGCATTATGAATAGAGATATTTTTTCTTAAAAAAAAAAAAAAGTAGACTATGAAAGTATGCAATCAATCAGTTCAACTATATACGGCTCATGATTTCTCTAGATAAGAATTCTTTTCTTTCTTTAGTTTCTTTTTTCCTTTGCTCCTTTTTTCACCATTCGTTTTCCTTCCCGGATGTTTGGCATGCTTATATAATTCATATTTTGAACTCATGGTATAACTTTAAGACTATATAAGTGCTATCCATTTCAAAAGAAAAATATAAGTGCCACGTAATGTAACGACGTATTTAAAGAACACTTGATTTCATCGTAAGATGGAAGACTTTGACTCTCTCATCTCCAAATAAAAAATAAAAAAAAAAGAATGAAGAAAGAAATAATCTCCTCCTACCTGCCAGGTGTGTATGGAGTGAGATTTTTAAAATATATGAGGGTGTTTGGTGTAGTAGTTTAAGTTGAGAAATTTAAGTTTCAATAGTAAATTTTTTTGAATTTTCAGAAAAGACAAAAAACTTTTTGGGAAAAAAACAAAAATTTTTTAGGAAAAAGACAAAAAAAGTTTGGGTTGAATGGATTGAGTTGTTCAACCAAACACCCCAATATATATATATATAATTTGCATGAAATGGCCCACTTAATATTTTGCATTTTTAGAAAATGTAATCCAATCAGCTCCACGTGTTTCTGGGGCCACGAGTACATCAAGCATTCTTTTGTGGTTATCTACTCGTGATTTAACACTTTGGATGAGAAATCCGCCGAAAAAGGATTTTTTTTTTTTTTTTTTTCTTTCTTTCTTTCTTTCTTTCTTTTCTTTTCTTTCAAACATTGAAAAAAAAAAAAAAAAAAGAAGAAGATAAAGTGAAAAGCCAAATATGCAAGTTTTAAAGCTTTCCCATTATATAATGACGGCAAGTGAGAATCCAATGGGAAGCCGAAAAAATATATTGTTTGTATATAGAAGAAGTTTGGCACGTTTTAAATGACATACAATGTGTCAAATTAAACATCAAATAAAAAAAATGAAATAACAAATTGTTTTCCTAGTAAAATAGGGCCCAAAGTCGAGTGGCGATCAATAAAAAAAAAAATAAATAAATAAATAAAGGAGGATAGTATTAAAAAGCTGCATTTCACCTAATATTTAAACGTATCTCAAATGATGCTTCGACAGTTCCACTCATAATGTGGAGCCCAATGCAAGCACTAGTTAGTTGACGTGTGGTACCTAATGTGCGAATTCTCCAATTGTTATTATTATTATATTTTTTTTCTAGTGATCATGTCCACATGTTTTTATTAATTTGCTGGGTTGTTCTCATGTTTTATATGTACTTGTAGTAATTTTTCTAACAAAAACTTTCGACCCTAGGAAAACCAAAAAAAAAAAAAAAAAAAATTGTTTGGATCATTTAACCTAATATGGTTTCCGAGGATATTCATCGTCCCTTTTAAATCTTTAAATATTAATTTACTTTCAGAATTTTAATTATCACGACGTTTCAAAATATATAGCCTTGATTCCTTTTGTTAAATTGATAATATATATCTTTTAAATTGATAAGATATTTTCAAAACAGCTTGTAGTATGATAATGACGCATATACACTTTAAAAGGGATAAAATAACATAAAGAAAACAAGTAGATTCCTTTTAAAAAAAAAAAAAAAGATTCATAAAAAGAAACAAAAAATCATGGAAAAAAGTAAAATCTGGGTAGATTTCATATCTCAATCTCCACCATCTATATGTCATCTTGAGTCCAATAGAGTCAACTAAGCAAGGGAATGGAGACCAGGAGACACTAATTTGGACAAAGCCGTACACCAGTTGGAAGACAACTCTAATGATATTAGAACTGAATGTGACTACAGCTTTTTGAAGTCAACCAGCATAGGAATTCAGGGTAGAAGTTTGGCGGTGATGCTTTAGCCAGCCTTCGAATTCCTAGCCCCGGGTGAAGAAATTGGCTGCACAATATGGGTTTCGCCATAAGACCAGTCGCGAGGTGGGAGAGACAGGGCTCAGTAGGGTCGGCCGGGGAGTTCGTGGGTCTCTCGGCGATCCCGCAACCCATGGGTCTCAACCATGGAGGTGGTATTTGTTCACAGAGGACGCTGGCGGTGTTGGTGTGCGGTTCCGGGGCGAGAATAATGTCGTCGCGCGCCTCATATGGCTGTTGGGGAGGCGACAACTTTAAGGCTTTGTACCCGTGGAGTGGCGACTTCCCTGCCACAACACATGGAGCTCAATGGTGACGGCGAGTGGCGTTCACACGTTGACGACGAGTCCCCTACAGATCTGATCCCAGCTCCGGTGATCTCCAGTTACTCCAATTGCGTAGCTCAGATTGTCTTCGAGATTTCCTCACATGTTTTTGTATTTTATTTTATTTTATTTTATTTTTTTGTCTTGTGATAATCGTCTATGTGTAATAATGACATTTTATGCGCCAGACAAATAAGGATTGTTTTGTTATGTTGGTTTACTCCACTGCCCGGGCCTATGGTCTGTCCATTAGAGTTATTGGCAGTTTATTCATTATGCTACACTTTATGTCTAAATGGAATGGGTGGTGACCTTTGTAGTATAGGGTCGTGGCTCTCACGATTTATTTATTTATTTTTTTTTTCGGTCAAAAAGAGCCTTAAACATAGGAATGACAATTTTTTTCGTAGACACACTAATCCGCTGCGACCCCACCTTTATGCGAAGGGGGAAATCTGACCTAAATAGATTTATGTTATCAAGGAGTTAAAAGTGTAACCTACACTACTGTAAAAGTTGACTTACAAGACGGAAAATACACAATGATTTTTGTGAAACTGTCGTCTTAAACAGGATTACACGACGGCTTGACAAAACCATCATGTAATCCGGTAGCATTTCAAAAAAAAAAAAAAAAAAGGATTACACGACGGTTATAAAAACCGTCGTGTAATTTTCGGATTACACGACGGTTATAAAAAACCGTCGTGTAATCTTCTGAAAATTTTCAAAATTTTCAAAATTAAAAAAAAAAAAAGGATTAAACAACGATTATAAAAACCATTGTGTAATTCTCCGAAAATTTTCAAAATTTTCAAATTTTCAAAAAAAAAAAAAAAAGATTACACGACGATTATAGAAAACCGTCGTGTAATCTTCTGAAAATTTTCAAAATTTTCAAATTTCATGCTTTGGAATTCGCACAAAAACCCATTACTTAAATACACTTTCCTCTTCATTTGTCATCATTTTCATCTTCAACCCTCTAGATAACTCAAACTTTTCTCATCGTCACCTCCTTCGCCCGCCCGGCCCCCTAACTTAAAATCCGGTCACACCGCCGCCGTCCCTTCAAGCTTTTCTCAAACTGCCGTCAAAGCCCCGGTTTTTTTCCACCACCACCGTCGCCACCACTACTCTCTCCCAGTGTTCCCATCAAGGCCGTGACTATTTTTCTTTAAAGAAAAGTAAGGTAACTTCTGTACTGCTCAATTTCTTATTTTTTAACAAAATTACGAACACATACTTTAATAACTTGCGTGGAGTGTAATTTGTAGTATTGTTCGGATTTTTTTTTATTGTTAATTTTTGGAGATGAATGTTTTGTGCACGGTTTTGGCACTTTACACACATTTTTTAACATGGTTTTTATTCGCCCACCACATGTTCGATGAAATGCCAAAATGGATTTTTGTTTTGAATAATCATATAGAATTTGAATTTAGTGTAATTGGGGTTGAATTAAAAAAAATTGACCTTTTTTTTTTTTTTGTGATGGCACACATTACACGACGGTTTTGCTCCGAAACCATCGTGTAATGTGTGCTATCGCAAAAAAAAAAAAAACCAATTTTTTTAAAATTCAAGCCCAATTATAGGACGGTTTTGAGCCGAAACCGTCGTGTAATCACTACATTACACGACGGTTTTCCGTAAAGTTCTCAATTTCTGACGTTTGCTATTGTATTTCTTAATTCGACGACGGTGTGAACCGTCGTATAATATTGAGATACCACGACAGTTATGGAACCGTCGTGGTATCTTCCACGACGTTGGATTACACGATATTGTCTAACCGTCGTGTAAACTTTATAAGACGGTAAATAACCGTCGTGTAATCCATAATTTTTACTAGTGCTATCACATATTATAATGCGAGGACAAGTTTAGGACAATTATTTATATATTATTTTTATATTCTAAATCTTATACAGAAGACCATCTCGTTCGGAACACGCCCTATTGTCAGCTTTACTTATGCGTGCTTGATATTTGTGTGCCGATGTACTTTCTTGTTTTCTACCCTCAGCATACACTTTTTCCTCTTAGCATTATCAAATTTCAATGGTGAAATTCATCTTAGTTGCAGGTCTTGTCTGGAATATTACGAGGTCATCATTATGTTGTTTTGTTTGTAACTTTGTATTATTATTATTAGTAATTACTATTATTACTATTACTAAGTATTATTATTACTACAATTGTTACTATTATTATTATTACTACTATTACTACTATTAGTATTATTATTAATTTTTTTTATTTCTATTTTATTGACTCTTTTTTTTCTAATTAAAATTTGTGTCTATGCACTTCTTTACCAATGTAAAGACATGTTTTTCTTAAGGACTAATTACAAAAATTCCTTTTGAATTACAACCATTGTGACAATTTGTCCCTTGAATTTCTACACTTAACATCTATTCGTCCCAAACTTTGAAATATGCGACAACTTTGCCTCTTACCGGTGGTCTTTTGATTGAAAAACTCACGTGATGTGCACTTCACAAGGAAATTAATTACAAAAACTCCCCATGAATTGTAGGTCTTGTAACACTTTTCCCCCCTCTTGAGTTTTAAAACGTGATATTTGTTCCCCTCAATCTATGCTTCGTTAACAAGTAAATCCTTTTGTATGAGATTATATATGTTTTGTTTTCTTAAATGTTATTTTTCATAGTTTTAATTTAAAAAATTAAAATATGCTTTAAAATAGAGGGTAAAATAATAATTAATTTTTAACATCTCAACAACCATAGTTAATGCTTGATATGTATAATTTCCATCTATCAAAATAATAGGACTAAAATTTGTTAATGAAATAAATATAACAGATGTTATATTTTAAAATTTGGGAAAAACGTTAGAAGACCTATAATTTATAGGAAAATTTTTAATTAATCCTTTCCTCAAAGGAGGGAGTAAAATTTCTATCTCACAAATTAAATCTCATAATTAATTTTTGAGAAAATATATTTCCATACCTGTGTATTTTCAAGCTACTGGATTATCACTTTTTTAGTGTTGAGAAATTAGCGGAGAGATCACAAGAAATGGGAATTCTTTGGAGTTGAGAGAGGGAAACTGGTTTGAGGCGGCGAAGGAAGGCATGGCAGTGAGAGAAAGAGAGGCACGAGAGAGAGATGGAAGCTTCGGTTATGGGAGGGAGGACTGGCGACGAAGGGAGGTGTGGCAGCGGAAGGAGAGAGCAGCTGGCGGAGGGAGATAAGGAGTGAAGGTTTCGAGAAAGGGAGAGAGAGAATGAAGGTTTCGGCTAGGAGAGGGTTTTTTAAAAAGCTTAACTATTAAAAAAAGGAAAAAAAAAAAAAAAAAAAGAAGAAGAAGAACATACCATGGCCGTTTTTTAAAAACAGGTTATGGAATCCTCGGATTCCATAATGGTTTTTCTAAAACATTCGTGGAATCCTTGGATTCCATGTTGATTTAGAAAAACTGTCGTGGAGACTTCTGCTTCCATGACCATTTTCAAAAATTCATTTCTGCATCATGCTTTTGACATACCTTTCACGATCGTTTTTTAAAAACGGTCGTGGAAACTCTGTCATGAAATCTACATTCTTTAATAGTGCTATCACATACAAACAATAATCAACTTTATTATTATTATTATTATTATTATTATTATTTGAAAAGGACAATTAGCCTACTTTGAGAACGTTCGAGCAATTTGCAGAGACTTCACCTAACGATTAGCTTTGTTTAGTGCTTTTATACTTATTTTTCTTTATATTTTTTTTGAAGGGAAAAATACATTAGCATTAATAAAGAATTAGAAATTGAACGATACAATGCAAAGATCTCATAATTGTGTAGTCATAACCCTCGACCATTAGTATAAACTAGGAATGGCAAAAGTCTGAGTCCCGAAAACGGGAAAGTACCTCGACACGTCAGAAACAAGCATGCACCAAACTCTACTTAACAAAGCCCCTACTAATGACGAAAACAACCAATCAATTGGGAGCCAAGACCTCAGATCGTAGAGATTACCAAACACCCTGCATAGTCACAAGTCTAGCAGGACCAACAAATTGCTAAGATCTAAATCTGGTGAACAAACCACAAACTCAGACGATGAGAAGACCATCGTTATTATTAAGGACTAAAAACAAACACATCAAAACAACAAACAAAACTATGATCTACGTATAATACGCAGTTATTACATCTACACACAAACATACCAAAATAAAATGAAAATCTACGAACACCGGAAAAGCCTGAGGCAAGAAGATGACCACCATAGTCAACGTAGATAGCCTGAAAGTGCCATCAAAGCCATGACTTTTCCCCTCCTTTATTTCGCCGAAATACAGGCCTCCCAATCCTACAGTCACCTCCACACTTAGTAACCTTCCCGCAATGGTTAGATCTTCATCTTTGGGGTTGGAAAACCAATGGCAAGCAAGGTGTCGCGGCTTGTTCCCAGCCCTCCAAGAGGCACCCCTTTAAAAATTCTAAACACCCCAGGAAGAGAGAGAGAGATTTAATAGTTATATTAATGCGCTATTATATCAATCAATATATTCAAACTTTCCTAATTACAATTGTTCCCAAAGGGCCAAAGTCATTTGTCTTTATATTTAAATGATAGAACTATTTGCAAGTGAGCTTATGATACTGTGAAATTTAAACGAGCAAATTCATTCTTACGATACAATCAATGTACACCGAAAATTTGAAACCAAAAAAAAAAAAAAAAAACATAACAACATGTAAATATTTTTTAAAATAAACACATAACTCCTAAATATTCTTTTTTAGCTGATTTACAATAGATCATTTTAAAAAAACAATATCAATTTTTTTTTTTCACTTAGAACGTTTATTTAAAAAAAAAAAAAAAACCCTCAAAAGACCATATTCACATTCGGTACTTCAAAAGTAGCAGATTTTGTAGAAAACGGCACAGCGTTACTAAAAACTAAAGTGGGAGCTCTCCAGTTATGTTACAGTTCGTGTCTTGAGTGACAATTCGGTGGGTTTGTCGTGTAATGAGAGATGATGTGGAAGGATTTCAGTCGTTAAACAGAAGCATAATTAGGATTGTGGCAATTACTTAATAATAACATAGAGGAGATTTCTTTCCCCACCGAAAGTGGAAAAAACAAACGATGGAATTAGAGGAGACTTTTATTTTTGCTTTCATTTTTGTTTTTAGGGAAAAATTAGAGGAGATTTGGATAAGAAAGAAGGAAACGTCCAAATGTGGTCTTCGGTCAACGACTCATTTTGAGACGCTTCTGGACTTAGCTACTTTCTGTTGCTTGGTGGTTTAATTTTGATGGATGAGTAGACCTTGGAAATTTCTTAGAATTTCACAAGTTTTTTCTTTTCGTTTTTGTAATGTTCTAATAAATTTAAAGAGAAAATATATAAATGATATAAATTTATATATTAATATGATATAAAAAATAACAATAAATTAATATGATATAAAAGTAAATTAAAGTTTGTGTCATATTAGTCAAGATAGAAGATTTTTTTTTTTTTTTGAAAGTTCAAGATGAAAGAATTTATGTTATGTTGGTCAATAAATGAAAAAAAAAAGTGATTATTTAGGCTTTAAATTTTTCATTTCAGTTTTTATCTTTTTATGAAAAGTCAATAAAAATTATAACTAGTTTTTAAAAAGTCAATCAATTTCAACCTAAAAATTCCATTTCAAACTCGAACACCAAACGTAAACTTAGATAATTTTCTCTAAATTTTAATTTTGTAATCAAAATCATGCTAAAAAAATTATTGAAATTTACCGAATCTAAGGGTCCGTTTGGTTCGTTAGTTTGAGTTGAAATATTTTAGTTGTAATAGTAAATTTTTTTGGATTTTCAGAAAAGACAAAAAACTTTTTGGGAAAAAGATAAAAACTTTTTGAGAAAGAGACAAAAAAAAGTACGATTTGAGTTGAAATGAAATGGTGAAGCAAACAAGCCTTAACATATTTTTAATTACTTGAAACAAATCCTGATTGATATATACGTTTTTTTTTTCTTTCATTTCAGTAGAATTTTCAATAATGTCATTGCACTTTATAAATTCTTACATAAAGCAAAATTGTAGCCAGAGAAAGAATGTATGAAAAGACAGAAAATGATCTTATTCAGATAGAAAATTTAAAATTACTAAGTCATAAAAAAAAGGAAAATTTTCCAAACAAAAAAAGAAAAAAGAAAAAGAAAAAGAAAAAGAAAAGAAAAACTATATACAGGGAAAAGAAAGTATCGGATTAAAAGGAAATCAATGACATGAGGGTGATCCTAAATTTATTCCAACCCCATTTTTTGATAATCCAAATCAATCTTATTTATTATATAAGGCTTCTCCATTCTTGCTCGTATATAATTTCAATATTCTCCTTCAATTTAGGTTAAGTTCTAGAATGTAAAAATTGTTATTATTATCTCCTATAAAATTAGAATTTTCAGGAAATACTTATAGTAGATTAACACAGAATGTTCTATTTTCTTTCTTTTTAGGGAAAATCTTTCATTTATTGATGAAGAGGCTGTAAATTAGCTAAGAAAGAATTTCCTTTTTGTTCAATTTTATAAATAAGTTAGTTTTTAGACATTTTTTAAAACTAGGCTCTTAATTTGATCATTTATATAAACCACTCAAACCAGTCAATACGGGAGCCAATGGTTCAGATAAATAGTTGAACCAATGGGCCTGGGTCTGGGTAAAGGTCAGTAAACAATGGGCCTGACTCGGTAAACGATTTCATTTGAGTTGAATCGGCTTGAAAACGATTAACTTGTGCCTTGAATTTGAACGCTTTCTATAAGCTTTGTGGTTCCGGGTCCTGTTTTTTCTTTCATTTATTTATCTTCCAGCGCACTGGTCGTCTCATACAAAGAGACGTGTTCTGACCAATGGAATTAAATTCACCCAATAAACAAATTATAATAAAAGACAACAGAAAGAACAAATAATTTTTGGACTGATTCCGCCCTTTTTTTAATTTTTAATTTATTTTCTCCTCGTTTGAAACTAGAGGCGCGTTTCCGAAGTTGTAAATAAATGTAATGACAAAAGTAAGTGGATTAGAAAGTACAATAAAACAAAAAGAAGGAGAATCATTGATAAACTTAATAATATTAATCTCAATAATGAAATTTCTCTAGTGTTCTTTTATGCCATAAAAAAAAATTAGTATATGAAAACTTATTAGGAGTAAATAAGTAAACATGGTATTTATTTTCTTTGACGGCCAATTAATATTTAGGAAAATGCAAAATTTGACATTTTCTTTCCTCAATTCTCATTTTATAAGTAAACACATGATTAATTGACAAATGACATGATTTTTTTTACTTTCTCCTTTGATGCAAAATGAACATGTTCTAAAGATATTTCATAAATCTCATGAATAATTGGAGTGTTACTTTCCACAATGTCAATCACTAATGATCCTATAGATTTTTATTGTGATCTCCTGTCTTCTTCATCAAGGAGAGTATCATGCATTGACTTGCATTGTTTTCTTGATTGACAACAGTGGTGAAATTAGCTTAAAAACTTACTTTGAACTTCAACATTATTAATGTTTAAACTGGCGTTGATATTTGTGTGTGTGTGTGTGTGTGCATATAATAGAAGAAACGTATAGAGACTTTGTACTATGGAATAGCATTTTCCAAGACAAGAATATATTTATGATTAGTCAAATCATAAAAGGAGTTTCCATCCTGGACTTTTTTTTTTTTTTTGTAAGTTTTTTTAGATTTGATTTGATTCGATTGGAATTGAGTTGTGCTTTGATAAGATGTTTAAATTGTTATAGTCAAAAAATATAAAAATCTGAAATGTGTTTCGTAAAAAATGTCAATATCAAATTTATTTTGTTCGACTTTATAGATAGTGAAATTTGAATTGATTTGTAAAAAAAAAGACCAAAAATTTTTTTTTTTTTAATTGTATTTGAATCCAACTCATGCACATGAAGCTAACTAATAACCTATTAAAAAAAAATTAAAAGAAAAATTAGGGACTTTCCAAAGTTCAACGAGATGGAGTCGATGAAAAATAGTTAGGCTGTTTAGTCAGCGACGTTTTGCCTTTTCCAACCACATTACATATTAATGTTACGGTTCTTTTCAAAAATAAACTGCTGGGAGTTTTATTTGTTTATATATATATATATATATTCCGTTTGTTGTCTGAAGACTGAAATATCATATAGACGTTGAGAAGTCATGCATACCAAACATTTGCCAAAAGAAGCTTTATTCATATCTAACATTTTTAGGTACAAAACCTTTTTTTTTTTTTTTTTTTTTTGGGTGAGAAAACAAAACCTTTTTATCTGGCAATCTAATCAACCAGATAAACCACATGTCCAATATTATTTTTAATAATATGATGAAAACTAAAATATGTCAATGTGACACACTGTTATTTAACATGTGTTTTTACCTAATTATGAGCTAATGGGTCAGATCAGTACTGAACTATTTATTATATATTTTTATATATAAAAATAACCATCATTATTAATTTTTATACTAACAAAAATGAATAAGAAATATAGCATAATATGTCGGCACAGAACTCAATTCAAAGATGAAGTTCTCTTCTTTCCCCTTTGTTCTATAGACACACACACACCGACCAAATTACACATTCCCCCCTTAATTTTGAAGCTCCTCACCTCCATGACCGACCCCATTCCCTTTCCCCTTCTTTTTTTCCCCCCTTTTATTTATATATATATATATATATATATTTTTCTTCTTCTTTTATTTTCTTCTCTGGTGTGAACATAAGTTATCCACTACGTGCCCATTGTAAGGCGGCATTTTATAATTCTTTTGACGTCATATAATATATTCTGATACGAAAAAAGAAACTAACAAAAACAGAGGATAAACCAACAGAAAACCCATATTTTACATTAATAAAATGAATAAAACAAAATAAAATAAAAATGCAATAAACATTAATATTTGAAAAAAAAAAAGAAAAAAAGGAAAAAGAAAAAAGCTGACATTGGTGTGGCAGATACATATACGGAGATATATCTGAGAGAGAGAGATGGAGAGAAAAAACTATTCATTTAGCGGCTGAACAATTTTGAATGAAACTACATATATTCGCATATGTTTATGTATATGGTTGTTGTTTTGAGATTAAAGAAGAAAAGGATTTTCTTTCAGTGAAATCAGGATCTGGGTTTCCAACATCAAAAAAGGTAGATATTAAAATTCAATATTATACATACATACATATATATATATATATATATATATTTGTTCATGTGCTTTTTGAAGGTGGCGAACCAGGGGAGTTCCGGTGGTGATCATGATGTCAGCTTTCGAGCTCAAAACGACGACGTCCAGGATCAAGAAGAGCCTCCCAGAATCAATACAAGTAACATTATAAATAGATTAATCCCGGCCACCTCAGAAGAAGAGTTACTCACGACAAGGCAGCAGTCTGAATACGTGGGCGTTACGCCTCCGCCGCCGCCACCGCCGCAAATGTATTCAGGGTACAGCCGCCCCACAGAGATGTCAGCCATGGTCTCGGCGCTGACTCATGTCGTTTCTGGGCGGAGAGGAGGAACTACTGCTACTGCTGGTGGTGGGAATTGGGGATCGTACGACGTTCGTTCTGGTCATCATCAACTTCTTCATTCTTCATCTAATTCTCCTCCTTCCTCTGCTGCTTCTGGTTCTGGTTCTGGTTCTGGTTCTGGTGCATGGATTAGTGGTCAGAAGAGAGGTCGTGATCATGAAGATGAACAAACCTCCGTCGCATCTGCCCACCTTGTTTTCATCGACCCTGCTCCTCCTAACATACCTTTTAATGAATCCTCCTCCTCCTCCTCCTCTGGTGCAATTGGTAATCATTAGTTAATTTAACCTTTTTTTTTTTTTTTTTTAAATTTCATCTTGTTATTATCACGTTAAACGTTTCTTATTACTCTTTATTCTAATTCCATTTTTAATCGAATTAATAATACAACTTAATAAGGTATTCAAGGCTTCTCAGGCTGTATTACTTTTTGTATTTATGAATTCTTTTTGCTGCATGTAGGTTGTATACTTTCATTTTTCATGTTTAAGATTTTTAAGGCCACTTCTAACTTAATTAAATATATATATATATATATATGTACTAGAACAAAAAGATCATTAATCAGACAATTCATTAATACTACAAAATACTTTGATTTATTTATTTTTTTGTTATTCATATTTTATGTATTCTTAAGTGTTTCCTAATCTGACTGTTTAGATATTATAAATGATATTTTTATCCAATTTTTTAGTAAAAAGATCAAGTGTAGCATTTCGTTTTTATCAATTTATTAAGATGAAAATTAATTTTATGTTAAATCAACAGAACAAGTTTCGAGCATCACGGGCACCACTACAACCGCCGTAGCCGTTGCACCGCCAAGTGACATGGCGGCGGCCGGGGCGGCTCTTCCTCCGGAAGAGGGGGGTGGAGAGAGGAGGAGGAGATACAGAGGAGTCAGGCAGAGGCCGTGGGGAAAATGGGCGGCGGAGATTCGCGATCCCCACAAGGCGGCGAGGGTTTGGCTCGGCACCTTCGACACGGCGGAAGCCGCTGCCAGGGCCTACGACGAGGCCGCCCTCCGCTTCCGCGGAAACCGAGCCAAGCTCAACTTCCCCGAGAACGTCAGAGTTATCCCTCCGCCTCAACCTCACTCCATCTCCGCCACCGGAAACCCTCTGGCTCCGGCGACCAACCTTTTGCCGCCGGTGCAGCCGAACTTCTTCCAGACGACGCCGTTTCAAGTCTCCCCTTCAGACACCGCCCTTCTCCACGATTACATTCAGTACTCTCAGCTGCTCCAGAGCTCCGGCGACTTCTCCGGCGGACATCCACAACAGCCACAACTACAACAGCCGACGGCGAGCTTGTTAGAACAGATGCTGTATAATTCACAAATGGCTTCTTCTTCTTCTTCGTTCCAATCTCCGTTGATGTTTTCTTCGTCGTCCTCATCTTCCTCTGTTCCTCCCTCTTCTTCTTCTTCTTCTTCTTCCTCTGTTTTTAATCCCCTGTTCTTCTCCAGCCAGCAGCCAAACACTCAGAATCCGGCTGGTGGGTCACAATTTCCTCCGCCGCCGCGGCCGTGGCCGCCACACTCCGGTTACGATCCCCCTCCTTCGTCTTCCGGTTGATTTTTTTTTTTAAATTTTTAAAAGAAAGCCGGAAAAAAAAAAAAAACCTATATTCTTCTTGTTAGAACATTTTACAATTCATTTTCTTTAGTTTTTTCTTTTTTCTTTTTTCGTGTGCTTTAGTATTTTTTATTTATACTGTAAAGGACCCCAAAAGAAATTACAAAAGCGCAGAGGGGTAAAAATACAATGCTCACGTAAAAAAGAGGAGGAATACACAAAGAAGCATGGTTGAGGCCTTTAGGGTTTGTTTGTTTGTTTTCTTTTTTGTTTTTGTTTTTGTTATTTTTTTTTTCGACCTGTCTGGATTTTTCTTTACGGTCCAATATTAATTATGCACATTCTTTTTTTATTTTTTTTTATTTTTTTATTTCCCTTTTGTTTTCTTTTTACGTGACTGGTGTGGTGATTATCCTTCAATTTTATGTCTTCTTTAATTCACAGTAATTTGACCGATATACCCTCCGTGTCATTGTTATAATCTCTCCCTAATAACGAGTCAAAGGTAATTGTAAAGGTGTATAGTGATAAAGATTATCCAACAGAGTAGAGTCACGAATATCAAAGGGGCTATGATTGAGACGTGAACCCAACCCTCTTACCAAGATTAATTTCGTGCTGGAATGGAACTCTTCCACTCTCAAGCCTCAATTAATTTTGTTTACAACGAATAGATTTAAACCATTTCTTATTGTCTGTTTTAACAAATATATATATATATATATATATATATTAGGGTTATTTACATTTTTGTACTGCTTTTATACAGAAATTATAATCTGTATTTTGAACTTTTATAAAAGTATAATCTATGTTTTAAACTTTTATAATTATACATCATCAGATTTTGTTTAATATATAAATTTATACCATTTTATGGTCAACACTTAATTTTGACCTTAAAAATGTCTCAATTACTCTTACAAAGAAAGACTATAATTATGTATTATTTATATTTTTATATCATATATTTTGTTTTTATTTAAAAAGTATATAATGTATTTTTAAAATTTACATATTTATATGATTAGATTACATTTAGTACATTAATGTATACATTCTCGATCAATGCTTAATTTTTACATTTAAAATCCAAAACACCATTGAATTTAAAATTGAAAATAATTAAAGAAATTCAAATTTAAATTATAAAGTTAAAATCCTTTTATCTCGCTTGACAATTAGAATTTCTTGGATAATTTTTAGTTTTAAATTCAAAGGTGTTTTAGGTATCTTAAATGTAAAAATTGAGCAGTGATCGAGAAAATGTATAGATTATGTACCACATGTAATCTAATCATATAAAAATGACTTTAAAAAAATCATATAAAAATGTAAAGTTTTAAAATACATTGTATATTTTCTAAATAAAACAAAATGTATGGTATATAAATATAAATAATGCATAATTGTAGTCTTTCTTTTTAAGGATGATTTGCGCATTTCAAGGTCAAAATTAAGCGTTGACTGAGAAATAATATAAATTTTTATATTAAACGTAATTTGATGGTATACTAAATGTTTAGAAAGCATGATATACTTTCTGAATAAAAGAAAAATACATGGCACAAAAATGTAAATAACCCTAAAATTATATAGATAAAAATTTACACTTCAATTTATAATGTTTTTTCTAATACTATTTTATCATTAAAATAATTTATAAATGAAAAAAAAATTATAATGGTAAGATAAAAAATTCTAAGTATCAATCGATGACAAGCAAATGCCAATTTAATATTTGTTATATTTAGTCGCATGTTTGCTGTTAAGTTTTGTATTGGTCAATGTTATTACCAAAAGTAGCATTCAATTGGACATTAATTTTATTCTCGGAAAAAAAAAATATAGACATTAATTTTTCATTCAAATGTCAACAATTTGGCTTTTACACATTACTACTTTTCTTTTGTTTCCATTTTCTACCTAACTGCTTATTGCTTTGAATGAATTTCTTGGCAACATGGTTTCAACTGTGATTTGTGGAGAGAGAGAGAAATAAATAAATAAATAAATAAATAAAGAGACATGTTTTGCACAAATTCTAACAAGAGGCAACTAGACAGCTCTCCGAAGTTACAATTTGACATAGTATTTCGTTGGAATCATTTCCAATGTTTGAGTTGACAGAATTCAACAAATAAATTACAAAGGTAAGGTAGAAAAAAAAAACATAATGATAAGATTTTGTTTTAAAAACGTTAAATCTAATTTTTTTAGTTCATATACATGTTTTATTTAGATCTGATTTTTCACAAATTAAAGTTCACAAACATGCACATTGATAAATAATCATATTTATCGCGTAAGTGGCCAAGTTCAAAGTTTTTTATGAACACTGTTGTTGATAAAATCTGCAAAATATGAGCAATTTTATGCCAGTGTAATTAATAAAAACCAGTCCTTTACATATCGGAAAAAAAAAAAAAAAAAAAAACCAATTTCCCTATAATCTCGTATTGAATAGGGCATATTCTACTTTCAACAGAATCACATTATCAACTTTTTTTTTTTTTTTTGAAGGGAGAAAAAAAAACGAATTTCTTTAATTTACTTCCAAAGGTTGTCGTAGGATTTGATCGTTATACGTGTCAGGTTTTCATTGGGGGTGGAATAGTGTCTTTTGACATAAAAATAAGGAAAACGTGCCAAATTGTTGTTCGAATTGCTAAGATTTAATGCATTCTGCATGTATATATGCTGTTCATATTGGTACAGATCCCAACAATATTTGAAAGGAGACGTGGCCTAAGGTAGGTTACTATATGGACCAAATC
Source organism: Ficus microcarpa (assembly GCA_025413485.1). Taxonomy (NCBI): domain Eukaryota; kingdom Viridiplantae; phylum Streptophyta; class Magnoliopsida; order Rosales; family Moraceae; genus Ficus; species Ficus microcarpa. Next base: position 51,076,257 of record CM046377.1, on the reverse strand, counting down.
TTCTCCTTCTTCATTTATAAAAAGTTACCACCACTATTATTTATTATTTAACAAGAAAAGGTATGGGGATGGTGTGGGGACAACATGACACCTTTAAGAAGATAAAGATCAGGAATATTATTTTAATTCAGAAGGCTAGTGGATAATGTCCAAATCATTAACTTCTTATTTTTATTCTTAATAATTCCTAGAAATTAGTTTCGCTTGAAACTTAAAAAGTTTTTTTAACATATCAAAATTGTTATACATTATTTTGTTTATCACCTTAATGATAATTACTACTAAAAATGCGGAAAAGGTAGAGAAAAAAGGGTTTCGTGAAATTAGATTGATGAATCAGCTAATGAATCTGTAGAAGTCGGTACACTGTGTACACTACTTATGAAATAGAGAGAATAGCTAGCAAATCCTCTCGTAAGCAAACGGCAAATGTACATCAAACATTAATTAGCTAGCTAGGGTGATTCACCACTCAATGTGACAAAAAGGAATATAAAGTGCTGCACATATAAGTATGATTTGAGTAATTAAGCTCATGAATTAAGTTCTTAATTACTAATAATCACTATTAACTCTAAGGGCCCATTTGGGGGACGTCTAAAGATGATGTTTTGGAAGTTGGGTTAAAAATATGTATTTGAGTGGAAGACTTGGAAAAAATATTGAGATTTAGAAAATAGTGTAAAAATTTAAAATGTATTCAAAAAAATATATATACAAAATAGATCATGTTTTATTCGTCTTGTTGTTATAAGTATTTTGATAAAAGAATTGTCTCATTTTGATTTGAAATGAGAAAGTTATATATTTTTAAAGTTTAAGTTTCTTGAAAATAGAAAAGAAAAAGTTTAATGTAAAGTTAGAAGTTTTAGATTTATATGAAATTTTACCGTCTCGACATGTTGCTCCAAACAAACTCTAAGAGTATGGAAGACCAAAGGTGCCTAAATGGCCGAGGCACAATGGAGGGCGTGGGATATGCTAATTAACATAGAGAGATTTTATTTACACCCCAAATATTTATAAATACCCTCACAAAATTATTAAAGATTCTTATTACATTTTTATTCTATAATAAAATTAGTTTAAAACCCAATGTTTATACATCCATATACATATACATAGAAATATCTTGTTTTTATAAAATAATTAAAAAACATATATCTCATTAACCATAAATGAAAATATTTTTTTAAGAAATTAAAATTCTCTACAAATTTAATTATCATTAATTTCGCTTTATAAACCTTAAATTATTTTTCATCAATTTTTCTCGAAAGATACTTTATAATTACATGAAAATTTTCAATGAACGAATCAAGTGAAACAAAAATAAAAGAGAGTAGGCCTCTTACAGAGCCAACAATTATTAAAGTACATATTTTTAATTTTTATTTATTTATTTGTATTGTGTGTTCTTTTAATTTGGTTTTAATATATAAAAATGATTTTTTTTATCGATACTTCTTTTTATTTATTTTTTCTTGCTATATTTTTTTATTATTTAGATTTGTTAATTGTTTAATAAAAAATAAGAATTAAAATTAAAATAGAAGTTGGTGTATGAAGTAGTTAAATATAGTATTATATAAAAAGTATCAATAAAAGGATAAATTTATTATATTTATATTATGAAACGTTTATTAGGTGGTAGTGATAGATCTGGAAATTTCTCTTAATAGAGACATACATAAGGAAAAAATTTTTAAAATTAATAATTTTATAAGATAACAAGTTTAATATAAGAATAAATTGAGTGTTAAAAAGCACATTCGAGGAAAAAAAAATTTTTTTACGTGGGGCACATTTAAGAAAAAAAACTTTTGAATTGAGATAAATTATAAAATTTTAAGAAAATATAAGGATATAATTTAAATTTCAAAAAATTGAAAGGGGACACGTGCCCCTCCTCCTAATGTAAATCCTTTCTTGATAGGTGATAGTATTAATCCTTATGGTGGGTATACTCTTAACATATTACTTTCATGTCAAGGCTCTTGAAAATGGAGAGGCAAAAGTCACAATACCTCGCTGCTATATTTGTACTTCTCTACGAATTATTTTAAATATGGCAGAGGACAAAGTACAAAGACATTCAGTAAGGATATTGGTGCACCGTTAATAACTTAGTTTGCATTTAATTAATTTATTAGAGATAAAATTTTTAAGTTAGAGTTGATTAATTTTTTTTAAAATTAGTTATAATTTTTATTAATTTTTCAGAAAAAGATAAAAATTGAGATATAAAAGTATAATTTAGTTGGAATTAAATTGACAAAACAAACAAATCCTAATACGTGAAAGGGATTGAAGATAGAGCACAAATTCAGTTCTTTTTGAAAAACGAAAAAAATTCTAATATATTGACTTGAAATCTGGAATTTAAATCATTCTCATTCACAATTTGAAATGATACACTACTAAGTTTATAAATACACGTAGAGAAAAATAATAAAAGAAAACTAAATAAAGGGAAATCAATTATATCTAATTGACATCTAATGGACAATTATATAATAAATTTAATTATTCTATTCACATCTAAATTAAAAAATAATCAATAATTAAATAAATAATCAATTATATAAAATCTCAATACACAGTAAAGTGTATGTCAATCTTCCCGATAGCTGGTCGAGCCAATATGATAATATTGACATTGACATGTAAAGTATGGGGGTCATGATCTAGAAGGGGGAAATCCAACCCCAGCAGAACTCAATTAAGGGATATATATATATATATTTTAAAAAAGGTTATAAATATATATATATATATATTAAAAAAGGAGTAGAAAGAGATACATGTTTTTCAGTTACAATGTTACTGGTCTCCAAATTTTGTATTTCTTTGAAGCATCTATTGTCAGGGGTTACTTAGGAATGAAGCACGCATATTTACGATGATTGAATTGAGGTGGAAAACGTATCATATCCCTGTCTTGGTTGGTGATGTGATTGGGTCAGCTCCCACGTGGAGCCACACGTGACAGCAACAGATTATTTCTCATTTTTTGCGGTCAAATTTTTTGCCCACGTGTCAAGCTGCTAGAGCCGTTGGTGGCAAATCATATAATAAATCTAATTAAAATTAAATATTAATGAAGAAGAAAACTGAAATTCAAGGATCCCACGTAATTAGCTTTGTACTTTGTGCCCCTGGGTGAACCACCAAGTTTGTTGGCAACATTTATTTGACACGTGTTCTAAACCATAGCTCTTTTTTTTTTTTTTTTTCAATTATTCTTTTCAATTAAATTAAATAAATAAATGCTTTTTTAATTATTTATGAGTTTACCTTTTATTTAATTTATTTATGGTTGTTTCCATGACAATGACGATGATCAGATGATATTGGTAAACTAGAGAAAGAGAATGAAAGTGTGGAATTGAAACGTGTATCACGCCCTCATGCACACCTGTATAACGAGAAGGGGGGGGGGGGGGCAGTGGTGGTTTACCTACCAAATACCAATTAATTAAAAAGAAAAAAAAAACATTTGTGGTAATACTTTAAGAAAACGAAAGGCATTTTGGAACTCTCTCCTCTTGCCAAACAATAAACATATCATGTGTATATTACAAACATCATGAGAGTTGGTTAATTTGGCGGCATTCATATCACTAATAAATTGTTTAGTCTTACGTTTTGCGGTCTGGCTACTAATCCTGTACAAATCTATGGAATAGCTTAATGCAATTCCCTTTCTTATCTTTATATATCTATGTGTATAGTTTTAATAGTTTTTCCAATACTTATCTATCAATGGTTATCGTTATTTTAATTATTAGATACAAATCCGATAGTTGTAATAAATTGTGTAATTGATTAAAAAACTTATGACAATTAATGTACATTAAACATGTAAAAATCATTAAATATAAATTTGGATAGACAACTCATTGATATGATTTTTTTAGATTTTTTTAATTAAATAAAATCTAAATTAAAGATTTATTTAATTTTTGAATTATCATTTCCATTCCAGATTTTTTTTCCTTTTTTCAATCTCCAACTTTTTTTATTTTTTTATTTTTATTTTTTGCTTATTAAAGTCTACTTTTTTGCTTTAAAAAAGAAAAAAAAATTTCGGTGTGAGAACTAATTTTGTTTTGTTTTTGTTTTTTTTTTTTCGTTTTTCGTTTTCCCTAATGCGATATGTATTGTTTAAAAAAAAAAAAAAAAAAAGAATAAAGCTAGGGGCACTAGACTAGGGCAAAATGAAGACTGTGACGGGTAGTGGGACCCACTCATAAATTTTAACTTTTTTTCTCAGGTCTCTCAGTCTCTCTCTTCTACGCCGGTCTTCGTCGGTGGTGTATAGCTCCGACGCGTCTTCCACGCTGCTTCGTTGGGCACTTGTCTACTCCTTCTGATTTGATTCCGATTTCAAGTACCGGACCAAATCTGTACTGTTGTTGGTATTTTACGTCGTCGATGTGCTGGTGGGGAATATGGAGGAGGACACACGACTCTTCACCGACACTAGGGTGAAGTTCAGTCTCTGTCATCCGAGGAACAGGGGCTAATTAACTAATTAAGAAAAAAAAAATTTGAAGTTGACGGAGAAAGAGGATTTTTGTTTTTTGGTTCTTTTTCTTTTTTAGTGAGATTGATTTTTTACTTTTATTTTTTTCAGAAAGTGCAAAAAAACCCTCACAATTCTCTTTCTTTAGGCTTCAGTTTCTTTCCATTTTTTGTTTTTTTTGGAATCCCCCTACAGCCATTATTGATCATAAAACCCTTTACTTTAATTGTTAGCAGTTAAGTAAAAAAAAAAAAAAATTAGTCCGCTTCATGCCCCCTTCTCAAGCTTTGATTTTGAAATGGAAACTGCGGAAGAAAGAAGAGAGAGATGAGGTTGATGGGAAAGACGAACCCCGCACAAGAGAGAGGAAAAATCTGCAAAAATTTTCCTTGTGGGCCCTACAAGCGTTGTTTTTCATTTTATTTTGAAAGCTTTTAATTTTTAAAGTAAAAATGGGTCCCACTAAAATGTCCTAAGTAAAATGTCCTAAGCAGCGTGCCACCTAATGTGGTGTAGCCGTAGCGCACCGGAGTGCCTCATGACTTTGCTCAAATAAAAAAAAAAAAAAAAAAAAAGGGGAACAACCTCCCCATGCGTCACTCAATCAAATATGCAGTGGTCATACGAAAATTTTGAAAGAAATTTGTTTACAAAAAATTAAAACAGAATAAAAAAGGAAATTAAAATTAGCCATAGTTTGGTGAATAAGTTGGGACTCATAAATTTGAGTTCAAACTTAACTTAATTCTTTTGTTGAGTCATTTAATTCTCAATCCATTTTTGGACCGTTGTACAGTAAACTAAACTAAGTTTATTGTACACCATCTCACTACTAGAAAATGTAGATACCACGATGGAAATTCGACGACCGTTTTTAAAAAAACCATCGTGATAAATTTGGAAAAAACATAGAGTCGAAAAGCAACTCAAAAACCGTCGTGGAATCTCCGGATTCCACGAAGATTAATAAAAACCGTCGTGGAAGCTTCGGAGCTTTCACGACGGTTACATAAATCCGTCGTGGAAACTCAGGCTTCTACGACGGTCCGAAAAACAGCCCAAAAATTGTCATGGAAGCCGGAGCTTCCACGACGGTTTTTATTAACCATCGTGGAAGCTCCGGAGCTTCCACGACGGTTTTTATTAACCATCGTGGAAGTTCCGGAGCTTCCACGATGATTACATAAAACCGTCGTGGAAGCTCCGGCTTCCACGACAGTTCGAAAAGCAGCCCAAAAACCGTCGTGGAAGCCGGAACTTCCACGACGGTTTTTTTGAAACCGTCGTGGAATATCCGAGATTTCACGACGATTTTAAAAAACCCGTCGTGGAAGCTTCACAAAAAATTTATATAAAACGCCAAGTGTTTGTCACCCTGAATTTTTTCGCATCAACTGTAATACCCGGAATTTTCATGGACTTAAGATTTCTCTTGTTATTAGAAATTAGAAGTCCGCATGATGTGTTTTTATGATATTTCATGGAAAATTATGAATCACATATGAAATTCGTAATTTTATTAGCCAAGGTTAGAATTTTCTTTTAAACCGGTTACGAGACTCGGAAAAAAATGCCGAGGTTGGTAAACGGCATTTTGAGTCAAAAAGAACGAAAAGGAAAGAAAAAGGACGAAAAAGGATGAAATTTTACGAAAGTCAACTTTGACCGAAAAAGTCAAAGGATTGACCAAAAAGTCAAAATTTGACCAAGGACGGGTCAAAAATGTTGACCTCGAAAAATGATGAAATGCAGTAAAATGAGAGACTGCAAAGACTTTTTATGATCAACAAAACAAAAATAAGCCGTAAAAACCACCCTAGAAATCAAGCACACCGAATCAAAATTAAAGGGCAAAAAGGTCTCCGAAAAATTGGAGAAAGAAAGTTTTCGGTTCAATTTTTACAAGGAAGAATTTTGGACCAAATTATGGATCACAGTATTTTAATATCTGTGTGACACAAAGGAAAGGAAAATGAATTAATTTTGAAGAGGAAAAAAAATGACAACAAAACCCATGATTTAAGGGATGATCACATGTGTATGACACATCACAAGCCTTAGGTAGCTTTGAAGAAAATTCTAGAAGGACTCTAGAACCATTTAGCCCTCCCTTTGCTCTCTCATTTTCGGCAAGCAACAAGGAATGACAAGACAAAGAAAAAGTTTAATTCAAGGAGTCAAAGGACAAAGAAAAAGTGTGAGCTAGCATGGGAAAGGAAAGGCCTAGGAGCCTCCACATCACCCTTGTCCAACCACTCCCCTTTTCCTCCCAAAAGAATTCGGCAGCCACCCTCTCAATCCCCCAAGGATCCGGCTGGTTAAGAGAAAAGAAAGAAAAGAAAAATAAAAAAGAAAAGGCATGGAACAAAGCCTTAAATTGAGGAATGATGTCTCCCTTGAAAGCTAACTAAATGGGAATTAAATGTGAGCTAGTTAAAGTAAAGAAATGGAGCTCTTTTCCACTCCATTAAGTTTCGGCCACCCTCTCATTTCCCCTCCAAAAAATTCGGCAAGCCACATGGGGAAGGACAAAGAAAAGCATGAGAAAAGATAGAAAAGAAAGACATGGCACAAAGCCATTTTTTGAGGAAAAAGTGAGCACCCTTTGCATGCCACTTGTCCCCTTGTTTCTCCAAAAGTTTCGGCTGACAACAAGCCCTCCCCATGGCCAACCAATCAGCCATTACTTCCCCCAAAAATCCGGACACAAGGCAGCCCACTCCCCCTTCAACTTTCGGCTGCACTTCAAGGACAAGAAAGCATGTGATAAAGCCTTGAATTAAGGAGAAAAGTTGATCAACAAAGCAAGCTAACCTCTCCCTCTTTTCTCCACAAAAACCGCTGCATGTCCCCCCTCCTTTTCTCCTTCACATTCGGCAACAAGCAACCCATTCTCTCCCTTGGAGTTTCGGCCAGCTAAGGGAAAAGATGGACATGACATAAAGCCATGGTTTAAGGAGAAGCAAAGTGGACAACAACTCTCCCTTTCCCTCATGACTTTCGGCAGCTCTCCCCCTTTCATTTTCCTCCAAAGTTCTGCCAGTTTTCAAGAGAAAAACCGTGGGAGAGAGAGGGAGGAAGAGAAGAAGAAATCTGGAAAAAAATCTGAGGGCTTGTGCTTGGTGGTGTTCGGCTGTGCTAGGGGAGAAAGGAGAGAGATTTTGTGAGCCATGCAGACCTATTTTTTAGGGCAGCAAACCATGGGTTTGGGGAGTGAAAATGGTGAAGAAAATCTGAAAAGTTTTTGAGGGTAAACCAAGCTTGAAGTTCGGTTTTGGTGTGATGAGCCAAGAGAAGATTTTTGGTGCTCTAATGGAGCCAAAATCCGTGGGCTTTGAGAGAAGGAAAAAGGTGAGTAAAAACTTGGATTTTTCATCTTATAAGGTCCGGTTTTGATGAGCAAGAAAGAGCTAACCAAAGTTTCTTGGATCTCTATTTTCTTGCAAAAAAATCCGTGAGCCATGAAGGAGGATTCGGATCCCTTGGAGGAGCCAAATCCGTGGGTGAGCAAGCCAAGAAGAAAAAAGGGATTTTCAAACCCTAACTTGGGTTAAGGTAATTTCTTGAACCAATCTTGGATTTAAGCTCAAGTTAAGCATTTTTCTATTATGATTCAAGATGGTTGTAAGGACATAAGTCCAAGTTTATTTTCAGCCCTTGATTTGGTGTATGTGCTTGATAGGGTTAGGGTTTGGTTGGCTTATTTTATGATGTTGCTTGCATGATTTTTATGCTTGAAAATGGTTAGGATGCATGCTAGATGTGTTGGTAAAGTCCCCTAAATTTTGGTCACAAATCAGCCCTAAGGCAGTGGCTGATTTGGTTGATGGATTAAAATGAATGTGATGCTTGATGAAATGGATGCAAGGATAGAACACCATGCAGCCAAGGACGTTTTTATGGGCTGCATGGGTATGATGGATGGGCAAGAATGAATGCATGGGACGTTAGATACGTTGCTTGTTTAATGTTTAAGCTCCCGATGTGATCGGTCGAGTTAGAATCCGCGAACTAGGACGTAAAACCGGATTAACAACCGAAACTGTCATTTCGGAGTCGAAACTGGCCAGTTTCGGTAAAGTGAAAATATCAGGTCCTTAGAGGCCGAACGTGGTAAAAGTTAAAACACAAAAGTTGTTCAGAACAACTTTTACTAGAGAGCAGCGTTGACAGAATCTCAAAATAAGGCTCCAAAGGCCTTCGTTTTTATGAAAACCCGTGGCTGATCCCTGGGGTCAGTTTTCACTCCGTTTTTCAGGATCAGCCAGTTTCAAATGAAAACTGGTACTGATCTAGCTAGAACTGGGTTTTGTGCAAAACATGAAAGTTTTAGCATTTTTCGATAGCTACAACTTTCATGAAGACAAGTTTTTCAGATTATGAGCCAATTTTTAAACTGGGTTGGTTTTATGAAGGGTGCTCAGGGAATTCGAAAATCCAAGCACCAAAGTTTTACAAAATGTGTTAAAAAAAATGTAAAGTGTTATAACCCGTTATTTTGACTACGAAAACCGTTCCAATGGTGATTTTCAGTCCGTAATAATTTTATGAAGATCCGTTTTAAGAAAATGAATTTTTACAATAGTTTTGGGATTATTCACTCAAAGTGTTCAAGTTGAAGAAAAATGAGATTTTCCATAAGTTAAAGGAAAATGAGATTTTTCAAGAAGAGAAATGGAATTTTAAGAGTTCGGAATTTAAATTCCATGTTTTTCCAAGAAGTAAAGAAAATAATGATTTTAGCCAAGTATTTTCAAGATTTATGAAGTAAGAGTTTTTACAAGTAAATTAATGGGTTTTTGGAAGATAATTATATAATGCTTTCCAAAAATCAAGAAATGGAGTTTTAAGGTAAAAATGGATAATCAAGCCGACTACGAACGGTAACCGGAATTATATCCGAGTTACTGGGCTAGCCCATTGCCCAACGTTTAACCCAAAGGGGGTTGAACTTAGTTGACTACATGTTGACTTGGGTTGACCAAGAGTTGACTTTAGGGTTACCCAATATAACCCTAAAGGATACCGAGATTTATGAAATGGGCTAAGACCTAGGGTTATTGAAAAGATAATAACCCAATGAATTACGAACCAAGAAAAAGTAAAGCATAAGCCCAAGAATAAGGAAGTGACCAATCGGGCTTACAAGAGATATTAGAGGGGACATACAACACACACATCTAGGATTGCTCATAGATGTTGGTTAGGATACCAACATCATATATCACGATTTATGGTAAGATAAGTTAATCTTATCTTACACCTCATTTGAAACAGGAATAGGAACCTGTTGAGACATCGCGAGGAATGTTACGTCAAGAGCATAGGACTTAAGGTAAGTACAAAGCTCACCTGTGGTATGGAAAAATAGTAATGTATGTTCAATTATGAAATGCTATGTTTAAATGCTATGTTTCAAAGATGCTATGTTTTAAAAGTATCATGTTTTAATGAGGCCATGATTTAAAGAATTTCAAGTTTTAAAGAATGCCATATTTTAACGATGCCATATTTTAAAGCGGCCATATTATGTTAAAATATGTCATGTGCATTATAAGTTATGGTTTTGTGACATCATAAGGTATGTTCACTAATGATAAACCACTTGGTAAAAATACACAAGTAAAGTGTCGTACCAACCTCCCCCAAGGTGGAGGATTTTTATGTTAAAGTTATGGATTCGCCCTCTCGTTGATGCAGGAGGGTGTAATCACTTATGTTTCCCAGAGCAGTTAGGGACCTTGCAAACCCTAACTGTAACTGGAGGCGCGCTATATGTTAAGGGTACGTACACTATGGGGCCCATATGAAAGATAAGTACAAGTTAAAAGGAAATGCATAAATGGACATAAATGGTTCATGCATATGTTTTATGATGAAGTATGTTTTAAGATGTTTAAATGAAAATGTTTTGTGAGATCGCGTTTGTACTTGCTGAGCGCAAGCTCATCAGATATATTCCATACTGCAGGTAGAGATAAAAGGCTTGTAGCCTTACTTGGTGGGCTTGGAGATGATGCAGCGAGTGAAGGGCGGTGTGGGATACCACTACGCAATATTTTCCGCATTATGATTAAAGTTATGAAGTTTTTCATGTATGTTAAGTATGAAGTTAATTATGTATGAAATGTTCAAAGTACGATGCACAATTTTAGTGTATGGGTTTCAAGTCAAGATTTTAAGATGAAGTCGCAAGTTTTAAAAGAAAGAGAAGTTTAAGTTTCCAAGTCTCGAAAGAAGTTTTAAAAGTAAGAAAAAAAAAAATTTATTCCGTATTTTCCAAGTATAGTAAGTTATGTATGAAGGTGACGGTTCCGGCGCCCCGCATCCGCGCAGTCGGCTCCGCGTGGGTGTCAGGTGGGTGGGTCGGGGCGTCACATCAACAACTATCTGAATATCCTAAAATAAGATCAGATCATTCCAAATACAGTCAATACATCATTGGACGTCACCAGTTACTCTTTGTAAGTGATAACTAATTAACGTCTTCTTGTTGTTGTTTTCCTTAGTATGTAGTAATAATATTGTTGATGCTTAAGATTTTACAAGGTGTTATATGTATATATATATGTTTTGGGATCAATTTAGAATTAATTGTGCAATGGGTGTTCAATAAATGTTATTTTTCCCCCAGTATTTAGACATTATTCATTATGGTTTTAGATGGTTTTGTTATGTTCTATCGATTTTTTATTGTTGATCAATTAATGGGCCGGTGTTAGTACTTTGACTTCTAAGTATTTTAATTTTTTTATATAGGATTTGCAAATCATAGATAGGAAATGGATGTGGTTTGATAGATTGTCTAAAGCATATGAAGATGGATGTTGAAGAATTTTTGTCATTTGCCAAAGCTCACATACAAGATGATAAGATTCTGTGTCCGTGTCAAATTTGTGGTAATCATATATCTCATTTCACTGATAATGTTAGAGGGCATTTACGCGTGCTTATGGGATTATTTGTTCTTACCAAACATGGTATTTACATGGTGAAGATTTTTTCGATATTAGATATACATCGACAAATTATAATGGTAAAGAGCCTATTGTGGAGGAAGACGTTGGTGATAATATGTTTAATATGATAAATGATTTGGAAGAAAACTTTGTGCATCGTCCGGAAGTTATTTGAGGCAATGATTAATGATGTCGAAACGCCCTTGTGTGTCGGTTGTACAAAATATACAAAATTAGGGGCATTAGTTAAATTATGGAATATGAAAGCGTTAGGAGGGTGGACGAATTCTAGTTTCACGACTCTTTTAGAATTTCTAAAAGATGTTTTCCCGGAGGATAACAAAGTGCCACCTAGTATGTACGAGGCGAAGAAGACGTTGAGCACTTTGGGAATGGAATATGAAAAGATACATGCTTGTCCAAATGACTGTGTCCTTTACCGGAAAGAATATGAAGATTTAGATGAATGTCTGGTTTGTAATGAGTCAAGATGAAAGAAGGGCAAGATGCCATCAAATGGTAGAAAAGGAGTGCCGGTTAAGGTGTTATGGTACATTCCACCGGCTCTACGTTTGCGTCGTTTATTCCGTAATGCCTGAGCATGCGAAGAATTTGACCTGGCACCATGATAAACGCGTTGACGATGACAAACTTAGGCATCCGGCTGACGCACTACAATGGAAGACCTTTGATGACAATCATCTAGATTTTAGTGCAGAACCAAGGAATTTACGTCTCGGTTTGTCGACGGACGGAATGAACTCACATAGTAATATGAATAGTCGGCATAATACCTGGCCAGTCATACTTGTCAACTACAACCTCCTTCCGGAATTGTGCATGAAGCGAAAGTTCTTGATGTTGACATTATTAATCTCAGGCCCTCAACAACTAGGGAATGACATTGACGTGTACTTGGCATCATTAATCGATGATCTAAAAAGTTTGTGGGAAGATGGTTTACAAGTTAGAGATTCTTACCGTCAAGATACGTTCAATCTACGTGCAATGTTGATTTGGTCAATTAATGACTTTCCTGCAATTGGCAACCTATTTGGTTATCCCATGAAGAGTTTTATAGGATGTCCAGTTTGTATGAAGGAAACATCCTCCTTCTGGTTGAGCAATTGGCAACCTATTTGGTTATCCCATGAAGAGTTTTATAGGATGTCCAGTTTGTATGAAGGAAACATCCTCCTTCTGGTTGAAGAATGGTAAGAAAACCGTTTACCTTGGTCACAGGAGATTCTTGCCAACAAATCATCGATACCGCAAACAAAAGAAGGCTTTTGATGGTAATACTGAAGAAAGATCCGCTCCTCGGATTTTGTCTGGCGAAGCCGTATTTGAGATGGTTAAAGATGTGAAAGTAGTTTTGGGAAAGAGAAAACGTAAGGCTCCGGTTGTCGATGGATCTTGGAAGAAGAAGTCAATCTTCTATGGGCTTCCATATTGGAAGTCACTGTACGTTCATCATAGCCGAGATGTTATGCATATTGAGAAAAACGTTTATGAATCAATAGTAGGCACGTTGCTTGACATTCCAAACAAAACTAAAGATGGTGAAAATGCACGGTTGGATCTTAAAGAGATGAAGATTAGACCAAATTTGCTCCTCGACAAAAGATTGAATGGCACATACTTACCTCCGGCAAAGCACACATTATCCAGACAAGAAAAGAGAAAGCTTTGTGAATGGCTTACGTCCGTGAAAGTGCCAAGTGGATACTCTTCCAACTTCAAAAGGTTGGTGTCGATGAAGGAATTGAGGTTCATTGGAATGAAAACAAATGATTGTCATATCTTGATGCAACCATTATTACCTCTTGCATTGTGGCTAGTTTTAACGAAAGATGTGAGATATGCAATTACGAAGTTATGCTCATTTTTCAATTCAATTTGCTCTTAGGTAATTGATCCACTTATGCTAGATTCGCTACAATCTGAATTGGTGATGACTTTATGTATGCTTGAGAAGTATTTCCCACCGGCCTTTTTTGATATAATGATCCACCTAACGGTGCACTTAGTTCGTGAAGTTAAGCTATGTGGACCGGTCCATTTGAGGTGGATGTATCCTTTCGAAAGGTACATGAAGGTTTTGAAGGGGTATGTGAAGAACCGAAATAGGTCGTAGGGATGTATAGTGGAAAACTCTATAGCCGAGGAATCAGTTGAATTTTGCTCCGAGTATTTGTCTAAAGCGGACCCAATAGGGTTGCCAACGAGTGGGCTATTTACGTCGAAAGGACTATCCGTGGCCGTTCATTCACCAGTAAAGAAAGATGAATGGGAAAAAGCCTGTCTGTGTGTTTTGCACAATGCTAAGGAAGTGGAGCCGTTCGTTGAGGTTCATATGACGGAATTAAGAGATGCGAATCCAAGAAAAACAAGATATGAGAAGTGGATTCAAGATGAGTACAACCGGACATTTCGGGAGTGGATAAGCCGACATTTACATATGAAGCCTAGCATTTCCCAAGACTTAATGAAGCTAGCAAGAGGACCGTCATCGATAGTCGCAAGATATACATTGTACTTTGTCAATGTCTACTCCTTCTACACTCGCGAAAGAGATGAAAAGCATCCAGTCCAAAATAGTGGTGTGAGCCTTCGTGCCGAGTCTATGCATATTTCATCCGCAAAGGACAAGAACCTGGTATACGGTTCCATGAAATATTTTGGGTTCATTGAAGATATTTGGGAACTTGATTATTGCGGCTTGCGGATAGCACTCTTTAAATGCAAGTGGGCTAATAATAATTTTGTTAAGATTGATAAGGACGGTGTGATAGTGGTGGACTTTAGGCGATTGGGATACAAAAATGATCCCTTCATTATAGTCTCGCAAGTAGTACAAGTCTTTTACACAATGGATCCTGACAATTTAGAGTTATCATTAGTTGTGCCAATGAAGCCAAAATTAATCCGGGATGGCTAAGAAGATGTTGAAGATTGCACAGACATTCCATCTATCACGAACGGTTTGCCACTGATGGAGGAGATTGATGATTTGGACGATAATTGCTCACACTTGTTTCGTTTAGATGTCGAGTGGAAACGTGTTGAGAAGTCCCAAAAAAAAAAAAAAATCTTGAAGGTTTTTTTTTTTTTTTTTTCTTTTTCCGTTAATTGTATATAATTTATAAGTTGTATTACCTTATATGTTAATTGCATGTGCACATTATAATATTTATTATATGCCATTATGTAAATGAATACAAGATCAAAAAGAAAATTGGTATGGGTTGGTTTATGCATAACACACAGATATGGCCGCCTGTAGGATTATATATATAGTTAAAAAATAATTATTTCGAAACTTTTACTGTCAAAATACCACGACGGTTTATCTAAAAAACTGTCGTGGTATCTTAAGGAAAAGGTAATTTTAAAAGATGTTTTAAATTGGAAACCGTCGTGGTACCTCGCCGGGGGAGGTACCACGACGGTCAAGAGACCGTCGTGGTACCTTTTTTGATCGTGGGGGACACCGTCGTGGTACCTCCCCCACAGGGGAGCTACCACGAAGGTCAAAAAACCGTCGTGGTATCAAAAAACCGTCGTGATATCTGGAGATACCACGACGGTTTTTTAGGAACCGTCGTGGTAGCCGTTTCGGGAAATTTAAAAAATTTCCCGGGAAGCGTGCGCGCTTGCATGTGGCCCAAATTTTGCTCCCTAAATATAAAAACAAATGAAAGACCTCATTCCTTCTACTTTCTCTCTCTAATTTTCGGTAACACCCTCCACTTTCTCCCTCTTTGCTTGCCTTGTATCCTCCATTTACAATCTAATTTTCGGCCTTGCATCCTACATTCTCTCTCTTTCCTTGCCTTGCATCCTCCATTTTCTCTCTTGGCTCCCATCTCCATTATCTCTTTTCCTTGCCCTCTCTCTTTCCTCGCCGTCGCCACCTCCTCTCTCTTTTTCGGTTTGTCGCCGTCGCCCACGCCATCGCCAATGTCCACGTCCATGGTTTGTCACCGTCGCCCATTGACCCGCCCATACCCACACTAAACTGCAAGTTTTTGGTCTCTATTTCACCAAATGGTTGATGGAAGTGAGATAAGATAATTGTAAACTTCATTTTCGGTAATTGTTGATTGTGTTTGTGATTTTGGGTATTTTTTAAACGGAAAAAGTGTTGCTCTTGCATGTTAAATTTATGCACACTACATGTTCGACTAAATACCTCTTTGAGTGAGACTTAGTTTCGGTTTGTTGTACAATGGTTGGGTGAGACGACGGTTTACCAAATTTTTGGAGAAAAATTGTTCAAATTGTTTATAGTTGATTTCAGAAGTTTCCGTCCAAAATCTGTCCCTTACACATTCGATGATTGTTGATTGTGGCCATGATTTAGATTGCTTTAAAATTGCTTGGGTAATACACGGATTTAGCAATTTTTCGGAATAGCAATTTTTCGGAAAAATTGTTGATGTTGTGAGTTAAAATTTTGTATATGACATGTTTGCTAAATTACCTTTTTGAGTTAGAAATAATTGTACCTTGAATTAAATTGATTGGATAAGGCACAGATTCGACAATTTTCCAGGGAAAGTGTTGATTTTGTGACTTATATGTTAGCGTTTGACATATTCGATAATATGCTTATTTGAGTTCGAATTAGTTTTATATTAAATTAAATTGATTGGGTTATGCACGGATTCGACAATTTTCCGGAAACCGTCGTTGATGTTGTGACTTAGATGTTAGCACATAACATGGAAAGATCAAATGCCTCTTTGATTAAGTTGTGTGTCATTTCCGTAATTAATTAAGTAGAAACCTATGTTTACTTGCACGGATTTACAATGATTTAATATATGCCTTCGGTTGTTTTCTATGTGTTTGGGTGCCATGATTTTATAATGATTTAATGACTTCGATTTTTTGTTTTGTAACGTGTTTCGGTGCGGAGTTGCTTTAGATTGATTTAAAATGTCGCAAGAGCATGAGGAGGAACACTCAACTCAAACTCAAATTGGAAAACCATGACGAACCAACTCATCTAGATTCAATCTCGATGAAGATGGTAAACGAAGAGCAACTCTTATGAGAAGAGTCCACCAAGTTAGGACAAAGGGAGAACGACTTGAAGTTTCGTTTGATGCAAAAGGGCAACTAATAGGGAAGGAAGGAGATGCATTACAGAGTTGGATTGGAGTGCTTGCTCGAGAGCACATACTCATTTGGATATCTGACTTTAGAAGTGCCGATTTAGCCCAAAGGAAAGAAAGAGTGTGGATGGAAATCGTAACTTCTTTCACTGTGGAGTTATCGTTTAAAAAACAAGCTTTAAAGTCATGTGCAGAGTTGGTAAAAAATTTCAGATATGATTTTTACCAAGCTTTTGTAAGGGATAATATTGACGAATAAGATGTGTGGCAACGACCGTCAAAAGTGGTTCACAATTACCCCACCATCAGCCAGGATGATTGGGAAAAATTCATTTCGTATCGTCAGATTCTGGAATTCAAAAGACTATCCGAACAAGAAAGTGAGATAAGAAAGAAGAGTAAATATGGATCAACGGGGGGCCAAGACGGATATAGGAAACGTGACCAACCACATATACGTGAATTACTTACACAAAATGTGTAAATGGTATGTTGTACTTCCAATTTCTTCTTATATGTTTACTAATGGTAATTATTGAACTGCAGTTCGAGCATACGGGAAAATACGCAGAGTGGCATGATAATTGGCTGAACATGTGCGACAAACCCGATGGATCTTTCAAGAATGAAGCATTTAAAAATATTACCGATACAATAGTAAGTTTTCAAATCCGATTAAAATATATTAATCTCGTATACTCGTTAATGTTTACGAAGTCATAACATATTCTATAATTGTTATAGGATGACTTTAGTGAACAACAGACATAAAGAAGTTTCGAATCTGTGGGGACAGAGGACATATTGACCAGGGTATTAGGCAATGCCAAGCATTCGGGTCGGATTCGAGATCAATCTAAGTTTGTCAAGCAGTCGCAATACTTCAACGTTGTGGGGAGTTCAAAGGAAAATGCTGAAGTCTTGGATATGAAACGGCAGCTGGCCGCGTTAGAAAAAATCGTACAGGAACTTTGTGCGAAGCACGGTATCAACCGAGAGACTATGACAGAGGAGCTGACCGCATCAACAGTTGATCAACACAACAGTTTCAAGGCTAGTTGCACTTTGAATGAAAAAGGAGCTGAGGTGTCGAATCTGAAGACCATGCCGAACGCAAGTACGGAATGCCATCTATTTCTTCCTGATTTAATTAACGGAGGAGATGTGTTTATTGCAAACGGTAAGGCATACATGGAATGTGTTCCAACAGACACAGTCTATGGGATTGCTTTAGGTGAGAAGAATATACGAGTGACAATTATAGTCCCAAAACTAAAATGTGCACTTTTACCTATTCCGACGCACGAAGCCACATGTATTGAAAAAGCTGTTGGTGGGTTTGTTGCTTGGCCGAAAAGATTAGTCATTGTTCAAACAAGTTTGAGCTAAGCAAGCCAATGTCCCAGTCATGCTCCTGACCGAGAAGCTGAGGGGAGCAAACGAACCAAAAAGAGAGTAGGAAGGAAGAAAATACGGTCATAACCGAAGGTCCAACAACAACCGGCGCAAGAAGAAATGCCTTCGTTTGACTTTACTGACATGCCCTTCGATTTGAAACTGTTGGTATATTACGCAAAAAATTCCATGCGTGACGGTACCCAAATAATTTGCTAACAACAACAGTTCGTCATTGGCGATGAGATGCCCATATATATTGGGTTTGAAGATGTCTACCATTTCATAATATTTAAAAAAATCAATGCAAATAGCATAATGGTTTACATCAGGTAATAAATTTTTCCTTAAACTATTTAATTATTTATCCTCTTAATCTTATATACGTCATTTTTGTGTAACAAGTCAGCCTAATTATTTTACAGATACTTAGCGGATTGTTGTGCAAGAGCAGGTATGGATTAACAGTTCGAGTTTATTTCTCCAGTCCTCGCCTCACCAGTTCAACAAAGTGTAGATCACGCTGCCTACATTCGAGAGAGGGCTGATTACATTCTACGGATCTTAAGAAACGCTCCACAGGGAAAGCTGTTTCTCATGCCATATAACAGCGGCCAACATTGGATCTTGACAGTTATTGATCCGTGGGATGACTTGGTTCTATATTTTAATCCTCTCGAAAACGAACTGGGTGATGATTTTAAAGACCTAATTACGACGTAAGTATTTTTTGATGTTCATATATCTGATTCTATGTAAACAATAATTGTTGTTGTAATATATTGTTTTGAAATTTGTCAAATTGTTAGGGCACTTAATAATTGGAAGGTGTTGGTGGGAAGAGGAGTAAGACAACGAAGGAACTGGGAGACGTTAATTGATACTGTTCAATGCCCAATACAGGAAGGTTATGTAGAGTGCAATTATTTTGTGTTAGTTTTCATGTGAGAAATAATCCTCACTGTTGATGGACTAGCCGCCCTTCAAACCAAGGATTTTTATATTGGTGCTGACATGAGTTTGGTTAGGCAAGAGTGGGCTAGGTTTTTTATGCAGTTTATTCAATATTGACTAAAAACAATATATCAATTTTGTACTATATACATATTAATTATACAAATCTAGGTCATTACAGATTATATTTATCATTTTATTATTGACTGTGTAATAATGGATAACATACAGGATTTGCCACTAGTGGGGAATAAAACGAATTCGCAAAAACGAATTCGCAATAATAGGAAACCGTCGTGGTAGACCTAGGCTTCCACGACGATTCGGAAACCATCGTGGTATCTCGGATACCACGACGGTTCGGAAAACCATCGTGGAATCCTAAAAGATACCACGACTGTGGATTCCACTTCCATGACGGTTAGAAAACCATCGTGTAAGTATTACCATGACGGTTTTTAACCATTGTGGAATCTGTATTCTGTAGTAATGTCCTCTCTCTCATGAGCTACTTCAATTGCTGAAATACTTCAATCCCCTTCTTCCCCTATTTACTCCAAGTCTACTCATCGAATATATTTGATTCCCTTAGACCACCAGCTTTGACTGTGTGTAGTAGAGATTCTCCTTTTGTCAAATTCCTCTATAAGCTCCATTCTTCAACCCTATTAGCCTCTATCTCTTCCCTTCACTCGATTCTGGGGTGTATATATTTTGGGGTTTTTGCTTTCTCTATCTAATATCACACCGAATCCAACTTCATCCCCTTTTTCTCCCAAAATGGAACCCACCGAACTTTAACTCACCCATTTCTAAAACCGAAAATCCCTAATTTCGTTTTAGGGTTTCTCTGCTTTGGGCTTTCACTTTAATAACGATGGGAAATTTGCAAGACCCTCGGGTCTGTTCAACCAAAACATGGAGTAGGTCTCACCGGTGGCAGATGCGACGTCGATTAGGGTCTGCGAATCGCACTAAAACTAGAGGGCACATTACCCACTATTTCTAAGTTTAGAAATCAACTCCTAGAGCTGTTGCTTCCTGCCCTAATTCGTTGTCAATCACTGTATACTCATCTTCCAGATCAAACTCGGTAACCTTAGTATAACTTCTTAACTTTGTTCTCAGATAATTTCATTACTATCTCATTTGTGTTTGTTTGTTTGAAACCTGATTTGTGTAGAGTTGTTGTTATTGTTTTTATTTTTTATTTTTGGTTTATTTGAAAAAAAAAAATACTGTAAGGACAGTACATTAGCAATGTTTTTCATGCCTGCTTTGCATTGGTTTGTTCGAGTTTAACATATTGGTTTTGTGTGTTGTATTGTTGGTCTTCACATTTTTGACGATATGTCTAAATGATCTGATTCTATGTCTTTGCAACTATATGTTGTATGGTGTTGTTGTTGTTTTTTTCCCCCTTCCTTCCTTCCTTCAATTATGTGCCAAAAACAGGTTATGGTTAGAATTCCTGGTGGAATGATGAATTGGATGCCCTGTCCTGTGCTGTTCTTGTTGCTTCTCGATTGTAAATCTGACGTTCGTCTTCTTGCTTTAATAGGCAAAAACTGATTCTGGTATTGTTTACTTACTTTGTGACCGGTTGACTTGCTTCCTTCGATGATATTTTATCTAGTACATGTTATGCAAAAAACTAGATTAGGTCCTGACATTAACAATGTTCTTCATGTTTGCTACTTGATCATTACTCTTCTCAAGTTTTTCTGGATTTGTATCTATTTAATGTCACCTTTGTTGGTGTCTACCCTTTAATGTCACCTTTGTTGACGTGTGCAATTCGTTCATAATTTCATAACGATGGTACAGGTTGGGGATTCTTTTCTTGAAGAGTATGTGGTAGATGGTGTGCCTATAGGTGGACATGTTGATCTTAACGTGGATGTTGTGTTGAACGTCGGGGCAAATGATGCAGGTCCAAGTACATACGGGAACACAACAAGACGCATCGAGAAGGGGTGCAATGAATCAGCCGAGAGAAGTTTTAGCTAATGATATGTGGGACAGATATCAATGATTTCCATGGTATAAATCTGCTTGAAATTAAGGCCATTTCTATGTTTAACATAAATTAAGGGGAATGGTTCGTTTTTTTTTTAATATTTTTTTATTAACACTTTTAGTTAGCAACTATGTAATGAAAATTGTTGTATTTTATGGTTATGTTAAAAAGATTGTAATTAATTTGATATATGCTATTGATGCTTTTTGTTTTTGTTTTGTTTTTTCTTCATTCACAACCTACAATGGCATGTTATTTGAGGGTGCGAAAATAATAAAATGGGATTAAAAAACCTCATAAATTGTGAGCCATTTAAAAATAACCCAACTCAAACATTTTTTTTAGTATTACAGCAACAATTATTCCACACATAGGAACCAAATTTAGCTGTAAAAAAGAAAACAACTAATTTCCAATACATAATACAATTATACTCAAGCACATTTCCCCATGCAACTCAATGTTTATGTCTAAACACTTAACTTAAGTTAAACTTTTCAACCCTAACTTTTTATCAAATATTCAACTCTAACTCTCAACTTAACTTATCTTCAACTCAATTTAAAAATCTCAACTCTAACCGTAACACCAAATGGAGGCTTAGAAAAGATAAAAATTATATTTCACTATTGGATTTTGAATTCCAAATATTGATTTATCCCCCTCTAATAAAAATAATCTTTTAATTAATATTTAATGCAAATTGATTGTTTAACATGCTATAACAAGTCATGAAAAAGGCCATACAATCAAATCTAATTAATGTTTGCTATACTTTTTATAATTTTGTCTTGTAATCATTCATGGTTACAGAAACACAGGAACCATTGAAAACTATTACATATGGACTATATATATATATATATATATCTTTTTCAAAAAGTACATGAACATTGGCTATATGTTGAGTTGGTAAAGACATAATTTGAACAATCCACCGGTAGTTGCTATGTATAATGATGATTGCAGAAATATTATAATGCTAATTTTACACATTATACATATACTAAAAGGATGTAAGCCGGCACTGTTTATGTAAGCTGTCACTGTTCATGTCACTGTTCATGAACAGTGAATTGACTGACTAAGTTTTTTTTTTTTCTTTCTTTGTCGGCTGTTGCTGCTCTTTTTTCTTTTTTCTTTCTTTCTCTACTGTTGCTGTTTTTTTTTCTTTTTTCTTTTTTCTTTCTTTCTCTGCTGCTGCTGTTTGTTTGTTTGTTTTTTTTTTTTGGGCTGTTGCTGTTGCTGTTTGTTTTTTGTTTTAATACTCCTGCTACTTTGTTGAGTTTTTTTTTTTTTAAACTTTTGCTGTTTTGCTTTACTGTTTAGTGAATAGTATTTTTTTTTTTAACTTTTATTGTTTTGCTACAGTTTTTTTTTATTTTTTTATTTTTTATTTTTTACTTTTGCTGTTTTGCTACAGTAAAATGATGCAATATTTCACTATTTAATAAATAGTAATTTTTTTAAAAATTTTTGTTGCTTTTGCTGTACAGTTTTTTTCTACAGTAATATACAGTAATACTGATTTTACCCCTATCCTATGTGCTGATTTTAGCTTATCTACAGTGAAAGGACAGTTTTGTCCTCACATATTTTACTGTTTTATCTACATTGTAGTGACTTTTTTGCCCCTCTGATTTAGTTGGTTTTCCTTCATCTACAGTGAGTTGACATTTTTACCCCTATTGTACAGAAATTGCCGGCTGTCCATACAGTATAATTACCGTTTTACGCCTCTTTTTTAGTTTATTTTCTTTTTCCTACAGTATGTTGCCTATTTTACCTCTATCTAGAATTTTTTTTTCTTAAGATTATTTTTACCTTTTTTTTATGCTAAATTTTAGACATTAGATTCTGATATATTGTTATATTGTATTTTTTGCCCACTTTGTCTTTTTATTTTTTTATTTTTTATTTTTAAACGATTTTTTACTTTAAATTTTTTATCTTTATTTTGATTTTTTTGTGTATTTTTTTTTGTTTATTTTGTTCTATTTTTTAAAGACCCCAATTTTTTTTTAAGGATTTTGCATGCAATTTTTTTTCCTTTTTTGTTTGTTTTGTTTTATATTTTAGCAATCATTTTGTTTTTTTAGTTTTTACATGTATATAATCTGATAAAAAATTTTTTATTTGTTTTTAAAAATAGTAAAAAAAAGGATAAAATGAGATATATATTTTACTTTGTTATAATGTTTTTGTTAGGGTTAATTTTTTTCGATTCTTTTGAGTTTAAAGATTTTGTCCCTTTTTTTTTGGTTTTCTGCTTTATTTTTGTTTTAATTTTTTTTTTCTTTAAATGAGTATAACTACAGAAAATTTTTTTCTTTTTTGTTTTTGTTTTTGTTTTTATTATTGTTAGTACTATTATCATTTTAATTTTGCATTTTCATTGTTGGGAGAAATTTTGAGAATAATTATACTTATTATAATTATAACATTTATCTTAACCAACTGTTTTTATCATATGACACTCAATTTATTTATTTATTTATTTTTCCTTCCCCGTGCAATGCATTGCACGGGTATTAAACTCGTGATTCCACTAAAAATATAGAATTTGAATTTTCCATCTCCAGTTTAAAAAAAAAATAACTAAAAAAAAAAAGGTTGTTCTGTAATTTTTAAAAGGGAAAAATGTTGCCTTCTTCCTATCAATTTCCGTCTTTTTCCTCATATATAATTACCGTCTATATTAAGAGATCATAAATACAGCCTTGACTAAAATCTTCAAAATTTTGATCCTGATCATGACAAGATAATTAGTTACACCATTAATAAAAAAATAAAAAAAAAAAGGCTTGGAATTAGCTACAAACTATTTATTTTAAGGCAAAATGTCAAAAATTTGTGGCTAAAAAAAATGCCTATAAAAATTTTGCTTTATGAGTAGGTCGTTTGCGGTAGGCTCGGCACTAAAAATGCCTGGCTACAAAATTTTGAATTTTGTAGCAAATGTGATGTATTAGTTACAAAAGTAACATTGTAGCAAATATAAGCTTCAAAATTTTTTTGCCACTAAATACTAGTAATTTTGTAGCTGATTCAATAAATTTATAGCTAAAAAAAATGAGGTTTAGCTACAAAATTCCAATTAGTGACAACAAGTCATAAAAATGTGAAATGAGAGGGCTATCATCATAGAAATGGGGTCAAATTTTCATTCACAAATTAGAATCGAAAGAGATCGGGTCCAAAAAAATTGTGCAGTGAAATATTATTTTCGGAAAGAATAAGCGAAACAAACAAACGGGCACTTAATTTTGCCACTAATAAGGATTAGTCACAAGAAATAATTACATAAAGTGTTCTTTTTTAGAAGCTCGTTTTAACTATGTCCTTTTTTTGTTTTGTTTTGTTTTTAAAAATATTGCCTAAATGTTGATTTAAACAAAAAAAAAAAAAAAAAAAAAAAGGGCTTGTAGTACCCATGTACTCTTTTACTATTAAACATCATGATACAAATCAAACACAACAATTTAAACCAGAAGTTTCAGTAAGAGGATTTGGGCGTACTCATTAATGAGGGACAACAAAGATTGGTCCATATCATCAAGGTTAATTTGGATCAAGAAGATCAGTCATGTAAATCCATGCAATAGGCGTGGGAATCAAGAAAGAGAAACTCAAAAATATCAATTTCCATTTTAATTATCGTTGAATATTTAGCCATCATTCATCCTTTATTTTGTTAGCTCATTAGTCAACTTTCATTTTCTATTTTTTAGCATGTACAACCATTTAATTTTCTGATTGTTTCCCTTTTCTTATTTTAGGCAAGTCAGAGCTATTATTACTAGATTTTAACCATAATTAAGACTGAATGTAATTAAGTTATTTTAGGAACTTTTTTTTGTAATAATTTAGCCTATAAATAGGCCAATATGGAGAGGAAAGAGGGGAGAAGTAATTATTCAGAAATGTGAGAGTATTTTCTCTTTGGTTCTTTGATGAACCATTTGAATTTATCGGAATTTTCAGTGGTGTTCACTATTGACTTATCAAATGGATTTCCATAACCGTTTGTAGCGTCTTCCTTATACTGAGGTTTTTGTTTCGCATTAAACAATGGGTTGAGGTTAATTATATCAAGGTTCTTATTTTTGTTGAAGCAATGGGTCGAGGTCTCGCATCCAAACCTGATCGTAGAACGTTCTTGGGTTCCTTTTCATTGTTAGGTCTCGTTATTCTTGGTGAGGTTCGCATCAATTGATATTAGAGCTTCGGTTCTAGTCTTATGTTTACCTATCCTTTAAATTTTTCTTTTTGTTTGAATCCTCGTTTATTTCAGTCCAGATAGTACCAAAAAAAAAAAAAAGTTTTCCCGAATTTGTTTGTAATTTATAATTTCTGGTTCTAGTTGTAATTCCAAAAAAAAAAAAATCAAAAGAAAAAAGAAACGTCAAAAAAAAAAAAAGAAGAAGAAGAATCATTGAATCAAATTGAGTTAAAAAAAAAAAGGAAGAAGAAGAAATTTAGCGTGATAACTTGTTGGAAAATTCTTGTTGGAAGTTCTTGATTGGAAATCCGTGTGACACATTCGGTGTTCTTAAAATAAAAATCTTATGGAGATCATGTCTCAACATGACTATGAGGAAGCACAAAGAGGAGACGATTTGAGGACAAATCCTTTTCAAGAGAAGGGGAATGATGCAAATCAAACGCAACAATTTAAACCGGAGTTTCAGTAAGAGGATTTGGGCATGCTCATTAATGAGGGATGACAAATATTGGTCTATATCATCAAGGTCAATTCGGATCAAGAAGACCAAGAAGACCAACCATGCAAATCCATGCAATAGGCGTGGGAATCAAGAAAGAGAAACTCAAAAATATTCAATTTCCTTTTTAATTATTGTTGAATATTCAGCCATCATTCATCCTTTATTTTGTTAGCTCATTAGTCAACTTTCCTTTTCTATTTTTTTTGGCATGTATAACTATTTAATTTTCAGATTGTTACCCTTTTCCTATTTTAGGCAAGTCAGAGCTACTATTACTAGATTTTAGTCATAATTAAGATGGCATGTAATTAAGTTATTTTAGGAACTTTCTTTGTAATAATTTAGCCTATAAATAGGCATATATGGAGAGTAAAGAGGGGAGAAGTAATTATTTAGAAATATGAACGTATTTTCTTTTTGGTTCTTTAATGAACTATTTGAATTTATCAGAATTTTCCGTGGTATTCACTATCAACTTGTCAAACGGATTTCCACCACCGTTTGTGACGTCTTCCTTGTACCGAGATTCTTGTTTCGCATTAAATAATATGTTGAAGTCAAATATACCAAGATTCTTGTTTTTGTTGAAGCAATGTGTCGAAGTCTCCCATTCAAACCTGATCGTAGAACGTTCTTGGGTTCCTTTGCATTATCGTGTCTCGTTATTCTTGATGGGGTTTGCATCACATCACTCCTTTTTTATTCTAAATCCTTATTTTTTTTCTTTATTATTATAATTTTTTTGACATTGATGATGAAAACCATACAAGATCAATGGTAATTAAGATTCGTTTCTTCAAAGTAATTATCATAATAAACGAAAACATATATTGATCTCAGCATTTTAAAGATTATTGTTATAAAATTACGATCTTTGTAATTATAAATGTTTTGTTTTTATTTGGTCTGTTTCCTTACTTTCTAACCATTTTTATGCCGTAACAATGTCACTATGATAAGTAAGCCATCTTTTTCAAAAGGATTAAAAAAAAAAAAAAAGTATGGAAGAAATGCAAAACATATTACCTGTTTAATTTTTTTAATCATAATTATCGTATTTATTTGTCATCCGAGTGTTCATTTTTGTTATTCAGTTCATTATTTCACATTTTCAACATTCCAATTTTAATTTTTTAATGAGATTTCATTGCTTCTTTATAATGAATACAATATATGAACCACGTTTTCCAATGACCTTAAATGACTAATGTGATTTTTTAAAAAATGATAACTGTATTTCAAATCAATAAAATACAAACACCAATACTTTAAATGACCTTATAATATAATGAAATTTAACCCCAATTACAAATTGGTTCCACCAGTAAATTTTAATAAAACATACAAGGGGGTAAAATGTGCACCAAAATCCAACGATAGGAAATTGAAAAGGCACATCAATCATCGAACACACAGGTGGTTGTTTCAACAATATCGTTACAATTGATGGAATACTCGGATCGATCGGGAATAAGAGACCAATAACAAAAAGGTTACCCCAAATACCATATAAAATTAGTTCTAGTGGATTGGACACCCAAACAATATGAGAGTGGGGGAGACAACAATTTTTAACACAACAATTTCTTATTTCCTTTTTTAACAATATTGTATTTTCATTTCTTCACAGAAGGGCCATAATGTTGTTCTGTTGTTTTAAACATTCCAATAAATAAAATAATTTAAACATTGATGTGAACAATCCTTATTCCTCAGTGACTATGCATATATGAATTTAGTAGATAAAAGACCATTAAAAAAAAAAAAAACATTTCCATCGTTTAAAATATTTGAAATAATGAATTGAAACTCATTCTTTGTTATTAACATTTTTAAATCTACTGTCATAAAATCATAAATTACATGTAATGATTTTTTCAAACAACAAATTTTAATCAAATATAACAAAATTCCACATATACGCAATGGGTTTTACAATAAGAAAATGTTTACACTTCTAAAGTTAACTACAATGAGCAATAATGATAGATCTAATTAAATTGCACTTTTTCTTTGCTGGATTTTTGTTTTTTGTTTTTTGTTTTTTTTCTTTAAAAAGTCAATAAAAATTATAAAATTAGTTTTTGAAAAATCAATCAACTCTAACCAGATATCCAAACGTATACTACTTGAATCTTTACCAAGTGAATCAACTTTATTTGTCCTTCATCGAACTTTAAAGTCCTGCAAAGAAATACAGAATAAAACAAATTATAGTAACGCAGTACAAAGCTCATAGATGACCTGGAACTCTTAATGTAATGGTAAAAACTGGAAAAACCAGCATATGGAGATCAGATAATTACAACAAAAATCCAGCAGTTAATATTTAAGTTTTAAAATAACATAGCTCTTTAATTATCGCTATAACATCTTATGATCTCACTTGTCCTTTTCTTGGCATCACAGTCAGCAAACCTCAGGTAAAAGAGGCATCAAATCAGCTATATATATGTGTGTGTGTGTGTGTCTTTCGAAGCTGAATGACAATCAAAAGATAAAAAATTGGCCCTTTCTTGTAATACCACGGCAGCTGATTCAGCATAGCTAGCTATGAATGATCAAAAAGGAGGCGCGAAATTGCATACATATAATATACGATACGAGCATCTCTAAACATGAATCAACATATTTTGCATTTAAATTGCAGCCTTCAATATATATATTGTTGAGATCTATATGTGCCCGAAGGATAGAAAAATCAATTTTAGGGATTTTTTTATTTATAAATATAACATTTTAATATTAATGAAAAGAGGTTATTCATGTTTAATAAGTTGTGTCTTATTTATTTTCATTTGTTGATTATATGATTATTTTGAGCAAACATAAAATATCCCTAGGCTGTTGGTAATATATCGGATTACCATATGTTTACAGGATATACATAAAAGACGTGGTAATTTGATGACAGTCTAAATAAATAGTTCACAATCGATGGAATAAGATTTGGGGATCTTATTCATGATAAGATTGTAAAGGCTGTCTACTTCCTTGGAGGGATGGTTTGTCTTGACCATCGGATATGTTACGAGTAAAAACTTTAATGTATACTAGTATTGAGGTATGACAATAGACTGGACTTAAGGTGTTAATTAATTCGGTTTAATAATTCTATTTATAAGAATCAATGACACTTTGATTATCATCATGTAGTAATCTTAATCCTAAAATGAATGCTTGAGTTCGTATCCATGACTTATGCACTTTGATCCATTATAGGTGAGACACTGATAATTGATGGTCAATATACTTGTATTTTGGGTGTATAACTTATAGATGGAGAAATCAAGATTTATAGATACGAAATCCATAGCTATCTTAACGATAGTACATGTTATCTACTTAAAGGCATTATTTGGGAATTGAAAGATAATATTATAAGATATTGGCCATCGGTTTACTTTGTGTTCTTTGATGGTTTACCAATTGTACCGTATGGCTTTACAATTGGTGGTTCTCTTAATGGAGAATAATGGAATTTTAAGTTAAAATGATTGAAAAGGTAAAATGGAAAAGTTCTTAATTCAATCGTAGATAACTTATGGGGATTAAGCAACCGATGAAAAAATCATGGAAGAAGCACTACGTTAGAGAACTTTCATAATACAGTATGTAAACAGGAGTTTAGCTTCAGACTTTTAGTGGAATAGTCCTGAAGTTGTTAATTGATGATTAATTAATTCAGGGTTAATTTTTCACAATTATAGGAGTCTCTTTACATATTTCCATCGAGTCCTTTTACTAGCTCATATAGTTCTACGAAGCATCTCGGGATTTATTCCTAATAAGAATGGTAAATTAAATAGGAATTTAATAATATCTATTAAGATATGGTACTCTCTAACATGTAATCCCGAAAAAAGATTGGACATGTGAAATTAATGTAGACAAATAATGTAATTTATCAACATATGATTGGTTGTAAATAAAATAATTATTTGTTAATTATTTTGGTTAATTGAATTTTAAAAATAAGATTGTGTTTGAATTATTTAATTTTTGAAAATTTTTTTTCTCTTCTACTTAATAAGGCACGGTTTTTTAATGGATGAAGGGAAGAAGATTTTGTTTTAAAATTGTTTAAATATATTATGAACATTAAATTATTAATTGATTTAAATAATGGAGTCTATTTGATAGATTTTCTTGGAAATCTAAAATATTTCATTTATTTAAATTAATTAAATATGGATAATATTTGTGGAAAATATTTATTTAAATTCAAATAAGAAAATCTTGGTTAAATTCAAAAGTTTAAAATGAGTTTGAATCTAGATAGGATTAGGACTTTTTGACTAGTCTAGATTCTTGATTTAAATTTAAACCACTAATCAATCTCCACATTAGGTGGAGCACGAATTTTTTGGTTTCTCCTAGCAAAAAACCATCCATAAGGTTTAAAGAACCTAGTCCGAAATTTGAATGATGATCCTTTCATTCAAAAGATTATCCAGAAAAATAATTATTAATTATTTTTCAAATAGGAGATATTTTTGAAAAAGGATTTGAGTATTATATAAATGCTAGTGGTTCTTAAAAAAAGCCAACCATCATATCATACTCATAGGTGGGCAGTTTTTGGGAGAGAGAAAAACACGAAAAAATTAGTTTTTTGTGCTTGAGAAAATTTATCCTTCTTGGGTGTGAGAAAAAGAAAGAAATTTTTATTAAATCAAAACTGTGAGGAATGTTAAGCTGAGTGATATTTTTCATAGAATGTTAACCGGTTCATGTTTTGTAGTTTTGAAGAACAAACCTGGATCTAATTCTCAACGAGGTACATCGGGATTAAGAAAGTCGGATCTAGACTTTGGAAGAATTACCGGTCGCTTGGATTCATAACACGTGTGCTCACACACACACTGAGACGTGGGGACTCAAGAATAGTAGATAAGACATTTTGGTCGACACTCTAACAGTTCTAGAATCCGAGAAATAAGGTATGTTTAATAATGTATTTAATTTATTATCATATACATTATGAGCTTATTTTCTGAATCGGCATAAAAATTTTAAAACTTCCGCTGCGTTGTAACTTTGATATCGGATCCGTTTTTCCAACATATATATATGTATATGTATATATACATATATATTACTCTTATTTCTCTCTCCGATGTGAGAGGCGTTTTTCTCATTCTTCTTGAGTGCCTTGGGTTTGTACAGACTATTTCGTTTTGTTTTTGTCATGGAGGATATGGTCAATAGGTGGCAATCTTTGTCATTTACGGCAGAGGAGGAAGATGTTTACGGTGTGGTAGGTAAGGTGTTGGAGAAAGGTAGGGCTAGAATGAAATTGTGTCTTTTGGGCCGTTTATTAGCGAAGATACCGTACAATAAAGGTGCTTTCCGATCAACCACACACTACTACAAAAGTTAGAATAGACGACGGAGATTACACAACAGTTTTATAAAATCCGTCATCTAAAAGGAATCGCCCCATGATTACACGATGGTTTTAATAAACCGTCGTGTAACTTTTGGATTACACAATGGTTTCTTAAAATTGACATGTAATCTCCAATATTACACAACGGTTTCAATAATTCGTCATGTAATTTTGACATTACACAATGGTTTAAATAAACCGTCATTTAATCTCAGGTTTTCATGATGATTTTAATAAACCGTCATGTAATTTCTTAGTTTTAAAAATCCCTACTAGCCCTAATTTTATAGCAAAACAGTTCCGTCACTGCGAAAAACATTATAACGACCTACGAAACCAGATCCTCTGTTGCCGTTCAACATCGTTACCACCGTCCACTATACCAACACTCTCTTATAGTTATTATTTGTAAGTGATTATTCCTTACTCTTTTGAGTTATTTTGTATTAATTCATTGTATTTATTGTAGATATCTAAAACTGTAAATTCTCTTTTTTTTAAAGCATGGTTTGTTAAATTATGTTAAGAGCTTAATATGTATTATTTTATTTGCAAAAACTTGATTATTAAATGAATTTTATGATATTTAATTTAGATTTAGGCTGGGTTTTTGCAAATGGATCGAAAATGGATGTGGGCTAATAGATTAACTAGAAAATATCAAAATGGTATTGAAGAATTTTTGTCATTTGTCAAAACTCACGTGAAAAATGATAAGATTCGGTGTTCTTTTGTGAATTGTGGAAATCATAGGTCTCATTCAGTTGACGAAATTAGAAAACATTTACTTATACGTGGAATTATTTGTTTGTACCAAACATAGTATTTATACGGTGAAATTTGTTTGAATCCAAAATCGAATAACAAAGGAAAAGAACCTATTGTTGAGGAAGATGTGGGAGATAATTTGTTTGATATGATTAATGATTTAGAATAATACTTTGTGTATCGTCTGGAGTTACTTGATGCAATGATAAATGATGTCGAGATATCCTTGTATGACAGGTGCGCTAAATATACAAAATTATGTGTATTGGTCAAATTATGGAACATGAAGGCATTGAGAGGGTGGACAAATTCTAGTTTCATGACTCTTTTAGAATATCTTAGAAAGGTTCTACCAGTTAATAATAAAATACCGGCTAGTATGTACGATACTAAGAAGACGTTGAGTACTTTAGGAATGGAATAAGAAAAAATTCATGCATATCCAAATGATTGCGTTCCTTATCGAAATGTGTATGAAGATTTGGATGAATGCCCAGTTTGTAAAGAGTCAAGATTGAAGAAGGGCAAAAAGCCAACGAATGGTAGCAAAGGAATGCCAGCAAAGGTGTCTGCGGCCATATCTGCGACATTTATTTCGTAATTCTAATCATGCCGAGAATTTGACTTGACAACATGATAAACGTGTTGAAGATGACATACTTAGACATCCAGTTGATGCACCACAATGGAAAACTTTTGATGACAATCATCTTGAATTTAGTGCGGAATCACTTAATCTATGTCTAGGTTTATTAATGGTGGAAATGAACCCACATGATAATATGAGTAGTAGGCATAGTACTTGGTCTATCAAACTTATCAACTACAATCTCCTTTCGAAATTGAGCATGAAATGGAAGTTCTTGATGTTGACTTTATTGATCTTTGGTCCTCAACAACCAGGGAATGATATTGATGTGTATTTGTCACTTCTAATTGATGATCTAAAGAGCTTATGGGAAATGGGGATCGAAATTAGAAATTCTTATCATCAAGAGACATTCATTCTTCATGTAATGTTGATGTGGACAATTATTGACTTTCCCGCTTATGGAGACCTATCTGGTTATTCAGTAAAGAGTTTTAAGGATTGTCCCATTTGTATGAAAGAAACATCTTCCATCGGGTTAAAGAATAGTAAGAAAACTATTTACCTTGGTCATAGGAGATTCTAACCAAAAGATTATTGATACTACAAATAAAAAAAAGGATTTCGATGGTAATACTGAAGAAAAAATCCCTCCCCTGGTTTTGATTGGTGAAGACATATTTGAGATAGTTAAATATTTGAAAGTAGTGCTCGGAAAAGAAAACGAAATAACAAGGATCTGGTGGTTGATGAACCTTGGAAAAAGAGGTTAATCTTCCACGAACTTCCGTATTAGAGGTCACTTTTTGTTTGTCATTGCTTGGATGTTATGTATATTGAGAAAAACATTTGTGAATCAATAGTGAGCACGTTGTTTGACATTCCTAATAAGACCAGAGATGGTAAAAAAGCATGGTTGGATCTTAAGAATTTGTAGATTACACTAAATTTGCTCCCTACAAAAAGAGAAAATGCCACTTACTTACCTCTAGCAAAGTACACATTATCTATAAAAGAAAAAAGAAAGCTTTATGAATGGCTCGCTTCTGTAAAAGTGCCCAACGGGTATTGTTCTAACTTCTAAAGTTGGTGTCTATGAATGATTTGGGGCTCATTAGAATTAAAACACACAATTGTCATATCTTGATGCAACAATTATTACCGCTTGTCTTGAAGGAGTTTTAATGAAGGATGTAAGATTCGCAATTACCAAGTTATGCTCATTTTTCAATTTGATATGCTCTAAGGTAATTGGTCCATTATGCTAGATTCGCTACAATCAGAGTTGGTTAAGACATTGTGCTTGCTTGAGAAGTATTTTCCACCATCCTTTTTTGACATAATGATTCATCTAACAGTGCACTTAATACAGGAAGTTAAGCTATATGAACCAGTGTACTTGATAAGGATGTATTCTTTTGAAAGGTACATGAAGGTTTTAAAGGTTATGTCAAGAACCGAAATAGGCCAGAAGGCTGTATATCGGTCGAATTTTGTTCTGAGTATTTGTCCAACGTGGAAGCAATTGGGTTGCCAAATACTACAAACATTAGCTCGAAAAGACTATCCGTTCAGTATTCCTTCTTCGGTAAATTAAGGTAAATGGGAGCAAGCTCTTGTCTATACTTTACATAATAAGGTTAAAGTGGAGCCTTTTATTGAGGTTCACTTAAAGGAATAAAGAGATGCAAATCCAAGAAGAGGAAGAAATGAAAAGTGGTTGCAAGATTAACACAATCAGACCTTTTGTCTGTGGATACAAAGACATGTCTTTAATAAGGCCGGCATTTCACAAGACTTAATGAACCTAGCTAGAGGACCGTCGACGCTAGTTATGCAGTATACACCATAGTTTGTCAACGGTTATACAGTTTACACTCAGATGAGAAGCATCCCCTTCAAAATAGTGTTATGAGTATCGTGCTGAGGCTGTGTATATTTCATCCGCAAAGGGCAAGAATCCAATATATGGAACCATGAACTACTTCAATTTCATTGACATTTGGGAACTTGATTACTATGATTGCGAATAGCACTCTTTAAGTGCAAGTAAGCGGACAATAATTACGTCAAGTTTAACAGTAATGGCATCACGGTGATGGATTTTAGATGATTGGGATACAAAAATGATCCGTTCATTATGGCATCACAAGCAATCCAAGTGTTTTATATAACGGATCTCGATAATTTAGAGTTGTCCTTAGTTGTGCTGATGAAGCAAAGAATGATTCGTGATGGTTAAGAAGATGAGGAAGATTGCATCGACATTCCATCATTCACAGAAGGATTGCCACTGATTGAGTAGATTAATGATTTTGATGATGATGTTTCTCACTTGTTTCGACCTAATATTGAGTGGACACGCGTTGAGAAACCAAAGGAAAAAAGACTAAAACTTGAACATTTTGTCAGTTGTATATCAGCACTATTAATTGACTCTTTTTGATTACCAATTTATTTTAATTTGCTATGTATTAGAGTTTTATTTTGTTATGTTCCTTGATATATATTGAATATTCATATTGAATAGAGATCAATACAATGGCAATTTGGATTACTATTTAAATAATACACGGGGTAGTACGTTGTGGGATGACCAAAAAAAAAAAGAGAATGGGAAAAGTGTCTTGAGATTACACAACGGTTTCAGTGAAAACCATTGTCGTATGTGAACAAAATAAAAAAGGATTACACAAAGGTTTCGGTAGAAATCGTCGTGTAATCCTTACATACAACGACGAATTTCAATGAAAACCGTCATCGTATGTGCACTGAAAAGAAGGATTACACGACGATTCTGGTCAAAACTGCTGTGTAATCATTCTAGATACGACGACGGTTTTCAGGGAAAACTATTATCATTGTATCTTAAGAAAAAGGAAGGAATACACAATGGTTTTAGCTAGAAATCATCGTGTAATCTTCCGAAAAGAAATTTTAAAATTTGAAATCCACGCGTAAACCCTTAACTTATAAATCTACTTTCCTTATCCCTTATTCTCATTTTCATCTCTCTCCCTTTCAACAACTCAAAGATTTCTCTTACCCCTTATCTCTGTCGCCCGCCCGCCGTCTTTCCCGCCGACGCCACCACAGCCCTCCTCTCTCCCTCATTCTCCCCTCTCTCTCCTCGCCGCTGCCACAACCTTCACCCACCCTTTCTTCCCATCAAGGCCGTGACTATTTTGCAGCAAAGAAAGGCAAGGTGACTTCCATATTGCTCAATTATTGGTTTCTAGCAAAAATACAAACACACAATTTTTTAGTAACTTTCTTGGAGTGTAATTTGGTATTTGTTGTTGTTCAATTTTTTTATTGTTGTTCTTTGTAGACAAATATTTTATGTAATTTTTTTGCTGTTTAAGATCTTTGTAGACTAGACTATGTGTATTTTTTTTCCGTCCACCACATGCTCGATGAATTGTCAAAATGGAATTTCATTTGGTTAATCATATGGAATTAGTTTCTAGTGTAGTATGCTCGGATTTTTTAATGTACTTGGTCAATGTGAATTTGATTTGATGAAATTGGACCAATTATTTACTTGTTTTGTGTATTTGTGTTGCAATAAATATAGGTGAGTATTGACACAAAATAAAACTGGAGTATGCACAAAGGTAATACCACGAAGGAAAAACCCATTTAATCCCAATGCCGATGGTAAATGAAGAGCAACTCTAATGAAACAAGTCCATATAGTTAGGAAAAGAGGTGAACGAATTGAAGTCACATTTGACGAGAAATAACAACTGGAAGGGAAGCAAGGTGATGAATTAATGAGTTAGATTATTATACTAGCACAAGAGCATGTTCCAATATGGTTAGAAGATTGGAGATCCCGTGATTTATACGGAATTTCACCATGGATGATGGGTTTCAGAGTGCTTGTTTAAAATCATGTTGTGAAGCTACAAGGAATTTTCGACATGATTTTACAAAAATTTTGTTGAGGACTTTTATCAGAAGAAAGTGTGTGGGAACGGCTTCAAAAAGTTATTGACAACAACCCTAATATAGAAGAAGATGATTGGGTGAAATTCGTTCAGTATAGAACATCCTTACAGTTCCAACAACTTTCAGATCATGGAAGTGAAATAAAGGCCAATAATGAATACATATCAAGAAGAGGCCAAGACAGAAATAGAAAGCTTGGCCAAAAATTGGTATGCCATTAAATTTTGTATCTAATAAATCATCATAAATTTTTTTAATTATTCATGTATATTAACGATGATAAATTATAATTTAAGAAGACTAGAAAATGGGAAAAAAAAAAGGGTTGTGACTGGATTCACGGACGGGAAAAGATGGAGAGTTCAAGGATCCATCGTATTGAAAAGTTGGCGAGTTGGTAGTAATTTTACTAATTAATGATAAATTCTTCATCACTAGAGCCGCTTATAACACTTTTATTTATAATGTGTGCTTTTAATTCTCCCGTAGGTGGAGTACAACACACAGGAGAGCCAAGGTAATTTCAAATCTGTTAGCACTAATGATGTATTAAGCCAAGCATTATCCAAACCCAAACACCTAGAATGTACCCGTGGTCAATTGAAGTTCGTAAAGCAGTCAGTACTTCACCTTAAAGCGAAGTTCAGAAGTTGATACTGTAGTACTGTCAATAAGATGTGAAATTGAAGAATTACAGGAGATGGTATGTGGTTTATGTGCAAAGAAAGATTTGGACTAGTCGGTTTACCAAGAGAATATGCCAATCATTGACCAACACAATAGCTTTTAAGAATAGTTGCACTCTCTAAGAAAAACAACTTGGATTGTCCTATCGTTAACCAAGCCAGTCGAGAGTCAGAAGTGTAAACTCTATATTATCGATGAACTTCAGGGTAGACAATTGCTTGTTGTGATTGGAATGGCATGGATTGAGAGCCTTCCCACAGATACAGTCCATGGGATACCACTAGGTAAAGGGAACGTGCAAGTGTCAATTATTGTGCCAAAATATAAAAAAAATAGCACTACCTATTCCGTCGTACGAGGCAATAACTGTGGAGGAAGCTGTTAATGGGTTAGTAGCATGGTCGAAAATACTAATTAAGCTTGACACGAGTATGAACAAGGCGAGTCGAGGGCCTAGTCACGTTCTTGACCAAGCAACTGAGGGAAACAAATGCCGAAAAAAGCTAGGAAAAAAACCAATCAGCTCTCGAACTGAGGTACAACAAGAAATAACAAAGACCTTGGTTTGACTTTAATAAAATGAACATGGAGTTAAGGCCTTTGGCTTATTGTGCACTTAGTTCCATGCATGAAGGTAATTAGATAGAGGTCCCAATACCATACACGATCAGTGGTGCTAACATGCTTGTATTTTTGAACTTTGATGATATTTATGAGTTCATTAATTTTCAAGAAATCGGTAGAAATTGTATATTAGTATATCTCAGGTATTTCATTCTATCTCTAAATTTTATTTATGTTATTTGCAAAATCTTCTATATGTCATCTAGTGTAACAATTTTGATATTATCGTACAGACATTTGGCGGAACTATGTCTCGTTTGTGGGCAAGCTAAGAAGTTTGTGTTTGTGTCTACAACCTTGATCTTACTAGTTAGAACAGATACTCCCGATGCAGGCCTAAGAGAGTGAGTCAATGCTTTTGTTTCCTTTTTGCATAACGCACCAAAAGGGCGACTTTATTTTGTGCCACATAATAAAGGGAGACATTGGGTTTTATGAGTTATTGACCTATGGAAGGACCTAGTCCTTATTTTAATCCTTTTCGGGAATAGAAACGGGTTGATTTTACTAATCTAATGAATATGTAAGTCAATTTTCATATGCTAAACTTTGATTTAATCTTAATGGTATTCATCTTAATTATTTTAAATTTTACAAACTTGCTAGGGCCCTAATAGATTGGAAGCTTTTGTTAGAGAAGGGATTAAAAAGAGACAAGACTATTAAACAAAAATTTCGGATCGTCCTTGTCTTCATCAAGAGAGAAGTGTTGAATATGGTTATTTTGTTTTAGGTTTTATGCGGGACATAGTGTTAAACGAATTGGACATACTTGAAAGCAAAGCACTTTATACTTGTGATGATATGGATTCGATTAAAGGAGAATTGGCAAAATTTGTAATGCAATTCATTAATTATGATAAGTAAACTTATAATGTAATGTATTGTTTTTTTTTACTTTGATACAATATAGTTAATATTTTGTCAATCTTATTTTGGGCTATTTATTGGATAACACACAGTTTAAGTCAATCGTGGGAAATCATAAAAAAATGCAAAATTGTTTTTTTAATTCATGTTGAAGTTTACACAACAGTTTCAACCAAAAACCATCGTGTAAACTTGACTTTACACGACAGCTTATGGTTGAAACTATTGTGTAATATTGAGTTTACACGACAGTTTCAACCAAAAACTGTCGTGTTAACTTTAGATGATAGTTAATAATTGTCGTCCAATTGACAATTTTTACTATTGATGGCTTATGCTTGGCGAATTGAGAAGGGACTTGATATTAAAGATGTAATGCCCTAGCCATCCATGTAGGGTTGACTACGTAAACGTGGTCTGTTACCGTGCTTACTTAACTTACTTGACTTGGTTTCTAATACTTGAACTTACAGAAAATTTCAGAATAATTTTTTTTGATACTTTAATTTTAAATCACAACTTAAAAACACCACATGCGTAAAACGTAACATGGTACATATTCCTTAATCATACATATACAATTTCATAATTTAAAGAGTTTGCGGAAATATTTACGTAGTGATATCCCACATCGCCTTTCACTTGCTGCATCGTCTCCATGGCCCATCAAGTAAAGCTGTAGGCATCTTACCTACAGTATGAAATATACTGATGAGCTTTCACTCAGTAAGTACAAATATAATCTCACAAAAACAAATCAACATTATATAATTTATGCATGATCCATTTATGATTGATTAAGAATGTCTTATGCTCCATTATAGACTTAACCATGAACTTATTATCTTGCTTAACATATGGGCCCCTTGTGTACGTACCAAATGCACGCATTCCACAGAAAGTTAGGGTTTGTGAGGTCCTTAACAATTCTGGGAATCATGTAAACATAACCCTTCACGATCTGGCTGAAGGTTGATTATACCCTCACGCATCAACGAGAGGTTGATAATCATAACTTGAACTTGAAACATGTATCCTTCACGATCTGGCGAGAGGTTGGTATGACACCTTGCTTGTCTTATCTTGTGACTTAATATATTCTTACCATGTGGTTTAATATTAGTGAACATGCCTCATTATGTCACTATATCATACAATATACATTATACATACACATGGCATATCATGGCATATCTTAACATAACATGGCATATCATGGCTTAGCATGGCATAACATAGCTTATCTTGGCTTAACATGGCTTAACATGACATAACATGACTTGACATGGCATAACATGGCTTAGCATAACATGGCATAACATGACTTGACATAACATAGCATAACATGATTTAACGTAACATATCATGACTTGGCATGGCATAACATGACTTGGCATAACATGGCATGACTTAACATAGCATAACATGGCAAACATGAAAACATGTCATATACTTGAAAATAGTTTACTATTTTCCATACTGTAGGTAAGGTTTGTACTTACCTGTTGTCCTACGCTCTTGACTTAGTGTTCCAATCAAAGGATTTCAACAGGTTTTATTCTTGTTTCAATTAGGGCGTAAGATAAGGTCATCCTATCTTACTAAAAACCATTACATACAATGTTAGTATCTTATCCAACATCCATGAGTAACTCTAATCATATGTCCCCCCTATATTGCCTTATGATAACTTGTTTGGCTACTTAGAGTAACCTTAGGTACTAGGTCCAATCATACTTGAATAGTATTAGGTTACTATACGCAACTTCGGGCCTAAGCCCGATTACCTTTAAATAAATACCCCATTAGGTTACTATGGAAAACCCTAGGGTCAGGCCTATTTATACACGAATGATACCTTATTGGGTTACTAGGGCTCAATTAATTTTAAAGTATCACCCTATTGGGTTACTATTGGTAACCTCGGGTGTGAGGCCCAACCCAATATCTTGGGTTCTCTTATGTGATTACCTAAGTAAATTGGCCCATTAAAGTTGGTAACCTTCTTGGTTACTATTTGTTCTATAATTGTTTATCATAGGACTGGGCTTACCCTTGTTTGATAAATTTTAGTCCCTCTTTTAAAACTGCTTAAAACAGTCAATAAATCTTGATTATCAGTGTATGTGCAGGAATTCCCTGCTTTTGCACTGTTTTTAGAAATCCTTGCAGGAATTTTCCTGAACCCTACACAGCTTTTGGAATTCTGTCTTATCTTAAAAATCGGTTTGGATTTTGAAAAAGTTATTTTCACAAAAGTTGTAGACCTCAAAGAGTCCTAAAACTTTCATGTTTTACTCAAAATCTAATTCTATCTTTAACCTGACCTTATCCCTTGTTGAACCTTTCTGGCCGTGCATACTGGGTCTGGCCAACTAGGCTCGGGTTTCTGTAAAAACGGAGGCCTTTGGAGCCTTATTTTTGAAAACTGTCTATGTTGTCCCCTAGGAAAATCCTTTCTCTACAACTTTCATGTTTTAAGTTTTTTCAAATTCGGCCTCTAAGTGTCTCAAATCCAGCTTTCCAGAAAACTGACCAGTTTTACCCGAACTAGCAGTTTTCTTCCTTATGTTCATTTTACGTCCTAATACGTGCACACTAACTCAACCGGTCACACCGGGAGCCTACAATCAGCCATGTAGCGCTTTCTAACGTGAAACATACATCCATATATCATCCAAACATTCTCATGCAAACCCTTGGGTGTTCTTGCACCAAACTAAGGTTTGCAAATGACTTTGCATAACCATTCACCATTCAAGCTTCTAATCTAGCTCATTCAATATCATGCATAGCCTATAAGTTATTAGGCATATTGGGGACATATAACAAACACTTTAAAGGCATGCAAGCAAACCCTAATATCACACAAGCATATTATCCAAAACATACACCAAAAACATAAATTGGACCAACAAAACCTAATCAAGCATATAACCAAGCAACTACACCTATTGCATGAAAATAAAAGAGTGAGCTTATGCTCTTACATACCCACATGAAAATACACTTAAACTTGAATCAAAACTTAATGCAAAAGCTTAGGGAATCTAGGAGGAGTACCTTAACAATGGGAGGTTGATTCTAGACTATGAATCAAAATTCTCCTCCTTGCTTGCTTCATCAAAAATCCGACCCTCTCTTACATTTTTTTCTCTTTATTGGCTCGGCTTTCTAGGGGGGAGAGAGTGAGGGAAAATTTTGCCATAATTTTGGGGCATTTCCACTTTTTGTGAGGCAAAATGAGCACCCCCAATCACCTATTAATAGGTGAAAAAGAATTTCTTTTTTGGATTTATTTTTATTTCTAAAATTACATTCTACTCCTTAAGAGCAAAATATTTGCTCAAATACCCCTTAGGTGGCCGGCCACTATAGCATACTTGGAGGCCAAGTTATTTGCTTACATCATCAGGACATCATCATACTTACATCATTATCATGACATCATCAAGCTTACATCATTGTGACATCATCATGCTTACATCATCACGACATCATCATTTCTTACTTTTCTAAAAATTACACTTTGGCCCCTAAGGATAAAATATTTTCATTTTAGTCCCTGTGAGGTGGTCGGCTAGGGTAGAGCCACTTGGCTTCCAATTCATGTATAATCATCCACTTGATTCCAAGAATCCCTTAATATAATTATGTAGTCCATTTTCCTTCTAACTTAGATAATATCAATACTGTTTCTCACTAAAACAGTATTATCATATTGGATTGTAGTCCAAAAATTCATCTGCATAAAATTGGACTGTGTATACATTTTTCTTATAACTTAGAGCTACTTAGTCCTTATTGCTCTAAATATTGTGCTTGATTTCTCTAAGGTAGTCTTATACCTTATTCTTGCTTATTCGTCAATAATGACGGTTTTCCACAGTATAATTTTCATACTGTTAATTATACTGCAGTACCATCCCAGTCAAACCTAAAGTCAACTTGGTCAACTTTGGTCAAACGTTGAACGGGATAAAAATCATAAATTCCTATTTTGTCATTTCCTCAAAAGGCTTCATATTTGACTAAGCAAACTACTATTGAGTCTCGTAACTAATTAAACGAGAACTCAAACATATACTGATATTCAACTTAGATTATGATTCAGACTTAGATTCTTCTTGTATCTACGGAAATCACAAGTCATCAAAATTTCGGGTTATTACAAAAGAGGTAGCTCGTGATGTATTTTTGTTTTCATTTCCTGATGATGATGAAAGGCCTAGTCTTGGAAGGTGAACCACGTTATTTTGATTACTCCTTATTAGTTTTGAAAATTATGGAGAATTTGGAGGCCGTAGATATGAAGGATTTTTCTTATACTAACTCCTGGGTTCAGGCCCATGACCTCCCTTTGGATGGGCGGCTACAGGAAGTTGGTGAGATTGTTATCGATATCATGGGAAATCTTGTCAAAGTCCACACTTATAAAGATGAACACTGTTTGGGCCTATATGTTTTCGTTAGGTCCTGTATCAACAAAACGAAACCAATCAGGAGAATAGCAAGAGTGCGGCTTGGAAGTGACTGCCTTATTGTCTCTACAAATCTTCAGTATGAAAAATTATCAGACTTTCGGTTATTGGTGTGGACAAATTGGTCATGTGATCAAGGAGTGCCTGGCTCTGAATGTCCAACATGAACTTGATGAGGATCTTTTGCCCTTGATGACTGGCATAGGGCAAAAAAGTATCAAAATCCATCTTAGTATGGTGAGGCTTCTCGCCATTGGGGGGTGGTTTTTTTGGTAGTAGATATGGTGATGGTGATTGTTCGTGTTTCATTCTGAGGGGTGGCGGTGCTGTGGTGAAAGGCCATGGCAGAGGTTCTGCTGTGGCGTTGCCTTCTCTCTCCCCCTTGCATGTTTGTTGGCAGTTTTTAAGGATCCTCCTTCTTTGAATTTTGATCTTAAGTCAAATGAGAAAACTAATTTTAGAGGAAGATTCTTAGGTTTTGGAGGGCTTTGCTTCAAAAAAAGGTGATTTGGCTCTTTCTAAGACCATGGTAGCTGAAATAGGTACGATGGAGGTTAGTACAATCGATAAGCTAGGTTCTTTTACTAAGGGGCTTCAACCTTTACTTTCTCTACTGCTGTTTAGTCTGCTACTATGAAACCTTCCAAAAGCTCAGCTGTTGGCACTGGGAAGTCGACGTTAGTTGATTTGTCTAAGCGAAAAGGTGAGGCTCTTATGGATGACCATGGGGAAGATAAAAAGAGATTGGTTTTTGCTGATATTTCTAATATTGCTGGATCGATGGAGGTTGTGGAGCAACAACGCTGAGAGCCATGGGTTTTATAGCTTGGAATTCCCATGGCTTGTGGAACCCGCAGGAGTTCAATAAACTCAAGATGATTCTTGGGACTTATTCTCGAGTTTAGTTTTCATCTCTTAGCCTAAACTTTATGGTAGAGTAGTTAGATTAGTGAAGGATAGTGTTGGTTATGGCAGTGGAATTCATATTGAC
This sequence comes from Ficus microcarpa, assembly GCA_025413485.1. Lineage (NCBI taxonomy): Eukaryota > Viridiplantae > Streptophyta > Magnoliopsida > Rosales > Moraceae > Ficus > Ficus microcarpa. The sequence goes on along the minus strand of CM046377.1, from coordinate 51,032,195 downwards.
TTGGTGGGGCGAAGTGGGGGTCTTATCTTGCAATAAAGGAAAGAATTTGTTACCGAATTTAAAGGTTGCTCGGTCATATTAATGTGTTTGTGACCCCTCCAGATGCCCCTAATTGGCACTTTACTACCTTTTATGGGCACTAGAAGAAGGCCCAACGTCACTAGTCCAAGGATCTTCTTCGGCATCTTAGGAGCTTGTATACGCCGTCATGGCTTGTAGCGAGTGACTTCAACGAAGTATTTAATTTTTTTGAGAAGGCTGGTCATAGTGATCGTGTTGATAGTAGTATGAGGGGCTTAGAAAGGTAGTGGATGACTACGAGCTTGTAGATTTGGGTTTCCAAGGGGCCCTTTAATTTGGAATAACCGGAAAAAGCCTCCCAATAACAGACAGGAATGGCTTGATCAGGTTTTGGTGAACAACGAATGGAGGGATCGATTTTGTAGGGCTAGAGTTTTTCATCGTGACTTTTTTAGCTCAAACCATCGCGCACTTTATGTTGTTTTTTACTTCAACTTGAATGGTTCTGTTGGGTGAATTAGTGGCGGATAAAGATTCACTTTTGAACCTTTATGGTGAACCCAAGAAGATTATAAAGAGATGATTCTCTAGGCATGGATTCGTAGTTTGATTACAGTTGATGGGGAGGCTTTTTTGGACACCTTGGATAGATGTGCAAGAGCCTTGAAGTCTTAGGGAGCTTTTGGCAACCTACGTATGAGGATTTACGAGTTGCAAAAGGAAATTGGTGAGCTGAATGGGATGGTATGGTCTTTAGATATTAAGAGGAAGCTTGTGGAATTAGATAAGGAACTTGATGAAGCCCTTACTTTAGATGAATTTAATTGGAAACAACGATCCGAGCAGAGTGGTTGAAGGGTTGAGATCGTAACTATACATTTTCCATAAGAAGGTATCCATATGGAATAATAAAAATAGGATTAAAGGTATTGAAAATGCTCAAGGGGAATGGTTGACAAATACTGAAGGTATGGTTGGACAATTGGAGAGTTATTTCACTAGCATCTTTATAACTTCTTTACCATATGATAGTGCTTTGCAATCGGCTTTAGAAGGGTTCCTTTGAGAGTCACCTTGGCTATGTGTAATGGCCTAGATGCCCCATTCACGGTTGAAGATGTACGAAAAGTGCTTTTACAGATGGCCCCTTGGAAGTCATTAGAACCGGACGGGTTTCATGTAGGTTTCTACCAAGAAAATCGGGAGCTTGTGGGCAATAATGTAATAGAGGTATGTTTGCAAGTCCTTAATGGGCAACGATTTGTTTGTTCGATTAATGCTACCCATATTGTTTTTATTCCAAAGGTTAAAGCCCTAAGGAAGGTGTTGGATTTTATACCGATAAGTCTCTACAATGTGATATATAAGATCATCACTAAAGCAATGGCAAATTAGCTAAAGGGGTTACTTGGAGTGCTTATTTCAAAGGAGTAGAGTGCTTTTGTTCCAGATAGACTTATTTTCAACAATATCTTCGTGGCTTATGAAACGATGCATGGCATTAGGAGGAAAACAAGTGGCAAAAAAGGTTTAATGGCATTTAAACTTGACATAAGTAAGGCCTATGACCGGGTAGAGTGGGGCTTCTTGAGTTCTATGATGTCAAAATTGGGCTTTTTGGATAGGTAGATGGAAAGGATTATGGATTGTGTTTTGACGGCCCACTTTGCCTTTCTCTTGGATGGATCTCCCTTAGCTAAGGTGATTCCTTTTGGGGGCTTCAACAAGGTTGTCCTTTGTCGCCTTACGTATTCTTGATTTGTGCGGAGGGCTTTTCCAGTCATCTCCATCAAGTGAAATTGGATTGAAGACTTTTGGGAATGTCTTGCACTTAGGGTGCACCTAAGATTAATGATCTCCTATTTGTAGATGACAGTATTCTTTTTTGTAAGGCGAATATGGTTAAAAAGGTTCTTAAGAGGTATTAACTTATGTCCAGACAAGTTATAAACTTTAAAAAATCCGTGGTAAGTTTCAGCCCCAGTATTGATAAGGAGGAAAAAGGTGAAATTTTTAACTCCCTCGGCCTTGCTAGTGGGGACTCGTATATGTCTATCTAGGTTTGCCATCATTCACGGGATGAAACAAGTACAAAGTTTTCAATGAACACTAGGAACGTGCTTGCAAAAGCTCTAGTTATGGAAGGGGCAGTTGGTTTCAATCAGGGGCCGCGAATTCCTTATTAAAGCAGTAGCCTAAGCGACTTCTACTTACGTTATAAGTGTCTTCAAAATTCCTCCCACTTTGTGTGATGAATTGCAAGCTCTCGTTTATAGGTTTTGGTGGATCGGTGGTGCGGATAAGAAGAAGAGTCAGTGGATTCAATGGTTAAGATAATGTTGCTTGAAGGTGGAAAAAAGGGATGGGCTTTAAAGAGTTGGCGGCATTCAATCGTGCACTTCTTGCCAAGCAAGGTTGGCATCTATTGTCACATACCTCATGTTTTGTAGCTCAGGTGTTTAAAGCTAAATATTACTCTTCCATTAGCTTCCTAAAGGCTACCTTGAGTAGCAATGCCTCCTATACTTGGTAGAGTATGTGCAGGGGAAGAAATTTGTTGGTTAAGGGCATCCGTTGGAGGGTTGGTTGTGGTGAGAACATCCAGATTTTTAAAGATCGTTGGCTTCCGGACCCACCACTTTTAAGCTGATTACAACTCCCGAGATGGGTTTGGAGGAGATTACAGTCTCTGATTTGATCAGTCTATTCAATTGGAATCATGAATTGATCATGCATGATGACCGGTTAGTTTGGCATTACAAAAATAATGGCTTCTTTTCGGTGAGGCCTGGCTATCATTGGTTAATTACTTCAAGATGTGAGGCTGAGAGTTTGGTGAATCCTTATGATGCTAGTTGGTGGTCATCTTTGCGGTCAGCTACCATTCCTAACAAGGTCAATATTCATGTTTGGCGGGCTTGTTTCGAGGCCATTCCTACCCATACTCACTTTAAACATAGGGGCGTTTTTGTCCTACCTTTCTGCCCTAGGTGTACCCGAGCTCCTAAAGATACAACTCATGCTCTTTGGTCATGTATTGCTATCCAAGTGATTTGGAAAGCCTTTGCCCTGTAGAACTTTCTCAAGGGCTTTCCACGGGGTCCTTTCAGCTCCCTTTGTTCATTCCTAAGCTCATCGGGCAATAAGGAAGATATTGGTATTTTCTACATGGTTATTTGGTTTATTTGGCTAGGGAGAAATTGCTTGGTATTCGAGAATAGAAACAAAGAGGCTGAAGAGGTGGTGGCTCGGGCAGGTAGGCTCACTTTTTGTTTTGCAGTGGTTTGGATGTTGCGATGTGTACAAACGTATTATGGCATTAGACTTCTTGGTAACCTCAAATATATGGCTGCATTAATGTGAACGTTGACACTATCATGGACCATTCAAAAGAGTACAATGGGATTAGTATGGTTGCTCGTGATGAACATGGATTTGTTATAACTGCTGCAACTAAACATATGATTGCCAGATTCTCTCCCTATCTGGGTGAGTGTATGGCTGTAAGGGAGGGTGTTTGACTCGCTTTAATGCTTGGGTTCTCGGAATGGACGGTGGAGATTGATGCAATCAATGTATTTTGAGCTACTTAAAGTCTGGTTTTTACGACTGTGGACGCTAATATTATCAATGACATTATCGATGGTCACGTAGGCCCTAAAGGTGGTAGTATTTGCTATGCTCCCCGCACGGCTAATAGTGTAGCCCACTTCTTAACTAGATATGTTATTTCTAGTTATGTTTCCTTTGTGTGGTGAGATGTTCTCCCTAAACTATTGGGTTACGTTTATGCCCAAACTGTGTCAAAATAAAGCGGTCAATTATAGCATGAATTGGGCAGTTATATCCACGAGGAGGTGATAGAAACAAATAAGAGAAGATTAGCGGAACAAAAGCATTAGAGAAATAAGCAATCCAATAAAGAAAATAAAAAAGTATTTTTGTGATTTTGAAACAAATTAAAAGATAATGCAATTTAAAATGGAGAAAATTCAATAATCAAAAGTGGTAAGATATCGAGAATTCTTTCTATGTTTCATTTACCTATTTTGATTTTAATTCATAAAATGACTCAATTGAAAGTTTCATATTCCAAACAATTAGTCAAAAAATAAAGATATGAAGAACTTGAAAATTAAAATGTATTTAAGTAAAAAAAAATTCTCACATTATGAACTAGCAAAAATTATCTATAAGAAATCAAAAGGCGACAATATCCCATAGGTAATATTGCAGTAAAAGACTACTTATAAAATAATGCTATCGATATATCATATGATACAACAATCACATAAAAAGAACTTTGCGAAATTTATATAAAAGTTGACAACAAAATATATTGACTTGAGAAAGAAATAGGATGAAAGAAAATTATTTACTAAAATGTGTAAACCATATAAACCGTTGTAAAATCAAAACCCAAATAAACTCACTAAACATTTAGGATCATTTCTAGCTTCACCAAAGAACTCTGGCCTAGCTTGCAAAGCATTCTTACAAAATTCTAGAGAGAAAATATAAAAATGAAAGCAAGACAACAATGAGAGAAAAGAAGTCTAAACTTAGGCTCAAAATCAACAACTAACATACTTGGAAAAACCTCTATTCATAGAGTTTTTGAGGAATGCCATCAACTACAAAATAAATTTAAAAAAATAAATAATTAAAAAATATTTCCAAATTGATTAGAATTTATAGCAACATTATTTGGTGGAATAAAAGTTGATATTAAAAGAGAATTCAACAGCAAAAACGGTGCCTTAAGCAAAGAATAACTAGGACCCATTGGAACGTGTGGCGAGAAAGGAGTGGAAAAGCATTTGATGTGGGGGACAGCAGGCCCATGGTTTCTTGCAGGCCTCTGCTACGCTTGTGGAACACATGAAAGCTCACTCTTGGATTGGCTGGGTGCGCGCATGTGGCGGACGGCCCGGAATGTGGAAAACAGGCTGAGAAGAGCTAGGGCCCATACGTTGGAGTTGGTGACACATGGCGGCTCTGATGGGCACATGGCTTGGCTGCACAGCTAGCTTTAATGGCTCGAGCTTGCTAGTGGACTTCTCTTTTTTGGGCTTTCATTTGATTTTGCTTGCAATTTTGGCCTAAATGTCTTATTTCCCTACAAAACAAATTAAAACTAAATATTTCCACATAAAAATATTTTAATTAAATTCATGAGAAATATTTAATTAAAACTTAATTCATTTGACAATTATGTACAACAAAAGTGCATTTTTTTTGCACTTATCACAACCCCGAACCAGCTTATTGCTAGTCCCTAGCAATTTAAGTAGAAGATAAACCATGTCAAATTAAAATTCAAATCGAAACTTGCAAAATCATCTAAGTACTCAAAGAAAATGTCAGCAAGAAATTAGAAAATTTTATCAAAACCACTTCAGTCATAACTCCAGAGTTGTGTGTGTGCACATCAAACTATATCCTTCTTACCATGAACCATAATTCATATAACATTGAAAAATTCACCAAGTAGAAGTCTCAACTCCATTTACCTCACAGGTGTTGGAAATACTTTTAAGTGCAAAGGACCTCACTCATGGAGTTGGCAATACATCAGTTAACGCTCAAGTATGAGAGGGAAAATTTTAGAACAAACTTGTAATACCCTAAAAATTCATAAACTTGATTCATGAACTATTATTGTGGATTTTCTTCATTAATATACTTCAATGAATTATTTTAGTGAATATCAAATTTCAAGATCATAAATGATTGTACATGTATCATCGGTGTGATGAGGTGGTGATATAACAACGTCGAGTTTCTCTATTGAAATGAGAAATTTTAAATACATAAAAGATGAGTTAAACGATATATAAATTTATATGAAAAATTTATTATGTCGTATTAGGGGATAACGAAAATTTTTGGGAAGAACCCCGTTTTTATTAGTAGGTCAATTTGATGATCTTAGTATTTATTTTGAAAATACCAATAGTTAAGCTTTGAAAGCATGATTGGGAAACTAATATGTCACATAGATAAAAGATGAGTGATTAGTATTTACTTTTAGAGAATCCAAAGGTGGAAGATTGATAAAAAATCGTGTTTAAATTTGAAATTAATGGTGTAGATTTGATGTTAGAAAATCTAGACAAATCAATGGCCAAACTTTGGATGATAAGTGACTAATGACAACTTAGGGTAAGAATTGGTGTGATGAAAGAGCCAATGGATGAGAACAAAGATGACAACTTTGGATCAATGGTAGAAATTGAAAGAAAAAAAAACAAAATAAAATTGAGAAGGCCAAAGATGGATTTGGTTTTTGAGTCACAAAGCAAGGGGAAATGTGAACAAATGAGAAAAAAAGAAAGTGGTGCATGCATGCAACCACATGTAAGAGATGGCATGTTTTTTTTTTTTTTTGGCAAGTTGACCCAAGGAAGAGACAAGTGAAAGTGACGCCTTGTCTTTACCTTGTTGAATCAAATCTTCACCCAAAATCATCCCTTGAAGTGGCAGCAATAAAGGGGAAATCAGCTAAAATTTTTTCAAATTTACCCCATAAAATACAGCTTCTTAAGGTAAAAATTGGCTAAGCACAAACCCTTAACACCCAGTTTTATTCTCACACAAGTTAGCTTCTCTAGCAACCATTTTATTGTACTCCGAATCCTTTAGACTCAAAATTTTGGATTAAAAGCTAGAGAACTAAAAACTAGATTATTTAAGCTTTTCAACAAGGTATCATATGCCTTGAACGGATATATGTGTAATTTTTTGTGAATTTTATGAATTTGGACTATGAATCGAAAATCCTTACTGGAACCCTGTACTAGTCACGAGTTTTGTAGATTTTGAGTTAGTAAACCATAACTTTTTATAAAACTGTTCTTATTAACTAACTAAACATTATAAGCTTTCTAATGATATATCTTTTATTTTTTTGGACTGGTAAGTAAATTGTTATGATTTTTCTAATCTTACCTATGAATCTGGATTTATGGTTCAAATGTGAAACCAATAGTAACTAAACCTAATTTAATGGTATGAAACACTTAAGTACTAAAGAAAACAACTTTATCACAGTAAAATAGACATATTAAGCTTCGAAATGAGATATTATGCGTTTAAAATGAACATGTATGTAAATTTTAATAAATCCCTTAAAATTATATTGTAATATGATAAATTGAGATTTTACTATAAGATACTTAGGAAAACGTCCACATTAATGTTTAAAATGCTTGAAATCTTGGAAAACAAATTATAAAGCTTGAAACTAGATGTTTGAAGCTTTCTAACAAGTCATCAAGTGTCTAAAACGGAATTATACTCAAATGTAAATAAATCTTACAAGTCAAAATTTATCATCGATAAAACGATTAAACATTAAAATGTGACATAAGGGTAAGTTATAACATATGAACATATTTAGTTATGAAATGAGTTGATTTTAAGTATATGATCAAATAATATGAAAAATATTAACCTTATAATGTTGAATCACAAGTTTTAATAGGCTAAATAAAATATACTATATGGTTACTTGGCATATACGAAGAGACTATCTTAGCCAAACTAAATGAACATAACTAAGGGGATTGAACTAACCCAATAATAAAAAAGAGGTATACACTTAGGTGACTCCTTATCACCTTGATTAATTATTACTTAATTAATTAAGTAGTTAATTTATTAATCAATCAATACATAATCAAATATAATTAATAAAGTACTTAATTAATTGATTGATTAATAATTAATTAATTAATTATAAGAGTTAATAGATAATAATCAAGATTATTATGTTGAATAAATACATAATTATAATACATGATTAATTGGAGATCAATTAATCATTAATTACTAATCATTGATATAATCAACAAAATAACTATGAATGATTAACTAGATATTGATCAAATATCAATTACTAGATTAATCAAATTATTAATTATTAATTATTAATATTAGAATTAATAATTAATAATTAGTATATGAGAAAGAATATTTAAGTAACACAATTAAATTATTAACAATATTATTATTAATAAGCCAATTAAAATTATATAATTCAATTATAATTACTCAATTAAATAAAGTAATGATTAACTATTACCTGATTTATTAGTTAATTAATTAATTAAATTTTAACAAAAAAATTAAATTAAATTAATTAAAGAATAATTAGTAGAAATTTATTTTAATACTTAATAATTAATAAGAATTAATTGTTAAGATTAATTATAATATAAGTAAATTAAGTTCATTATAGTTTATAAATAAACAAATAAATAAAGTAATATAACTATAATCCCATTTAATAATGAGGTGTTGTTAATTCAAGACACATTCTCAAATCTGCATAGTAGAAGATACAACTCCGAGTGCTTAAGCATATAAGACAAGTAAGTACAAACCTCACCTGCAGCATGAAAAAAATATTTTTTTTTGTTGATGTTGTAAGTTTGCTATGACTTGACTTGATGATGTGATGAGCATATGAATTATACGTATTGCTTTGATTAGGTATTTGATGTGCATAATTTCTCTTGCATTGACATTATCAGCATGCCTCATAGATATTTATTTCATAATGATGGATGCATAGTGACATGTAAATCTACACATTATCACAATTAATGAGAATAAGGTAAATAAAATATAGGATTAAGTGTCGTACCAACCTCCAATTAGTGAGAGGATACGATAAGAACGAAAGTTATAAAATATGACCTTAGAGGCTGTTGGAGGGTCGCTCCCCTAACTCCCCAGTAGTTGTACGCATATGGGTACGATATATGGGCCCTTAAATAGACAAAACCTATAATAAAGCATAATGAACACACATGATCACGTGCATTTTGAACATTCTTGATGTTATGTGTGATGATATGATTTTATGAAAATATTTTGTGAGATATTGTTTGCACTTACTGAGCGAAAGCTCATACATGTGTGTTCGTGCTATAGGTAACGCGGGCAAACAGGTCACTACTTAGATATTTCATGGATTGGCGAAGCTGTGTGGAGGCAATGAGCAAGAGAGTGAAATACCATCATGAATTTAATTTCCGCATTTAAACTTCTTAAATTATTTTGTAACTACTATATTTATAACTATGTTCCAATGTTTTCGTACTACTACATTAGTATGAGTATTTTACGAGAAAAAAACTTTAGACTCTATCATTTTAATCAACATGAAGTTATAGCTTTCAATTATTACCTAAATACGAATTTGAATATGATAATTATTTGCTAGAGGTTTTCAATTTCCTCAGTTAAAAATTTTAGTAATTCTAACTTTTGTAATACGAATATGATTTATAAAATAAAAAAAATAAAAAAATTTTATGTAATTTCTTAGAACCAAACATAAATAAGTATTAAAACTAAATTAAATAAGAATAAGTAAGCTAGTTAACGGTTTCAAAAGTTGGGTCGTTACAGTTGGTATCAAAGCGGTATCTTGCCATCCTACCACGTCGTTTCTATATCAGTTTCTTGCTTAACCAAGTAAGTTAAATTTTTTTTTATTTGTAGTTATTATTGACCTTAATTTTAAAACTAGGCATCCCTGCATTATAATCATACCACCAAGTAGAGGATCATCATCCAAAGACACACTTATTAGTGAGCTCGGTGCTAAAATAACGTGTGCATTTTGGAGAGTAGACCAAAGCACTACTATGGAGAAACTCATCCGAGAAATTGGCTACATCACATCGAGTCCTTATATAGCTCGTGTGGCATAACACGAGGGGCATGAGAGAAACTAGCAGTAATCCAGCTGAGAGGTGCTGTTAGGCGTTGGTGGGAGTTTATTGGGTAAGACATGAACCTCGTATGTTGGAGGGATTTCCGTCGTAACATTACGGAGTACTTTGTAGGTTCTTTCCTTTACAAAAAGAGGATAGCTAACTTGACATATGCACAAGGGCCTCACTTCTTCGCTCGAGTGGCGAGATGGGCACCTATACAAGGTAAGAGCACGCAGAAGTACAAATGCCAATTCAAAGAGGATCTCCTAGTCTAGTACCCTGATGAATTGTGCTAAGAGGACGAATGTGAGCTATTTTAGCAGGGAGTTCCCCACGAGATATAAGCAGTTGTGTACTTTCCCTAACCATATCCAGATTATGACTACTTATGTTCAGAGGTCATTTACGCCGAGATGCACCTGAGAGCAGAGAAGGTAGATACTCCTCCAACAAGGGAAGTAGAGAATGTGGAGGATGTTAGCAGCCATGTTGAGGCACCAGCCCCGCACCAACCAAAACCCGTGGGAGACGATGATGCCCGTATTGGTTCAGAAGAGGAGGACCCCACCGAAGTTTTTACTAAAGGAGAAGATGACGAGACTAATGGTCCGTGAGGATTGGTAGAAGATCGAGTGTAGTAGTTTACTATCGATAGTTTCCCGTTTGTTGTGGACGTTTTCTCTATTATCTATCTTATGTATTTGGTGACACCTGTGTTATCCTTTTGATTTATGTATTCTCTATAATTAATTAGGACCGGTATGGTTGATCGTTATGTGAACTTATGACTATGTGATTTATGACATGGTGCTTTTAAGATATGATATGCCATGATTTATGGGTCGTACCTCTATCATTATGTTTAAATAAAACTCACATCATAAGACTATACTTAAGTTCAAATAACTACGTGTGGGATATTAAACAAGCATGATTCTTTTAGGTTGAACACTAGATTCATATATATAAGCTGTGGTACGTTCTTGAGCGGCAGCAGCAAAACGACCACAAGAAGCGAACCTAGCTGAAATGATCATTAACCTTCAGCGTAGATTGGAAGACCAGGAGCGCGAAATGTAGAATCTCCGCGAACAGCTTGCTTAACAAAATCAAGATCTATCCCTCCACCAACTGTCCCGACTCAACCTACAACACCAGCTGCGCCTGTGGCATAAGCCGCCTAACCTGTGGTCCGACAGGAACCGTTGTATTAGAGGTTCCAACGTATGAAACCACCAAAATTCGAAGGATCCACAAATCTTTTAGAGGTTGAGGAATGGTTAACCTCTCTTTCAAATATCTTGAACTTTATGGACCTCACAGAATAAGAAAAAGTGTTTTGTGCTTCCTATGTCATGAAGAAGGATGCTCGTTATTGGTGGGATATTGTACAAATGAGGAGGAATGTACTTGAGATGATATTGAATGATTTCATTCAGGAATTCAACGACAAATTCTACAACGGATGGCTATGAAAGTATAGCAGAATGAATTCAACAACATCAAGCAAGGCATTATGTCCATAACTGAGGCTGTCCACAAGTTCAATCAACTAGCACGACTTTACCCTCACCTTGTGTTGACTGAGGGTGAAAAGGTTAGGTGGATGTTAGACATGTTTCATCCTGAGATAGCAGTAGTGATTGATACTGGTGAGAAATCGCCTACGACTGTTGCTGAATGTGTCAAAAGAGCACTAGGCGCACTGAGTATCATCTTGCCCATGCGAAACAAGAAAGGGTCAAGTTCTTTGAAGAGAAAAAGAAAGAAAAGTCGCAATCAAAGTAGAACCAAGGAAATCAACTAAATAACCAGGGAAACAGATCCAATCTTAATGGCAATCACCCCAATCAAAACCATAACAAGTGAACGGGGAATTTTAATGGCAACAAAAATCAGAAAAACCATTCGCAGAAAAAGTATAGCATTGCCTACCTTACATGCACCAAGCGTAGGAAGAAACATCTAGGTAAATGCAAACTTGGCTCCAATACTTGTTACTTATGTGGTAAGGAGGGTCATTTTGCCAAGAATTGCTATACCAACAAGTAGAATCAGCTGAAGCCATAAGGGACCTAACTTCATAACATGTAAGCTAAGATCGAGGGTCCACAAGATTAACCAGGGACGTTTGGAGGCCCTGCCAGGACCGAACACTCACATTTTCGCTTACACAAAGAATGGTGTCGAAGTTAGAACCTCAAATGTGGTGACAGGTTAACTTTCTGTGGCCAGCCAAGATGCACATATTTTATTTGAATCTGGAACAACTCATTCCTTTGCATCACATACATTTGCTAGGAAACTCACTCAATTTAGGGATAAGAATCAATCAGACCTTTAGAACGGCCTTGCCTTCAGGACAAACTTCGTTGTCGAGTTATTCGCTACGTCATATGCCAATTATTATTGCTGGTAGAGAGCTGTTTGTTAATCTGGTTATTTTAGAAATGTTCGACTACGACATCATCTTAGGGATGAACTTTCTAGGAAAATACAATGCGAACATTAAATGTCATGCACGTAAGGTGACATTCAAACCTGATAGAACAGAAGAGTTCGAATATATCAACATTCTTGAGAAACAATCGAGGGTGATGATTTCTGTCATGAGGGTGCAAAGGATGCTACATAGCGGATGCGTTGGATACCTAGCCAATATCATAGATATGACGAAAAAAGAACGATCCAAATCAGAAGATGTGGCAGTAGTCAGAAACTTTGTCGAGGTCTTCCCAGAAGACTTACCTGGAATACCTCCTGATCATGAGAGTTCATTTTAAATCGAATTGATGCTCGGCATAGTACCGATATCAAAGGCTCCATACCGCATGGCCCTAGCCGAACTCAAGGAACTACAGACGTAACTTCAAGAACTTTTAAACAAAGGATTCATACGTCCAAGTTACTCACCTTGGGGTGCACCTATCTTATTCGTCAAGAAGAAGGACAGTACGTTAAGGATGTGCATTGACTACCGTGAGCTTAAAAAGGCAACCATCAAGAATAAGTATCCTCTTTCGAGAATCGATGACCTCTTCGAGCAGCTTAAAGGAGCATCAGTCTTCTCTAAGATCGACTTACGCTCGGGTTATCACCAATTGAAGATTAAAGAAAGCGATGTCCCAAAGTCAGCATTTCGTACACGTTACGGTCACTATAAGTTTTTAATCATGTCTTTTGGATTGACGAATGCACCTGCAGCTTTCATGGATTTGGACAAGTTTATCATTATGTTCATTGATGATATCTTGATCTACTCAACGACCCAAAAAGAGAACGAAAAACACTTGAGGATTGCTTTCCAAACTCTAAAAAACCACTGACTTTATGCAAAATTCTATAAGTGTGAATTTTGGCTTCACAAGGTTCAATTCCTTGGACATGTGATCTCCAAGGACGGAGTATCTGTCGACCCATCCGAGATCAAAGCTGTAAGCAAGTGGCCAGCACTGAAGAGTGTGACTGAAGTGCGAAGCTTTTTAGGTCTAGCTGGTTACTATAGAAGATTTGTAGAAAGATTCACGAAATTAGCCGCACCTCTTACCGCACTTACTCAAAAAGGAAAGAAGTATGAATGGACTGAAAAATGCAAAGAAAATTTCCAAGAATTGAAGAAGAAACTTACTAGTACTCCTATTCTCACGATTCCATCAGACGAGAGAGAGTTTGATATTACAACGATGCATCCAAGATGGGCTTGGGAGCAGTTTTGATGCAGAATGGTCGTGGCTTATGCCTCATGGCAATTGAAGGAGCATGAGAAGAACTACACAACCCCTGATTTGGAACTAGCAGTTATGGTGTTTGCCCTTAAGATCTAGCAACACTATCTTTACGGAGTTAAATGTTAGATTTTTACAGATCATAAAAGTCTTGACTACATCTTCACCCAGAAGGAACTCAACATGAGACAAAGAAGATGGTTGAAATTGGTTACGGATTATGATTGTGAGATTCTTTATCATCCCGGAAAGGCCAACAAAGTCGCTGATGCACTGAGTCAGAAGTCATCTGCCACCTCGATGTCAATTCAAGCACTACCACAATTGCTTCAAGAAGATATTTTCAAGCTTGGAATTGAGCTCATTACGGGAAAACTTTCCTTATTGACTCTTCAGCCTATAATCTTTGGTGAAATAAATGGAGCTCAGGGGCTCGATCCTAGTTTGGTCAGGATAAGAAAGGAAGTCATGGAAGGAAAAGAAACTAATTTTGGTATGTCAGATGAGGGTATCCTTCATTTTAAAGGTAGGTTATGTGTACCTAGCAATAAAAAACTTCGAAAGATGAGTTTCTCTAGTTAAATGAGAAATTTTAAATATATAAAAGATGAGTTGAACGACATATATGTTGGGATTTAAATGTGCCCTAAGGATAGAAAATCAATATTAGGGATTTTCTGTAAATATGACATTTTGAGATTAATAAAAAGAGTTTATTCATGTTTAATAAGTTATGTCCTATTTACTTTTATTTGTTAATTGTATGGTTATTTTAAGCAAACATAAAATACTCATTGGCTGTTGGTAATATATCGGATTACCGTATATATACGGGGTATACATAGAAGATGTGGTAATTTGATAACAGTCTAAATAAATAATCTGCAATCGATGGAATAAGATTTGGGGATCTTATTCTTGATAAAATTGTAAAGGCTTTCTATTTCCTTAGAGGGATGGTTTGTCTTGACCATCGGATTGGTTTCGAGTAGAAACTTTAATGTATGCCAGTATTGAGGTATGACAATGGACTGGATCTAAAGTGTTAATTTATTCGGTTTAATAATTCCGTTTATGAGAATCAATGACGCTTTGATTATTATCCTGCATTAATCTTAATCCTAAAATGATTACTTGAGTTCGTATCCATGACTTATTAACTTTAATGTACTTCAGGTGAGACATTGTTAATTCATGGTCAATATACTTGTGTTCTGGGTATATGACTTATGGATGGAGAAATCAAGATTCATAGATATGAAATCCATAGCTATATTAACGATAGTAAATGTTATCTACGTAAAGGCATTATTCGAGGATTGAAAGATAGTATAACAAGATCTTGACCATCGATTTACTTTGTGTTCTTTGGTGGTTTACCAATTATATGGTTTTACAATTGATGATTTTTTCAATAGAGAATAATAGAATTTTAAGTTAAAATGATTGAAAAGGTAAAACGGAAAAAGTCTTTAATTCAATCATGGATAACATATGGGAATTAAGCAAGCGATGAATAAATCATGGTAGGAGCACTACGTGAGAGAGAGCTTTCGTAATACAGTATATAAACATGAGTTTAACTTCAAACTTTTAGTAGAATAGTTTTGAAGTTGATAATTAATGAATAATTAATTTAGAACTAATTTTTCACAATTATAGGAGCCTCTTTACATATTTCTATCGGGTCCCTCTATTAGCTCATATAGTTCCATATTGCATCTCGGAATTTGTTCCTAATGAGATCGGTAAATTTAAATGGAATTTAGTAATGTCTATTAAGACATAGTACTCTGTAACATGCAATCCAAAAAGGATTGGACATGTGAAATTTGTAGACAAATGATTTATCAACATGTGATTGGTTAATTTGAATTTTGAAAATAAGATTGTTTTTGAATTATTTAATTTTGGAAAACAAAATTTTTCTCTTCTAATTAAATGAGGTGTACGATTTTTAATTGAGTGGAGGGAAGAAAAATTTTGTTTCAAAATTATTCAAATATATTCCTAATATTAAATTATTAATTGATATAAATAAGGGATATTATTTCATGAATTTTTCTCTCTTAATAAAAAGAGGTGCACGATTTTTATGAGGAAAGAAAATTTGAAATATTCCATTGATTTAAATTAATTAATATGGATAATGTATGTGGAAAATATTTCATTTAAATAATGAATCTTATTTAAATTCGAAAAGGTTTAAAAGAAATTTGAATCTATATAGGACTAGGATCTTTTGACTAGTCTAGATTCTTGATTTAAAATTTGAAGCACTAATCAATTTTTATTTCTCATAATGGCCGAATTTTTGAAGCGATATATCTTCCATTGGAAAAACGTTTTTAGGTTCAATGAATCTAGCCCTAAAGTTGTATGATCTTTTGGTTCAAAACTTATCTCAGAAAAATAATTATTAATTATTTTTCAAAAATGAGATAAATTTTAAAATGGATTGGACTTCTATATAAAGGCTATGAATTCTTGAAAAAGCAACTTTTGGTTATTCATAAGAGGAAAAACGTTTTTTTAGAGTAGAGAGAAAAACCAATTAGATTTTTTCTACATTATAAAATTCGGCTATCTTGTGAGGAGAGAAAAAGAGAAAAAATTTCATTGAATCAAAACTGTGAGGAAATGTTAAACCGAGTGATAATTTTCATAGGAGGTTAACTGGTTCCTGTTTTGTAGTTTTGAAGAAAGAAGCTAGATAATATTCTCAACGAGGAACATCAGAATTGAAAAGGAGGGATCTAGACTTCGGAAAGCATTACCGGTCACTTGGATTCATAGAATGTGTGTCCACACACACTCTGAGACGTGGAACTCGAGAATAATAAGAGAAGATACGTTAGTCAAACGTTCTAGTAATTCCGAAATCCAAGAAATAATTTACGATTAATCATGAATTTAATTTATTGTTATATGCATCATGAGCTTCTTTTTCGAATCAAAATTTTAAAATTTCTGCTGCGCCGTAACTTTGATACCGAATCCGATTTTTCCAACAATATAAATTTATACGAAAAATTTATTAGGTCGTATTAGGGGGGATAACGATAAATTTTGGGAAGAACTCCGATTTTTATTAGTAAGTCAATTTGATGATCTTAGTGTTTATTTTGAAAATACCAATAGTTAAGTTTTGAGAGCATGATTAAGAAACTAATATGACATATAGACAGAAGATGAGTGATTAGTATTTACTCTTAAAGAATCCAAAGGTAGAAGATTGATCAAGAATTGTGCTTAAATCTGAAATCAATAGTGTAGATTTGATGCTAGAGAATCCTAGGCAAATCAATGGCCAAACTTTGGATGATAAGTGACCAATAAGAACTTAGGGTAAGGATTGGTGTGATGGCAGATCCAATGAATAAGAATAAAGATGACAACTTTGAATCAATGGTGGAAATTAAAAGAAAGAAAAATAAAATAAAATTGAAAAGGCCAAAGAGAGATTCAGTTTTTGAGTCACAAAGCAAGGGAAAATGCGAACAAATGAGAAAAGAAGAAAGTGGTGCATGTATGCAACCACATGTAAGAGATGACATGGTTTATTTTGACAAGTTGACCCAAGGTTGAGACAAGGGATAAGGAAGAGACAAGTGAAAGTGACCCCTTGTCTCTACCTTGTTGAACCAAATCTTTACCCCAAAATCCTCCCTTGAAGTGGTAGCAATGAAGAGGCAAATTAGCCAAAAAATTTTCAATTTTACCTCTCAAAATATAGCTCTTTTAAGGTAAAATTTGGCTAAGCATAAACCTCTAACACCCCATTTTATTCTGACATAAGTTAAACTCAAAACCCTGGCTTCTCTAGCCACCACCAAGATCAAAACAAAAACAAGAACCACCAACACTATTCTCCATCTCCAACACCTCTAGCACCCCTCACCATCCATTTTCAAGCTCTAAGAAACCCCATCACCAAGATCGAAGAAGTGTGAGACGGAGTTAGATGACATTTTACTAGAGGTAACGTAGTGGTATTTTTTGTGTTTTAGTCATTTTTTGATAACTAAAGCATGATGTTTAGTTATGATCTTAATGTTAGACTTCTTCTTACCTAGGAAAAAGTTTTGAGAAGAACTTTGGAGATCCGAGATCTTAAAGGATCCATGGAGCATTTCGGTAAGATCTAAGAACTTTGTTAGAGTTTGTGGTTGTTGTGATGATATAGCATGCATTAGAAACTTTGGTATAAAAAAAATTTGTATGTTAAGATTTTACAGAGGATAAACTTCATTTCAGGCTTTGGAATCACTTGATTGGCTTTTATATGTCTAAAATTATGTGCATTTGAAGTTGTGACACAAAACTACGGAGAAAATAGATCTCTGGGGTACAGACCAGCCAAGGGTTTATTGTACTCCGAACCCTTTAGATTTAAAATTTTGGATTATAAGTTAGAGAACTAAAAACTAAATTCTTTAAGCATTCCAACAAGGTATCATACGCTTTGAACAGATATGTGTGCAATTTTTGGTGAATTTTACAAATTTGGATTACGAACTAAAAATCCTTGCTGGAACCCTGTACTAGCCACGGGTTTTGTAGATTTTGAGTTAGTAAACCATAACTTTTTAAAAAAATGTTTTAATAATACAAAATAGACATTATAAACTGTTGAATGACATATCATTTGTCTTATTTGGACTAGTAAGTAAATTGTTATGATTTTTCTAATCTTACCTATGAATCTGGATTTGTGGTTCAAATGTGAAATCAACAGTAACAAAACCTAAATTAATGGTATGAAACACTTAAGTAATAAAGAAAATAACTTTACCACTATAAAATAGATATCTTCAGCTTCAAAATAAGATATCATGCGCTTAAAACGAATATGTACGTAAATTTTAATAAATCTCTTAAAATTATATTGTAATCTGGTAAACTGAGATTTTACCATAAAACACTTAGGAAAATGTCCACATTAATGTTTGAAATGTTTGAAATCTTGGAAAACAAATTATAAAAACAGAAACTAAATGTTTCAAGCTTTCCAACAAGTCATCAAGTGTCCAAAACAGAATTATATTCAAATCTAAATAAATCTTACAAGTTAAAATCCTACATCGATAAAACGATTAAATATTAAAATGTGACATAAGGGTAAGTCATATCATATGAACATATTTAGTTATAAAATGAGTTGATTTTAAGTGTATAATCAAATAATGTGAAAAACCCTAACCTTATAATGTTGAATCACAAGTTTTAATGGGCTAAGATAAAGTATACTAGATGGTTACTGGGCATAAACTAAGAGACTACCTTAGCCTAACTAAATGAATATAACTAAGTAGATTGGACTAGCCCAATAATAGAAGAGAGGTATACACTTAGGTAACTCCTTGTCATCTTGATTGATTAATTAATTAATTAATTAATACATAACTAAAAGTAATTAATTAATTATAAGAGTTAATAGATGATAATCAAGATTATTATGTTAAATAACTACATAATTATAATACATGATTAATTGAGACTAATTAATCATTAATTATTAATCATTGATATAATCAACAAAATAACTATAGATGATTAACTAGAGATTAATCAAACATTAATTACTAGATTAATCAAATTATTAATTATTAATATTAGAATTAATAATTAATAATTAGTATATGAGAAAGAATATTTAAGTAACATAATTAAATTATTAACAATATAATTATTAGTAAGTCAATTAAAATTATATAATTCAATTATAATTACTCAATTAAACAAAGTAATGATTAACTTAGTATCTAATTTATTAGTTAATTAATTAATTAATCAATTAAATTTTAATAAAAATTTAAATTAAATTAATTAATTAATAATTAGTAGAAATTTATTTTAATACTTAATAATTAATAAGAATTAATTGTTAATGTTAATTATGGTATAAGTAAATTAAGTTCACTATAGTTTATAAATAAACAAATAAATAAAGTTATATAACTATGATCCCATCTAATAATGAGGTGTTTTTAAATCAGGATAATTTCTCAAATCTGCATAGTAAAAGATAAAACTCTGGGAGTTTAAGTACATAAGACAAGTAAATACAAACCTCACCTACAGCATGGAACAAAATGTTTTTCTTTGTTGATGCTCTACGTTTGCTATGACTCGACTTGATGATGTGATGAGTATATAAATTATACGTATTGGTTTGATTAAATATTTGATGTGCATAATTTCTCTTGCATTGACATGATCAGCATGCCTTATAGATATTTATGCCATAATGATGGATGTATAGTAATATGTAAATGTACACATTGTCACAATTAAAAGATAGGATTAAGTGTCGTACCAACCACCAATTACTGAGAGAATATGATCAGAACAAAAGTTATAAGATATGATATTGGAGGCTGTTGGAGGGTCATTCTCGTAAACAAAATATGTATATAATGAAGCATAAATGAACACACATAATCATGTGAATTTTGAACATTCTTGATGTTACGTGTAATGATATGATTTTATGAAAATGTTTTGTGAGATATTGTTTGTACTTGCTGAGAGAAAGCTCATATGTGTGTGTTCGTGCTGTAGATAAGCGGGTAAGCAGCCCGCTACATAGATATTTCATGAACTGATGAAACTGTACGGAGGCAATGAAGGAAATGAATGGGATACCATCATGAATTTAATTTCTTCATTTAAAATTCTTAAATTATTTTGTAACGACTATATTTATAACTATATTTCAATGTTTTTGTACTAATAAATTAGTATGAGTACTTCACGAGAAAAAAACTTTAGACTCTTTCATTTTAATCAACATGAAGTTATAGCTTTTCAATTATTACCTAAAAACGAATTTGAATAGGATAATTATTTGCTAGAGGTTTTCAATTTCCTCAGTTAAAAATTTTAGTAATTCTAACTTTTGTAGTTCGAATATGATTTATAAAATAAAAAAAATTTATGTAATTTCTTAGAATCAAACATAAATAAGTGTTAAAACTAAATTAAATAAGAATAAGTAAGCTAGTTAACGGTCTGAAAATTCAGTCAGTTGGTATCAGAGCGAATACTGTCATCCTATCTTATTCGTTTCCACATCAGTTTCATACCTGCCCAAGTAAGTTAAAATTTTTTTTTTAATTTGCAGTTGTTACTGACCTTAATTTTAAAATTAGGCATCCATATATTATCATCATACCACTAATTCGAGGATCATCATCCGAAGACACACTTCTTAGTGAACTCGGTGCCAAAATATCGATTGTATTTTAGAGAGTCAGACCAGAGCACTACTCTGGAGAAACTCATTCGGAAGATTGGCTACATTACATCGAGTCCTTATGCAGCTTGTGTGGCATAACACGAGGGGCATGGTCGAGACTAGCAGTAATCCAGCTGAGATGTGTTACTAGGTGTTGGAGGGAGTCTATTGGGCAAGACCTGAATCTTCGTACGTTGGAGGGATTTCCGTCACAACATTACGAAGTACTTTATAGGTCCTTTCCTTTACAGAGAAAGGATAGCTAATTTGACGTATGCACAAGGGCATCACTTCTGCGCTCGAGTGGCAAGATAGACACCTATACAAGATGAGAGCATGCAGGAGTACAAACACCGATTCGAGGAGGATCTTCTAGTCGAGTGCCCTTATGAACTGCGCCAAGATGACGCATGTGAGCTGTTTTGGCAGGGAATTCCCCAAGAGATACGAGCACTTGTGTACTTTCCCCGACCATATCCAAATTATGACCACTTATATTCAGAAGTCATTTCGGGTCAAGCCTTACCTTTTAGCCTAACGAGCCGCCCCATATTTATATATCTCTCTCTCTCTTTTTTTTTTTTTTTTTTCAAAACTTGTTTACCCAGCCCAATTTTAACCCTGCTAGGTTTTGTGTTGGGCCAGGCTTATATTTTCAAAATTTGGGTGGACCTAACCCAGTCTCGCCAATTAATCGAGCCCGATTTTTCCTTTTCAGCCCGCAAAGGCCGAGCAGCCCAAATTTACAGGACTAGTATGGTTTAAACACTTAGCTTAGTTACTTTGATGATGAACAAGTTAATTCAAGAAGTGAAATAAAAACATGCACAAGTATATGTAGCTTTCCTGATGATTTCTACGGCTTCAACATTATTATGCAACCAATTACGGATTGTTTCGCTGAACTAATAAAGATTAATTAATAACGAATTCATTAATTTTAAGCCTCTATCATTGCTTCCACTCCCACCACCAGGATAATCACCACCTCAAAGGTATGAAAACGAGAAATTTTATTGTTATTTTGCAACTAATGGAACAGCTGAGATGATCTTTGATTGTTTACTCACGGAATGGGAGCTTAGGACAAGAACAAGAGAAGCAATAATTGGCATTGGAATGTATTATATCTCTGCATGCTTATAATGGTTCATGGTTCTTTACAAATATATAATAAATTAATTTTGTAGTATTAAGTCTGTTTTTGTTAGGCGTTAGCATTTGTTTAAGAGACATAGAAAAGACTACATAGCAAATCCTAATAGTATCATCACATAGTCCACAATTCATTTCTAGGGTTTTAGAAAATTCTTTTGGGCTTTTCTTTTTGAAGGGATAATTATACCCCATGCTATTAAAATAAAAAGAAAAGTAAAAAATTAAGGAAATAGTCATCATTTAAACGCCTCATAATTTTGTCCACTCTAATATTAAAACCGATAATTTTGTCATTTCAGATTTTTTAATTTATTATTCTCTTTAGATTTCCGATTTTACCACTAATTAAATAAATGGGATTTAATTTTTCAATTTTCTTCTCCCTCAAAATATCTATTCTTCCTCTCTCTTAACCATTTCCTGTCTCTGTACAAACTCTTTCCTACTCTTTCTCTTTCTACAACTCTCTGCTCCTACCCTCTTTCTCTCTCTTCCTCTATCCCTTTCTAAAACTCTTTGCTCTTAGCTGTCTCTCTCTCCCCCTAGAGGAAGAAAGGTCGTCGAAGATCCAGTAGCTCATGACTCCGGCTACCATGAAGTGAGGCCATGGAACCATAGATCTGTTCTCAAGTCAGTGAGCACATATATCTGTCCTCGTACATTGTGATATTTGCATATCTGGCACAATTACAGATCCGCCTTTGCACTCTGATGATCAACAAAAATCACAAATCCAAATAGTGTGAAAAAGATTGGGACAAGATGACAGCGTTGGTTTGGCTCGAATCTGACAACCCGGAGGCATTCATGCGGTGACCTTGTCAGTAAATAACCTTTGGTGAAAACCATCACCTAAAAAAGAATCGAAGAACATTCATATTGGATCATCAAGAATCAGTAGACTAATATGCGGAAGCATACCTAAATCAGTGTTGACCAACTACTTTCTAAAGCCGTGCGGTTTTTTTTTTCCAAATCAACACATTTTCCTTAAAGAATCCTTTAGCTTTTGCTCTACTCTCTCTCTCTCTAATGAAGGGATGTCAAAAGAATAGAATGTAATGTATGACTTAGAGACCATAACCACTATATATAGATAACTTCTCTGTTATCCTTTGGTATTTCTATTTCAACCTATCACAAAATTGAAATTATCCTTAAGTCTCTACCCATTGAAGGGTATGACATTAAAGCCCAAATTACTCCCACCTTAGCAGATTACTTTTAAAATGGGCTTAACATTATATAACAGTCCTCAATACATAATTATTCACATACCACTAGTACAAAAAGAGTATACCACGACGGTTTTTAACTGTCATGGTATCTTTTCACGATGGTTTTTTAACCATCATGGCATCCAGGGTCGCAGAATCTATTTGGATTCCTCGACGGTTTTTTAACCGTTGTGGAATAGACAAAACTGGCACCAAATATGGAATAGAAAGGGCTATTCCACGATGATTTTCAGTAAAAACCGTCGTAGAATATTAAGATAACGTGACAGTTTTTAGACAAAATCGTCGTGGAATAGCTATATAACACGACCTTTTTTAGAAAAAAAGGTTGTGGAAAGTACTTCGTCAGGAAGATTCCATGACTATTTTTAGCAAAAGCGGTCATGGAAAGTAAGATTCCACAACAGTTATTGCTAAAAATGGTCATGGAAATATTACAATTATAAAAAATTCACAATTCATGAGATTTCTCACAGGTGACAAATCTCGTGTGTTATCTCTTGCACAGCTTAGATTAAAATAATAGCTAATCTTCAATTAATTTTGTGTCACAATGTACAACAATTATTACAAACATATACACTACATTACAAAATTTACAGATTGTCTTCTAACTATATTGGTTGAACCGCATTACAAAATTAGTTCACTCTTACCTTACTAAACTCATCTCAATGTCGCTAAAAAAATCCTTAGTTTGAAGTAAGGATAATTCATTGAGAGTCAATGTTATTTTTCACGTAAAGGCTAAAAAAAATATCCGCATTCAACATAACCTTCTTGTAGAGTACATCGAACAATATCAATCAATGTTTCATAGTTGCGTCGCTTTTTTACTCTTTTGCCCATTAAAATCTTCTAGTCATTAAGTGCCCTAACAATTTAATGACGTTCAAAATAATTAAAACAAGAATAATGTAACGTCAAATCACAATTTGGAATATAAAAATATACTTACAACTTAATTAGGTCAAACATGTAATATGCAAAAACATAAATCACAAAATCAACACTTTTTTCTAGAAAATAATCTAACTCAAATCCTCACCCAAACATTTTCAATCAATCTAAAACTAACCCTCACCCAAACATGTAAATATCATAAATTGGGTATTTTGTCAGACATGTAATATGCAAAAACACAAATCACAAAATCAACATTTTTTTTTTAGAAAACAATCTAAACCAAATCCTCACCCAAACATTTTAAATCAATCTAAAACTAATCCTCACCCAAACACATAAGTATTATACAATCAGGCTTTTTGTCAAACATGTGATATGTAAAAAAATAATCATGTTATCAAAACTTTTTTACTAAAAAACAATCACCCAAAATCACAAATACAATCAACCAAATGGTCTTCAAAATCATAATATGTCTAGCGCAAAAGAGAGAGAGACTAACCAATTCCACGGATGTGGATGCAAGCGGCGTGGTAGTAGGGTAGGCAGCGGAGGATGGGTTTCGAGAAAGAGATTGGAGGAAGGAGTCACAGTGGAGATTTGAGGCGAGAGAGAGAGAGAGAAAGAAAGAGGTGTGAGAGAGGATATATGATGAAGTCGAGGCCAGCAAAGCTTAAAGGTAAGAAATAGAGGATGAGGGGTGAAAGAGAATGGAAGGAGGGTGGCAGAGATTGGAGGCAAGGTAGAGGGGAAGAGACGTGAGAGATAACAGAGGAAGGAATCATAAAGGAGAATATGGGTTTCGAGGGAGAGATTGAAAGTGAGAGTGAAACAGGTGTGAGAGAGAGTGGGTTTTGGGAGGGAATGATTTTTTTTTATGGTATAAAACCCATGGCCAAAAATTTGAAAAAAAAATTAAAATTTAAAATCTGAAAATCCCTATTTCACAAAAGGTCGTGGAAGCCAAAGCTTCCACGACTATTTTTGGAAACCCAGTTTCGCACTGTGTTTTTGGCATACTTTCCGCGACCGTTTTTTAAAAACGATCGTGGAAACTCCGTCATAGAATCCATATTTTGTAGTAGTGTAGAAGCCCAACATTGGATTAAGGATCCACTAATCTTCCACTTGGGCTACATATGTAACCTTATAATTATGCATTGCAAAAAACAGCTGTATGAGCTCAACTTTATTGTCATTACTAAAATATATCTATATCCAATCTGGTCTATCGATTATACCAACATAAGATCAAAGCAGCCTTCATTAAATCTATCATAACTCGACTTATTAATGGTCACGTATGCTGATACAACTGAATGACATGGATCATGATTCGGATGTGTAACATGGAAATTTCATGCAGTGTGATCTTAAAATACCTATTTCTAACTGGTCTATCCTTAAACCTTAGTGAGATCAAACCATACCAAAATCAAAGCATAGATAAATCAAAACTTTGTTTCTACAGAAAATAGCCTCAAAATATCCACAAAACTGAAATAACTGAAAATGTGTCTATATTAAAAGCATTTAAAATTATTAACTCCCATTAAAATTGAATATCCTCAAATGACAGGACACCCATGTGAGCAGTGTGCTCATGAAACACTTTGGGTGGCAGTCCCTTAGTTTTCAAATCTGCAACCATGGAGTTTGTACCGATATGCTCTATAGATACATGTCCACTTTGAATTCTTTCCTTGACAACTAGGAACTTGATGTCTATATGCTTTAACTTCATCAAGCTCTTGTTGTTATTGGAATACAGCATTGCTGACTTATTGTCACAAAATAACTTAAGTGGTCTTTCAATACCATCCACTATGCATAGCCCCCTGACAAAATTCCGTAGCCATATTCCGTTATTAGATGCCTCACAACATGCTCTGAACTTTGTCGCCATGGTAGAAAAGGCTATAAGAGACTATTTAGCACCCTTCTAGGAGATAGCACCAATTGCTAGTAGTAGATATAGCCCGATGTAGATTTCATACTATTTTGACATCCAGCAAAATCAGAGTCAGTATACCCAATGATCTCAAGTTGATCCGACCTCCGATACGTGAGCATGTAGTCTCTGTAAGTACTACAAGACCCGTTTGACTACTTTCTAATGGTTTATTCCTGGATTGCTTAAATATCTACCCAATATCTCAACAACGTATGCAATATTTGGATGAGTTCAAACTTGAGCATACATTAGACTCCCTACTACTGACGCATAAGGAATCTTTTGCATTTTCTTTTCCTCAAAATCATTCTTAGGGCACTGACCGAGACTAAACTTGTCACCCTTAGCTACAAGGGTAACACCTGGTTTGCCTGTATGCCATAACTCTTGAGAACCTTATCGATATAGCTCTTTTCTGATAATTCAAGAATACCCCGAAAGCGATCCTAGTGTATTTGTATGCCTGATACAAAAGAGCCATCACCAAGATCTTTTATCTTAAAATTCTTACCTAGAAATCTCTTAGTTTTGTTCAATAAACCTATATCGTTGTAAGCAAGCACAATGTCATCTACATATAAAACCAGAAAAATATACTTACTGCCATAGAACTTATGGTATATGCAATTATCTACCAAATTCATTTCAAAACCAAAAGAGATGATCACTTAATGAAACTTGTAATACCATTGTCGAGATGCTTGCTTAAGCCCATAGATGGATTTCTTAAGTTTGCAAACCATATTCTTTGGGTTTCCCAACACAGTTTTCTAGCTGCACCATATAGATCTTCTTATCAATGTCACATTGAGAAATATCATATTTACATCCATCTAGTGTAACTCAAGATCGAAATGTACTACTAATGCCATAACTCTTGAGAACCTTATCGATATAGCTCCTCTGTGATAATTCAAGAATACCCCGAAAGCGATCCCAGTGTATCTGTATACCTAATACAAAAGAGGCATCACCAAGATCTTTTATCGTAAAATTCTTAGCTAGAAAACTCTTGATTTTGTTCAATAAGCCTATATCATTGTTAGCAAGCACAATGTCATCCACCTATAAAACCAGAAAAATATACTTGCTACCACAGAACTTATGGTATATGCAATCATCTGCCAAATTCATCTCAAAACTGAAAGAGATGATCACTTGATGAAACTTTTAATACCATTATTGAGATGCTTGCTTAAGCCCATAGATGGATTTCTTAAGTTTGCAAACCATATTATTTAAGTCTCCCAACACAGTTTTCTAACTATACCATATAGATCTTCTTATCAATGTCACATTGAGAAATATTGTCTTTATATCCATCTGGTGTAACTTAAGATCGAAATGTGCCAATAATGCCATTATAGTTCTAAAAAAGTCTTTTGAAGAAACTGAAGAGAAAATCTCTTTGTAGTGGATGCCTTCTTTCTATGTAAAGCCCTTTGGGAAAAAACAAACCTTGTACCTCTCCACATTGCCTTTTGAATCCATCTTGGTCTTAAATATCCATTTGCAACCAGTGGCTTTTGTACCTTCTGGCAATGGGACATGATCCAACATGTCATTGTCCTTCATGGACTTAATCTCCCTATTCATGGGAACAATCCACTTCTGAGAGTTGAACTTTTAATGGCTTGACAAAAGTTGATCGGATCATCTTCCATCACTCCGATATGAACCTCATGTTATTGGAGAAATACAATATAGTCATCTGGCACTGCACTTCAACTATCTCTAATGGATCTCCATAAAGGCATAGTTCTTTGGGTGGTCGAGTTTGTTCTTCTAGAACAATTTCTCCAATGGGAGGTTTTCTGACGTTGTCTTGATCTGTTGTGTCTTGAGCAAAATCAGGAATGGGATTATGATCAATACCAATAGCACCTGTGGGAATATTAACATATTTCTCTTCAAAGACAAAGTCCCTATCTATATCCCCCCCCCCCCCCCCAAACCACAAAATTAACATCCTCAAAGAATCGGGCATTTCCCGACTCGAAAATCGACTTAATGGTGGGATCATAAAAATTGTACCCCTTGGATCTTTTAGAGTATCCAATAAAATAGTAACTCACCATCCTTGGGTCCAGTTTCTTTTCATTAGGTCTACAAGGCCTTGAGTCAGCTAGACATCCCCAAACATACAAGTATTTTAAATTAGGCTTCTTGTCCATCCAAAGTTCATAAGGGGTTCTGGCATTCACTTTAGTTGGAATCCTATTAAGGATATAAGTGCAATATTAAGCACTTCTCCCCAAAGTTATTATGGAAAGGTAGAATGACAAATCATACTCTTCACTATGTCCTTAAGCATCATGTTTTATCTTTTAGCAACACCATTCATAATGGGCATACCCAGCATAGTGTACTGTGGGACGATACCGCATTCCTCTGGGAACTTAGCAAACAGTCCTAAATTTTGTTCACTTGAATCATCATATCTACCATAATACTCACCACCACGATCAGATCTGATGCTTTTGATCCTTTTGTTGAGTTGGTTTTTAACTTCAGCCTTATAATTTTTGAACAAATCTAGTAACTATGACTTTTCATGAATGAGATATGTATAGTCATATCTAGAGAAACTATCTATGAATATTATAAAATTTTGTTGACCATTCCAAGTAACCATAGGGCCTGGCCCACAAATATCCTTATGTATAGGTTCTAGGATGTCCAAAATTCTGTTGGCTTTAAATCTCCTTTTATTGGTTTGTTTCCCCTTCATACAGTTAACATAAACATCCAAATCTGTAAAATCTAAGGGGTCTAGAATTATGTCTAACATAAGTTTCTTTATTCTCCGTCTAGAGATATGACATAATCATTTGCGCCATAACGCAGCCAAATTCTTACTAGTTAATTTTCTCTTTATACCTTGAATATGTAATTGTGAGGATTCATTAAATGAAGCAATTGTATTAATTAAATAAAGATTATCTAATTTGACAAAGAATCGGAACCAATCAATTTTGAATCATGAAACGAACTAATTTTTTTATTCCTGAATGAACAAGAATAATCAGATTTGTCTAAAGCAGAAATAGAAATCAAATTCCATCTAAAAGACGGTAAAATAAATGTCTCATTAATATCTAAATAAAATCCAATCTTTAACAATAATCTAAATTCTCCTACTGCCTCAACTTTAACCATCTTGCCATCGCCTACATAGATGTATCTTTCACCATCACTTGGCTTTCAGCAACTCATGGAACCCTGCATAGACACACTGATGTGAGTTGTTACACCAGAATCTATCCAGCACGTGTGTCTAGGTGCCGAAGTTAAATTAACCTTAAAACAGGCAAAATTAAGAAGCATACCTTTCTTAGCACGCTATGTGTGATAATTGGTGCAATGCTTCTTTTTATGCCCTTTAGCTACACAGAAGAAACAACTAGTACCCTTTGGTAGATTCGATTTCTTTTGTTGTTTCTTTTGAGATGCCGTATATGCAGCTTCCTTAAATTTCTTCCTTTTCTTTCCTTTGTCCTTGTCCTTGTCTTTAGAGGTTGAGGCCAAGTAAGCACTCTCTACCTTATCTTACTTCAACCTTTCCTCTTCTAAACACAGTGTGAGATGAGTTCATTCAGAAACCAAGTTTCTTTCCAACAGTTGGAGTTCACCTTAAACTAGCTAAACTATGCTGGAAAGGGTATCAAAACCAGATGCACTAACAAGTCCTCAGAGAGTTTTAGCTTAAGTGCTTTCAACTTGGAAGCAAGATGAGACATCTCCATAATTTACTCCTTGATATTGCCTTTACCCCTATACCTCATTGAAATTAGACTATCAAAAGCGTACCTATTTCAGCATTTTCATTCTTGACAAACCTCTTTTTAATGTCCGCAAGGAACTCCTTAGCCGTAGTGATCTTTTTAAACATTGTGCTCTTGAATGCTTTCAAAACGTCCTTCTTTCATGATCATCATACACATGTGATTTGATTTCTCCCACTTTTCTATATCTCTTCTTTTCATTATATGTACTCTTATCTGTAAGAGGTGCGGGAGAATCAACCCTTCACGCAATGTAGAATCCATGACTCCAAGAACTATCAAAAGGTTATCTTGCCATGACTTTAAGTTAGTGCAATTTAGCATAGAAATAGAGTTGATATTTGCAGTAATATTAGTAGGAGTATTCACATCTGGACAGAGAACAACAAACAAATAAAACAAGTTCACATAAGTCTAAAAACAAAAATAATAATAAATTCAAATAAAGGTAAATCTCATCTCAAGATACTAGCACTCCATTAATATTATGTCTTTTGACAAAAATATTAACCTGTAAGTGATATCTTAGTGTAATAATCAAACACTAACAATAACAACATTTCAAACAATAAATCTTCTTTTGGGCCATTTTATTGTTTACATGTAAAACTAAATAATCATCATGCATTTGTAACTACAGGGCACATGCAATTTTGTTAAATATCGACCTTCCATTGGGCCGGTCAATATTTACATAAGTTACATGCACACAACCATTCACATTTCAAAACAAATTAATTTCCACAAGAGAGATCACTTTGACGACATGTTGCTTTAATTAATTCATCTAAATATATTTATGTATATATATACATATAAACATACCAATATTCAAAAAGAAAACAAAATTTTGTTTTGTTCAAGGTCAACTCAGGTCAACAAAAGTCAACAATCATACAGTCAAAACCGATTAGGTCAAAGCTCATTGGGTCAAAAAACCCATACTCATAACTTGGCCCATTAACCAAACCTTTAACACCAAAGACTACCTTAAGCCCATCAAATGCCTTACAAGGCCTTATATTTGTTGGGCTTTAATATCTTAGCCTTTATAAGCCTTGTCGGAAACTGTAAACCCTAATTTTTTTTTTCCTTAAACATGCAGCCACTATCTTAAATCCTTATGATGATGATGAATGCTAGGATTAGAAGGACTCAGCCGAACAACATGAAGTCCAAAAACAGGGAAAAAAAAAAAAGAAAGAAAGTTCGCTGAATCCAATCTCCAACATTCAGTCAATATTATATATATACACACGTAGACACATATACACATCCAAAAGGAAATGAATTCAGCAAATAAAACCTTACACACACACACACACACACACACACATCATAAGACAAGGTTATAAATTGAATCCCAGAACAAATAAAACACATATATCTCAATAATTCAACATGAGTGACTCTAATATCAATGCTACTAAATAACCTTTGGTAAAAACCATCACCTAAAAAAGACTTTAGGAATATTCATGTTGGATCATCAAGAATCAATAGACTAATATGCAGAAGCGTACCTAAATCCATATCGACCAATTACTTTTTAGAGCCATGCGGTTTACTTTCCAATCAACAGATTTTCCTTAGATAATCATTTAGGTTTCTCTCTGCTCTCTCTAATGATGAATGTTAGAAAGAATATAATGTAACGTGCAACCTGAGGACTATAACCACTATATATAGGTAACTTCCCTATTATCTTTGATATTTCTATTTTAATCCATCACAAAAATAGAAATTACCCTTTAGTTCTACACATTAAAGGTACTCTATTAGATACGTTAAAACCCAAATTACTCTAACCTTAGCAAATCACTTTTAAAATGAGCTTAACCTTATATACAGTCCTCAACACATAATTATTCATATAAGCCCAATATTAGATCAAGGATCCAACGAACCTCTCTCTCTCCTCTGTTCGTTAATACTCATCTTATTAATTTTTCTAATCTTTTTTTATGCTTTGAAAATCTTTATTTTTATTTTATGTTATTTTATTTAGTTTCTCATTTTCTTTGATCCACGTCGAAAATCTTCATATCAATGGCATGCTAGTAGGAACACAAATTCATGTCTCTTTTTATTTGGTACTAGAAAGTCGATTTTAATTAAGATGATGTTGTTTTTATCAAATCTTGTAGTTTCTACATCTATAGACATTCGGTTGATGTTGTGTTCAATATATTGTCAATTTTGAGGTGTTGTCATTTTTTATGTCGTTTATATTTTTGTTGCCTTTTCTTCGTATAATGTCTTACTCAAACTCAATTTCAGTTAACTGTCATTTTAATTTGTGGAAGTTAAACATGAAACGTTAATGATTTTGTATTACAATCGGAGATGCGAGAAAAAAAAAACTTATATAATTCTTTTTGTATTCTATCAGAATTCATTTTAGATTGTAATCAGAATCCATTTTGTATTTTATTATAATCTATTTTACATTCTATCAAATACTTTTTTCTATCAAAATTTATTTTGCATGTTTTGCATTCTATCAGAATCTGTTTTGCTTCTTGGATTCTGGCAGGATTCAATTTGGATTCTAACATAATCTCTTTGATGACTAGATCCAGATATATCTGGTCATCTTTGTTGAAATCCAAAAAATTATTTATTCTGTCAGAATCCATTTTGGGTTCTAATATGATCTCTCTGATGAACAACATCGACGTTGGTAACCGAAACCAAATACATCTAGTCATCTTTGTTGAACTATGAAAAAAAAAATTATGACGACCAGCAGGAGACCGCGACTAGTGATCGTGATCGACACTGGTGGCCGAAGCTGGATACATCCAATTATCTTTGTTGAAATATGAAAAAAAAAAAAAAAAAAAAAAAAAAAAAAAAAAACCGATGACCGGCTATCGATTGTGTGATCAGAGACTGGACGACAACAGGCGACCAATGATCAGCCAGTGAACGGAGTCAAAGATACATAAAAAAAAATACTTCAATAAATAAAAAAGAGAAGAAAATAAAGAGATATGTGTATTTTTTTTTATTTAATTATTTAATTAAATGTTATGAAATGACAAAATTATCAACTTTATTTGAGATGGACAAAATTATAAGAATGTGTTAAATTTATGTCATTCTTGCGATGATCTCGTTGGATGATCCGATGGGCCTGCTGAGATATTTAGGCCGGGCGGGAGATATCATTGTTTGTGGAGGGAGCTTGATGAATCGGTTACTGCGGAGGAGAAAGTAGAGCTCTTGCTCTTGGTACATGTCAATCTGAGAAAAGCAACTCAAGATCGGAACATTCAAATTATTTATGTTGTCGGTGCCATAGTAAAAAAAATAAAAGATAAAAAATAAAAAATAAAAAGCAAAATCGTTGACCAACTAAAAATTCCCCCAAGTTTTTCATTATTGGTGCAAACCTAACTAATTTAATGGCCTTTTTTTTTTTTTTTGATTTATCAGTTTTATCAGATAGTTCCAATCGAGACCACGAAACAATATATATTTATACATGTACTGACGTAGGAAGTCTAATAGAATTTGAAGATAAACAAAGATTGGTTTCTATGAACCAAATCTCAGAGGGGATTTCTCATTCAGGAGCAAAGCTCAATCAAAGCAAAATTACCATATCCAAGTCTGCCCCTCACAAATGAAACCCAAGTCTGTTAATACTCTGCAATTCTAAGGCCAAACGACACAAACTTGGTTAGGGAAATAAAACGACATAGTCTAAGTTAACAAACAAACCAAACGACAAGAATTTAAACTAGTGGGCATTGAAACGACATAACTTTGACACTTTGATTCCTAGTAACTTGATATTCCCCTACATCATGTACACACAGACATGCATGGGTGCGTATATCATGAATAGCTGCAAAGCGCCACCCTTAAACTAATGAGATAAAATCCATTAACAAGAACGCAGAATTAAACACAACAGAAAAAAAAAAAAAAAAAGTAGCATATATAAAAGAGCTAATTACAAGAGAAGGAAGTACATAGCTGATGAATTAGAAAGTAGAATCCTGACCTGAAGTCCACGGAGAGATGTGTTGAAGACTGAAAAACGTGTTTATAGATGAGCAACCTGAAATAGCTGACTAAAAATATTATTGGTACGAATTTCAGCCTTTTATTTGTTATTGTTTTTCCTTTTCTTTTCTCTATTATTTTTAGATTTTATTTCAACAACTCTCAAATTCAATTTTTTTTTTAATCTTAAAAAATTACGTACTTTATCTTTTTATTATTATTTTTTGCTCTGGCACTCTGTCTAAGATAACCGTTATTTGATGCTCTAATCTGTTGGATGGACAGAGGCCGAAAAGAAAAACCTAACAAAATATTATTATTATTATTATGATACCACTACCACTACCACTACCACTACTACTACCACCACTACTGTTCTATTGACACATCCTTCTTAATAATACATCTTCTTAATTTGAAAATAATAATCTTAATTGTAGTTTTCTTTTAAGGGTAGTCTAGGCATTTTCAGGTTAAATTTATGTGTTGACTTAAAATTGAAGTATAGATTTGTATATTAAATGTAATTTGATAGTATAAAATGTAAAATTTTAAAACATATGATATATTTTCTAAATAAAAGTAAAATTCAGGATAGGGATGGCAATTAATTAAATTTACTTACTTACCTCTATGAGTTCCAAAGCTAACACAAACTATTTTTATTAAATAAAAATTATTCAATAAATTCAAATATCTTCTCACATTCATCATTTTGTTTTATTACATTTACTTTATTATCTCCTTTACTCTCTCTCTCTTTCTTCAAATTTTTTTTTTTTTAGTTGGAGCTTTTGGCATGAAGCCTTTTTTCTTTTCATTCGTAAAGAAAATTGAATACTTAGAAATAAAAATATTTACTATTGGCATTTTAATTAGGTATAATTACCACTATCAAGAAATTCATTTGCTAAAAATCTCCATAGAAATACATTTAAAACCAAGAAACTCATCATAGGATCATCGTCCTCGTTACACTTCTTTATCCACTCACAAAAACGCCTCCAGAGCACATCTGGATCATCGTCAGAGACAATTACTATACCATTTTCTCTATCATTATTCGTCTTCTACTCTCACCTCTCACGACGATTTGTGTCTCTTCTCTATTGTGAATTTCCTCTATATTACCAGCTTGAAAAGGTGTTTTGGTGATCAAAGCAATCAAAAAGGGGAACCGCTTATATTCAGATCTTTTTGTGTCTAGCCATCCCATCATACGTTCGAGGCCGTTGCCAGAGCGTCGTATCATCCTTTACATATCCAGCATTGCCTTTGGAGACGTTAGGATCACTACCGGCCACTTAGAGTGTAACACTGTTAGGATAGAGTGCTTTTAAAGCATATATACATTGAATTCATTTAACCTATCCTTGCTCGTGACGTTATTATGGCAAAATAAAGTTATTTGCAATTAAGTTCTGTCTATATAAAATTATAATTGTGAGTAGTGCATCACAAGACCCTATCAATGTCTCCTAGTTCTGAATCTTTAAATCTTAATTAAGTTCCGTTAAATACATGAACTTTTTTAATTATGAGAGGATTATATAAAATATTCTTCATAACAATGGAGGCTCTTACTCGGAATTTATCGAGAAACCAAAAAGTTTAACTTCGACTTATCCTAACAAACAAAGGCAGCTTTTTTTTTAATATTATTATTATTTTGTTTTGAATTTGAAGAATTATCGATAGACTCTTACAAGCACAAGTAGTTTTGAGATTTTGATGTTCTCTGTCATGCAAAACAGCTACTTCTTCACTCAATTCTTTTTTTCGTTTTTTTTTTTTTTTTTTCCTTCTTTACTCCTTTCTCTCTCTTTCTTTAATCAATATTGATCCAGCATCTACTTGGTCGTTTGTCTGTCTTTTTGGGTACACTTTTTAGGTTAATATTACAACAAAAAATAAATAAAAGAAAAAATAAAATAAAAGAGATAAGAAAGTGAACCAAAGTGTACAGCCCGAACCATACCATACTGTTATTCTTTTTCTTCTCTAATAAGTCAAAGCAAAATGCCCTTTTCATACAAATAAATCGCCAGATAACCATGTATTGTTTTAGAATTAGATCGTCTCTTTGACAAAAAAATAAATGAAAATTTGTGCCTTTTCAATTTTAGCTCTATCTTTATTAGGAAGTAGGAAGCATAAATTAAAAGGATCGAGATGGAAACTTGCTCTTTCTTATAATAACATGATCCTTAAACTGGAAGATACTGATAATTAATTTTCTCTAATTTTGGTTAAAAACAAAATAATTCATCCCAATGTCCATTTTTTTAAAACCAAAAACAGAGAGAGAGAGAATGGTAAATTCACAACCTGTAACCAAACTAAGAAAACTAATGTTTACATTCATAAAATCAGATTAGTAATGAACATCTATTATTTTGGAGAATTGTGGGGATGATCTCGCAAGACCATTGAATATTATTTTTCGAACTCAAGAGTTTGATACGAACCTAATGTTTTATTATTTTTCATTTTCTTTCATCCTTTAGACTACAAAACTTCTATTATAGATATATTTCACATCATAAACATTCAGTAATTTGGTAAATTGTCATATGTCAAAAGAGTTGGTACATTAAATTTTATGTTATTTATATCAAATCTTCTTTTCAAATAAGAAATGAGAATAATCCACAACATATATATATATATATATATATCTCTTTAAATCATGAAAGTTTATTGGTGATTACATCTCCAATGTTACTATATAACTTCACTTGATAGTTTCTCTCCGATACAGATGCAATGACCTTCTTGTTCAGAACCATTTCGTTTTCACAGTTACCTGCATCATCACCAGCGATTTTGACGTCGTAGTTTGCGGACATGACATCTTCTTCAAGTTCTAAAAGAGCGCTTCTGAATGAGGCAACCACAGCTTTGTACCAAAACGCCACTTTTCAAGCACTTGTTGACTATGATCAGGTTCGTAGACGGCCGTGATCATGTTGTTGATGAAGTTTAGGCTGTCTTTTGCATTTGATAAGGCCAATTCGAGGGCTAACTTGGCAAGATCGTTGAGATCCATCTCGTTCTTCGTTCGTGGGTCAGAATCGAGAAATTCCAAGCAGTTGGTGTTGTTTAGGGTTTCCTTGCAGATGGTGTCCACCAAGTTTGTTTCTGCCTGCTTTGTTGATGATGTATATTGATGAGAAGATCTAGAGAGAAAGACAAGGACCAAAAAAATTGATACAACGGTAGAGATTGGAAGGCTTTGGGACTTCATGTTGGATGTGATTTTCGGAACTAGTGAAATATAATATTTAAGTTGGTGTTGCTAGACCTCTTTGTTTTTTTTATAAAAGTTTCTTTATAAATATATACATATATATATAAGGCTAGCTGTTTGCGAATTTTATCTTGACATGGTAATTTAAATTCATAACTTGACAGATATGTAAGAGCATTTTATAAAAGGTTGCGAGGAAATTAATAACTAGTTTCTATTGCCTAAGAAGAAAGATGAAAAGCAAAAAAACAATTCGTTTTACATGTTTTTTTTTCTTTTAATTTGAGTGTCTATTGATACCCTTATATTTTTTTTTCCAACCGTCCTTTTTAAACCACTCATCCTTTAAAATTTAAATATTAATTATTACTTATTATACCCCTCTTAATATTCAAAAAAAGTCCCCACAAGAAAATTCGAATTTTAATTCTTTTTTTCACCTACGCACCAATAAATAACCTTCTAGTTATTTTTAAACAAATTTTTTTTTTCCTTATCAGTTTAGTACTTTAGTTGCCTGATAGATCTCGTATACATGTATTCTTCACCTACCCACCAATAAAATTCTAATTTTTATTCTTTTTTTCACCTACCCACCAGTAAATAACCGTTCATTTTTTTAAAACAATATTTTTTTTCTTATCAGTTTATTTGCCTGATAAAATATCGTTTATATGTATTCTTCAAAAGATAAATTAAAGAGCAAAAACTTTATATGAGCTTATATCCTAAAAAGTTAACGGTTCTCAACAAATTATCTAATATCTTGCTGCTCATATATGTGGTTAAAGGTTGATCATCAAATATCTATATTGCTTTTCCGTACAAAAAAAAATTTACGAACAATAAATCGATATATGTATAAATGATGTATAAACATTACTTCATAAAAAAGATATATAAACACTTTTTCTGGCTGACGTTAAAATGAGGTAAAAAAAAAAAAAGAAGAAGAAGAAGAAATCGTTGGATCTCTCAGGAAGAAGAAGAAGGTTAAAAATGATGGGGGAAAAAAAGGAGAAGAAAGAATTGTTGAATCTCTCAGAAGAAGAGGGGGGGGGGGGGGGGATATTAAGAGGGGTATATTAAGTGTGGGTGAAAAAATGGTAAAATTTAGAACTATATTGTAGGGATTTTTTGGAATATTAAGAGGGGTTTAATAAGTAATAATAGATTTATAAAATTTAAAAGTTGGTGATTTAAAAAGGGGTGGGAAAAGTAGACATGGGTGTCAATAAACATCCCATTAATTTAATTAGTGTTATGAAACAGATTTTATATATATATATATATATATATAGTTCTCCCAAGGAGATATTTTAAACTTTGTAAGATAATCTATAATTATATCCTATATCTTGGCTTGATTCTTGTACAAAAAATATCTATTTTATTCAAAAATATAAAACCCTAAGATGAATTAAGAAATTAATCAAATTTTAATAATATTCCTAAATCAACAAGATGAGGTCAAACGACAATGAGCACCTTTTGTAACAAGCGTCAGAGAAACTAGTAATAAACAATCTCCAAACTGACACGAAAACACTTGTAAATATGCTTAATGATATGAATCCCGTCAATAATAACAAGACCCGAAAAGAACATCGGTATAAAGAAGACGTCACAAATGGTGATGAAATCCGTTTGAGAAGTCGAGGGTGAACGCCACGGAAAACTCCGATAAGGTCGAATAGTTTTTCAAAAAACCAAAGAGAAAACACTCTCACAATTACTGACTAATGATCCACATTATACAAATACTTGGACGCCTATTAATAGGTTAAATGTTACAAAATGGTTCCTAAAATAGTTATCATAATTAAGGCTAAAATCTGGTAATTAAAAGTTCTTATTTGCCTAAAAGAAAAGAGAAAAAAAAAAAAAAAAAAAAAAAAAACAATAAGCCCTTTAATTAGCTGATCTCATACCTTCACCAGAAAAGGAAAGTTGGAAGTTTTTAAAATGGCTTTATTATCAGTCATAAACGCCATGAAAATGCAAAAAGGCCTAAACAAATAAAGGAAAGTAAATATCTTGGCATGCAATCCTTACAATCAAGCCAAAAGAATATTCCTAAACATCCCAATTTAACTTGTTAAAATTAAACTTAGCCTTGGCTGGATTCTTCTATAACTTGAATCATGTTGATGCATCTTTGTTGAACATGTTGATCAAGCTCATTGGGTCTTCACGAATTTGCTTGAGTCCAAACTTCTTGAATCAGTCCATTGCGTACATCTTTGAACTTCTTTGCTCGAGCTCTAATAACTAGTCTGATAGGAACTTAAATAGGATTCGCATTCCATGCTCTTGTGCTAGCCATATCCTCATCATTTCTGAATTAGTTTGTAATTTGTAATTTCTGATTCTAATTGTAATTCCTATTCGTAACACATAAAAAATTAAAAATAATAATAATAAAAGAGAGAGCGAGAGAAGTTTGTAAAAATAAATAAATAAAAGAAAAGGAAAAAGAAAATAGAAAGGAGTCCATAAAAAGATTAAAAGAAAAAAATTTCATCCATTTTGGTTCCAATAAGCCCGAAAATCACCTTACCCAAAAAACTAAAATTTTTTCGTAGAAATTTTAATCAGCCGTGTTCCTTATATTCTAGCTTTTAAATCCCAAATTTCCATGATGAACTTGATTTGTAAACAAATCCTTTTTAAGAGAAGAGGAATGATGAGAACATGGCTAGCACAAGAACATGAAATGCGGCTCCTATTCAAGTTCGGAGCAGACCAGTTACGAGAGCTCGAGCAAAGAAATTCAAAGATGTACTCAATGGGTTGATTCAAGAAATTTGGACTCAAGTAAATTCATGGAGACCCAATGAACTTGATCAACATGTTCAACAAAGATGCATCAGCATAATTCAAGTTATAGAAGAATCCAGCTAGTGCTAAGTTTAATTTTAGAAAGTTAAATTGGGATGTTTAATAATATTCTTTTGGCCTGATTTTAAGACTTGCATGTCAAGATATTTACTTTCCTTTATTTGTTTAGGCCTTTTTGACTTTTCATAGGTGTTTATGGCTAATAATAAAGCCATTTAAAAACTTCTAACTTTCTTTTTCTAATAAAAGTGTGAGATCAGCTAATTAAAGGACTGATTGTTTCCTTTTTTTTTTTTTTTAGGCAAGTAAGAACTTTTAATTACTAGATTTTAGCCTTAATTAGGATAGCTATTTTAGGAACTTTTTTGTAACATTCAGCCCGTTAATAGGCATCTAAGTATTAGTAAAATGCATATCATTATTCAGCAATTGGGATAATAT
Organism: Ficus microcarpa; assembly: GCA_025413485.1. Taxonomy (NCBI): domain Eukaryota; kingdom Viridiplantae; phylum Streptophyta; class Magnoliopsida; order Rosales; family Moraceae; genus Ficus; species Ficus microcarpa. The sequence continues at coordinate 50,991,888 of CM046377.1, read as the reverse complement.
TTTCTTTTGATTCTTTAAAGAACTATTCGAGCGTATCAGAGTTTTCCGTGGCATTCACGATTGACTTATCAAACAAATTTCCACCACCATTTGTGGCGTTTTCCTTATACCGAGGTTCTTGTTTCGCATTAAACAATTAGTTGAGGTCAAATGTACTAAGGTTCTTGTTCTTGTTGAAGTAACGGGTCGAGGTCTCCCATCCAAGCCTGATTATAGAACGTTCTTGGGTTCCTTCTTCATTATCGGGTCTCGTTATTCTTGACGGGATTCGTATCATTTAAGAAATCTATTTGCAAGATTATGACTTTTTTTCATGGTTTTCTTTTGGGAGATTTAAGAAATCTATTTGCAAGATTATGACTTTTTTTCATGGTTTTCTTTTGGGAGATTTAGGAGGTATGCAGTTTGACTTTTTTTTCTCAATGATAGAAGAATTGTTTTGTTTAGGACATTTTAAAATATATAAATAAATAAATAAGACACTATTGATGTCATCCCAATCAAATTCCGTTAAATTCACAAACCTTTTTTTTTTTTTTTTTTTGTTAATTATGATATGATTCTATAAATGTTCTGAACAATGACGGAAGTTCTTGATTGAAATTTATTATGTAATCTAAAGAGGTATGAAGTTCAACTTATCCTAACAAACAAAGCAGAACTTATCCTAACAAAAAAAAAAAAAAAGGTTTTTCTTTTCTTTTCTTTTTTATTTTTTAATTTGAGGATGAAAATTATTCAAACTCTGATCAGAGTGTGAAATTGTTGCTAAACTCTTCTTGCAAGGACAAAGCAGGTTTGCGGTTTTTATGTTCCCTGTTGTGCAAAAGAGTGTAATGGTGATGCACGTTTTGTTGTTATTATTGTTGGTTATTAAAAAATCTATTTAGATGTATATGCATATATATCTATATACCTCTTATGCATTCCACTCCTTGGGTCGTCGTGTTCATTGTGGTTTTATCATTAGTGATGATGTCAAATGTGGGCATTTCCAAAACCTACACGCCTCTCTCTCTCTCTCTCTCTCTCTCTGTGTCTGATGTCAATTTCCAGACGCCCCTCAATTTGCATTTGCAGCCCACAACCACAAGGCATGAGCAACAGGTTGGACACACGGCGGCAGACTACCACGTGGCTTCATGACATTAGTTAAGCCTATCAAAGGTACCCTGATTTTTATTTTGAATTACAGTAGCCATCACACGAAACGATTTTCAATTCCAACAGTAGCAAATTGTTACACCATAATTTATAATAATACCAAAGGCCGGGGGGGTAAAAAGAAGACAAAAGAGACTATCCCCTTAAACTTCCCAAACAAATACAAACACGCATTTTAATTGTATTCTCATCAGCAGAAGCAAAACAGAAAAGACCAAACATACCCACCCAAAAAAAAAAAAAACCAAAAAAAAATAATTAAAAAACAAAAAACAAGAGGCAATATGTAATATGGTGATGTTTCGTAACTAAAAAAGACGCTACATCAAACTCCCCCCCTGGCAAATTGTAAGTTTTTAGTCAAATGGAAATTTCCTTCCCAAATCCAGGACAAAGGAATATCAAAATAATCACATTACCCTCATCGGAGGAGGACGCTGCCATTCTAACATCAAATATACAATCTACCAATCATTGCCGGGCATCCTTCGGAGTAACGTAACTTCTGCTCTCAGTCACATTAGCATTTGCCAGGACCTCCTGTGCAATTTCCCAGCTTCCACTTCTCCTTCCCCAACTTGAGTGACGTGTTTCTGACCGTATCGTGGGAGCCCGATGATCCGAGCCCAAAACAGATTCTACCTCCGAGGTGTTGTGTGGAGGCCCATTGCTACCTCTACTACGTATGTCCTCGTCAATTTCTTCAAGATTACGACGTTGGGAGATCTTCAAGAGATCTTCACCAATCTCTAAATCATCTTCCACCTTTGACCGTGGATCCCCTGCCATCTCATCCAGCTCTGCTTCCCGTGGAGAGGGCAGAGGTGGAGGCTTTTGTACCTCCTCTTGGACAAAAGCCCGAAAGTTATTCCTCGAGGGTTTTACTTTCGTACAAAATACTTCGAGGAAATTGTTCAAACAGCCTCGGTTGTACACATTGATCCTGTTGTCAGCTCTGTACCGGAAATTTTCATATGTAGTCTGGACCAAAAAAAAAAAGGTTAAATTAACCTCCATGATAATGTGGAACAGTAAAAAATAAAAGAAACATGTCAACTGATTCAAAAGTGAACCCCAATTGTCCCTTTAACTTTCATTAGCCATAGCAAAGGCCTAATTGATTAAGCAGCTTTACCTATAATCCCTTACAACGTGTTTCAACAGTGACCGGCACATACAGGAACTACTAAAGCAGCTCACACAGCAATCTTTCTACTCTACTATATTCCAGATTTCCAACATTTCAAATCATAGCTTCCTTCAAGAGCACATAAAATCCTACCATTTTAATCGGATTTTTTTTTTTTTTTTTTGGTACTTGGTTTTGCCTTCGGTACATGAGATGCCCTATTGGTTAGTCCAGAGTTTGGTCCTAGGTGAAGGCACCGAGAGAAAGAACACGCCCACTATTGAATCATCTACTTTTTTTTTTTTTTTTTTTTGGGGGGGGGAATAAAACCCATTTTTAATAGTCATCAAACTAGTAAATCCAAAAAAATACAGAAAGAAAAGTTCAACTAACCTGGTTTGTACCTGTAAGGTACAGATGGAATCCAGTCAATCCACCAACAAACCAAAGTGAGATGAAACAATAAGCCATTAGAATGACAGATGCAGGAGATTCTTTCATTGCCTTCCAAACCGTGCTCTTGTTGTCATCCATCAGAATCTTGATGTACAAAGCTGATAAGGAAAACACGTAGATGCAAAGAAGAGTCGAAGAAGAAACGAACAGAAAGAAGTAACGATAGTTCCGCTGCACATATACATAGGCAGTTAGATATCTAGCCCGCTTACAAAATACAGCAATCAAAACTAAAAACTATATTACGGAGAAGGTAAAAATCTCCATGTGTTACCAATCCAATGCATTGGCCCACCCAAGGGCAGTGATGATCGAAGCGCTCCACACAATTACTGCAAATGGAACAATGGGAGCAACGAGGAGGACGGTACAGCATACAAGTATCGCAATATTTCACCCTAACAGTAAGGCCATTGACTATTACTTCTTTTGTCCGAGGAAACTGAAGAGTTGGAGTTTGCCTTCCCCCTATCTCATTTGACACAGAAGAGTCATAACGAAGCTCTTCCTCTGGTGGATGAGAATTACGTGGAATAATTCCTGGGTCCCGGGCTGAAGTAAGAAAAAGAAGCACCAACACCTATAAACATCAACTAATGAATTAAATCATAGAACCTCCTAGGATAATCAAAATCATGAATAATAATAATAATAATTAATGCTAATAAAAAGTAATATAAAACTAACAAATGACAAAGTAAATGAAACTAGAGACTCCAGGAAAGATAAAATTTAAATATTTGGTTCCTAAAGTAACCGATTTCATGCATAAGCAGAATGCTACAAGAAAATATAGACCAACAAAAAATACCCTTCACCCTACATTATTATACATTCCATAACTTAGGCGTCTATGGACTAATATTTTAAGCAAGACACAGACTAACAAGATAGTTACTCACTGGGTAACAAATTAGTGACACCTTGGCAATTCAGGCTCCTTTGTATTCATAAAATCAACCAATCAAGAGGAAAAATAACCCCTATACTTTGCAAAGTATATGACAGTGAACGACCAACTGCAATGGACTATGCACAAATTTACAACAGCATCACCCGCACTTCTCCGCAGAGGGTAAATATCCTTCAAAGTTAAAAAGGATAATAATTTCTTTAAAAACCAGACCCTGCTAACTGCAATTAATCATGCACTTTTTGTTGTGGGAGTGGACGCAGATTCTAATAGATTCAGATTCATTTTAATAGTAGACTAAAAAGGAAGACGCCTCAAATGCGTCAAAGCACGACTCAGACGAGTTGGCCCTTTTTTTTTTTTTTTTTTTTTTTTTTTTTTTTGTAGAACTGCACCCCATTTCAAAAGTTGGGCCCAGGCTTCCGTTGAAAAGAGTAAAAAACTAAAGATAACTCTAAAATGTAAAGCAGCCAAAATATGTGTCCTCCCATATCTGACACTTCTTCACTCTGCCCCTATCAACAGTTCATCACTCTTCTTCACTCGGCCCCTCATTAGTGAAGGTCTACAATGATGCTGATCATGATGGCAACTTTAATTTTTGAGAGCTTGTAACTTGAATTGATATTTTTAGTCCCCTTTAGAGCATTAGAGTATTACATTCAGAATTGACTATGTCTATCAACTTCAGATGCCTTGCCTCGATCAGACAAAATGCCTCGATTCCCAATTTCACCTATTAAAACCTTATGCACATGGAATTTCTTATCATCAAGTGGGTATAGACATACATGAGTACGTTATCTTTCACGATGCATTGAGGAACTCATATGGTTAAGAGGACTAACATATATGGTAAAAGCAACTGCCACCACCAGAATCGCATATCCTGAATTAGCTGGTGAAAATTTGTGCCGAAGATGCCGCGCAACAAATGCACAAAAGACGATAACTGGCACTATAATCAGCAATAAAGTGACAAGCAGTGACCTTGCATCTGGCCCAAATATCAACCTTCCACCGAGGATGAATTTCTGAGGACACAGAGAGAAAATAAAAAATTGCAAACTTATTTCATTCATCTACTAAACAAAGGGGCTTGATGCAAGTGTTATTACAATGCAGCAAAACTGTTGGAAACGTAATAAAAAAAGCTTTAGCAAAATCTAAGTAGTATATTCTGACTGGTGATCTTGGCCAGGCTCCTGATTACACAGAATAATGTTAAATTTTGATTTATATCCAAAAGCCATCCTGAAAGTAAAGTTCATAGAATAAATGATAAAAGAGGAAAATAATTTATTACACATAAATCCATTAAATTCTTGCCTCTGAGTGAAGGTAAAGACAAGACAAGTACTGTGACATAACATCAAACAATTGGAGATGAATGCTTTCCAATGATAATCACACGAAAACAGATGTTAAATACAGATGCAAGTGGAATAGTGTGCGTTGTCAGCATGTTTTTAAATTACATTGAACCCTATCACTAAATTAAAGCTTGGAAGAACAACCAAACAAGCAGTTGAAGCGGGTTTTAGATCATTCCTGATTCTGTTAAATCTATTGGGCCAGACTGTGAAGGAAAAGATGGGTTCACTTGGTAGGACTTAGGAGAGCAATAATTATGCCATGAAATTCACATAGGGAGATGCAATTGGCACCAATTGCACAGATTAACATTCCATATTAGAATAATAGCATCGGCATATAAGGAAAGAAACTTGATTGGATTAGACGTCTCAATACTCGGCTGGCCTAATTCAACATAGCATGAATTAGGCATGAAAAGCATGGTCATACTCTTGCAATATAGTATACAAAGTGACAATCCAAAGAACAACACATAGACAATCGTAGGGCATGCCCACGCCTAAATCAATTCCACCAAAACACTTTGCTACCATAGAGAAGGACTGGTGAGAGAGCGAGAAAAGATGTTGCCCCATAGAGAAAGTCTATACGGAAAAGTTGAATTTAATGCAGAACAACAAGTTTCTTTTCACACAAAATATGTGTATTCACAAACATTCAAGTTCAACCCCAACAGTAGTTGAGCATCACACAGGCACAACCTCACTCATCTTATAAGCTCGGAAAACAAATAACAAACTTTAACAAATTTGGCAAAATCTATAAGCAAGTAAAAACAAGTTTAGTAAGATAATTAATTTCATTCACTTAAAAGCTCCTGGGAGTAGGTGAAAGGATGGACCCAAAAGCCTAGAGCAACTACTTTACCAAGTACAATTTTTATTAAGTTTTCAGTTTTTAATTATTTCTAGTATAGTTAAATAGAATCAGAGTGTTATTTTCGCAGTTGGGTACAACCAAAGTGAGGAAATGGGAATACGACATAATAAACCATAAGAAATCACAAACCAAAAGGTCAAATTATATATCAACATTAGTGGAAAAAAGAAAGACAAAGTTCGAAATTAATGCAAGCTTTGAAATTCCTATTAGTAAGAAGTGAGAACCCCTAAAAAAAACAAAAATCACACTCAACTAACTAAAGCTTTTAATGTGAAATTAAAGGGCGAAAAAAAAGGACTGAAAACCCCAAACGGATCAAAGAAGCGAATCAAAACCTAGTTGTTTTAATCACAAAAATAACAAATCTGGAACATGATTTAAAAAACCTAAATTTGAATGAAAAATACATTGAAAGGGAGAGTGAGAGAGGCTTACATTATTTCCTTTCCAGGCTTCGTACACGCGCTTTGCCATCACCACCACCCAAAAAACAAAAAACAACAAAAAACAAAATTCGACCCCAAAAAGACAAAAACAAATAAAAAGAAGAAGAAGAAGAAGAAGAAGAAAAAGAAAAGGGAGGACTAGGAAGGAACAAAGTAAAGCATTTTGAACTTGTTCTTCATTTCGCATTCATATTCTGCACACCACCACCACCACCCAAAAAAACAAAACAAAACAAAAAACAACACTCAAAACTAACAATAACAACAACAACAAGAAGGACTGAATTGGTCCATGAAATGATAGGCGACGGGAAAGCCCCTCCTCCAGCCTCTAGGACTTGTGATCTCTCTCGACTTTTGCGGTTTCTCTATTCAAATTTTCTTTTCTTTTCTTTTCTTTTATTTTTTCTTTTCTTTTTCGGAATTTTTTTTTTTTTTTTTCCTTTTATTTTTGTGTGCTTCGAATATATAGGGAACTGCAAACGCCCCAAAAAAAAAAAAAGGAAAAATGATTTAAAATGAAAAAGAAGAGGAAAGGGAAACCCTTCTCTCCTCTATCTCTCTCTCTCTCTCAAAGTCTCACCTCATGTCGTCACTATAGTGGTGTAATGTACACCAAAAGACCAAATCCAATCGACCAAATGACTAATCTGCCCCTCCTTGCAATGCAATTACTTGCCACGTCAGACGCTCATCCGATGTGGCGATTGTCTACTGATTGTTACTGGTCCACGCACTTTTAGACTCCGATCTTTTTAACTTTTGTTTGGTGTGTTTTAACTGAATTTCAAATTTTATCATACAGAGGATATTTGATGTGTATAATTAAATTAAGATTTTTAAGTTTAGTTTGACATTTCATTTATTTTATTGGTTCATTTCAAACTTTTTATCTCAATTTTTGTCTTTTTCTGAAAAAGTTTTTTGTCTTTTCTAAAAAGTCAATAAAAATTACTATTTAAACTTAAAATTCCAATCAAACTGTAAACCAAAGACCCTTTAAGTTAAGGTAAGTGTTTGATAAAAAGTTTGAAATAAAAAATTTAGTTTGAGTTAATTGTTTGGTAAAAAAGTTTGAGTTTGAAAAGTTTAAAAAAAAAAAAACAAGAGCTCATGTTTGGATGTTAAAAAATTAAGTTAAACAATTTTTTTTTTTTTGTATTTGATAACTTATCTTAACTCCAATAAAATGATACTTTTTCACCTCAATTTTTATCTTTTCTTAAAAATACAACAAAATTTATAACCAATATTTCAAAAGTTAAAATTATTTGAACTTAAAATTTTAAACCCAATGCAAAGTCAACTCAATTTAATATTCTATTATAGGTTTCAGTGAACAAAAATAGAAAAATTAAAATACGCTCAATTAATATCACTAACTGAGTTGAACAGAAATTTTTTTTATTGATAATTTATCTTAATTCTAACTAAACGGTACTTTTTCACTTTAATTTTTGTCTTTTACATTCTATTATAGTCATTTGGTCTTGCTTTTACGCCTCCACATCATATCCCTTGCCCCTCAATCGAGCCCACAATACAAGCGGGTCCCACCCATAGTCCATCAATTTATATTTTATACATAGTCAAGTGGGTCCCACTTCACTTCCATAGCCAGCCATCCCATGGCTTAGCTTAAACCTTCGTAACCCAGCCGCTCCACTATTCTCTCTCTCCGCCGTACTCTGCCGGGAAAATAATACCATAAACAATCACTCCCCCCCCCCCCTCTCTCTGTGTCTCTCTCTACCATGGCTTCGAAGCACTGATCAATCAAACCACCAAAACCAGAACCCCCATAACAGTACCTCCAAAGACGCAACTCCTCACTCCTCCGCCAGGCCGGCCAGGCTGAGGCTGTTCCTCTTCCCGTTGAACCCTCCTCCGCCCTCTCAGACGAGCTTTGGTTTGAGCGAGACGAAGTCGGAGCGGCAGTGGTTCGTTGACGCGTTGAATTCTGTGCAGATCCAGTCTCTCGAAGGTTCTTCTCCTCCGGCCGGCGGCGGCGGTGTCGGCACCAAATGACTCCCAACAGTGAACCAAGTTCAGGTCACTGTATAACGTTCCAATCAAAGGTTCAAACTGAACTGAACCACCAAACCTCATAAATTCAATTTGAACTAATCAGCATGAGTCTAAAGTCATATCCCAAATGACCTCTCAATTTTTTTTTTAATCTATAAAAATTATAATTAATTTTTAAAAGTCAATCAATTTCAACATAAAAATTTCATTTTGAACTAACGAATCAAATGGAGACTTAGGCTCTCTTTGATGAATGAGTTTGAATTAAAAATATTTGTTAAATTTTCAGAAAAGATAAAAACTTTTTAGAAAAAGACAAAAACTGATATAAAAATTTTGAGTTTGAATGCAAGAGCCAAACAAGGCCTTAGTTTAGTTTAATAATTAATTTAGGTTCCATTTAGTATTTAAGTTTAACTCCAACTAAAATATACTTTTTTCATATCAATTTTTATTTTTTTTTTTCCAAAAATCAACAAAAATTATAACTAATTTTTTAAAAACCAATCAACTCCAACTAACTTGAATATGTGCCTAAATTCTAATTCAATAATTGTATTATCTAGCCAAAATATTATAGTTTAGTAGTTTTGTTATTTGGCTTAAAACTATCTTTTATTTTGAGTTGATGTGTATGAACATTTTATTTTTAAGTTTAGTCAATAGTGTATGTTTGTAATGTATTATCATGCCATAATTTTTTTTATCATGCTACAATTTAGCTTATGAACGAAGACTAGAAGTTAAGTATGTTGCAATTTTATTAAACTATTTTATGTCCAAAAATTTTATTTAGTTCATAGAGGAACCAGATTAAATCTATCAATCCGATCCACGTAATCCAATATTTATGGTTTGAATTAGATTGGGAGTTTTACGGAGTGGTGACGAGTTAGAATTTTTCCAATTTGAACATCACAAATTAGAATACGAAGTGAAGCCTAATACTTATAATCCGATCCGCAAATATTCCTATGGTTAATTACTAAGCACGGTGTCGGTCAAAAATATTCATCAAACCACAACTGTGGTTTGATGAAATTTATTAACTATCTTTGTAAATTTTAACTAAATAACCGCACCAAATCATTTCAATTTAATACAGTGAGTTTATATGATTTAATTCTTCAGCCCATGATATATTTTTTTTTCCTTGACACAAAAATAAAATTTCATTCATCAAGACAGATATCTTCTTTTACAAAGGGATTAATAAAAGTTTCACGTGAAATCAAACCAAACACACCCAACAGAATTAGGGTCCGTTTGGTGAATGAGTTTGAGTTGGAAATTTTAAGTTTGAATAGTAAATTTGTGTTGACTTTTCAGAAAAGACAAAAAATCTTTTCAGAAAAAGACAAAAACTGAGATAAAAATTTTAAGTTTGGAATGGTTTTCCAAACGAAGCCTAAGATAAAGCATAGCTTGCTAGTGTCCAAGAAAAAGAAAAATAATAATAATCTTAATCTTAACATAAACAAATATAAAAGAATCAATGTTGATCTTACTTTCTTCTAACACTTGTCAGTCAATTGTTCTTTCTAGCCTTTTTCCATTTGTTTCCCTTTTCTTTTATTTTTCTTTTTTTTTTTTTCTTTTTATCTAATGGTTACATTTAGTTTTTCTTTTCTTTTTACGTTTTTCATCTGTAAGATTTTCTCTCTTTCATTTGCTTCATATATGCTTTTTTTTTCTTTTATTCTTTAAATCACATCATTTGTGTTCTTTTCAACGTGTTGTTTTTGTTTTTGTTTTTGTTTTTGTTTTTTTTTTTTTTTTTTTTGACTAAAACATATAAAAGTGTGCCAATGTTGCTTTTCTCTTCTTCTAATAGTTATTAATCCATGGTTCTTTTTAGCCATTTTTCCATTTTTATTTCCCTTGTTCTTTTTCTCTCTCTATCTAATGGTTATGTTTGTTTTTTCTTTTCTTTTTACGTTTTTCATGTGCAAGATTTTCTTTATTTCATTTATTTCAGACATGCTTAGATTATTTTTTTAATTTTCTTTTTTTTTTAATCACATCATTGGTATTCTTTTTAACATGTTGTTCTTTTTTTTTTTTTTTTCCCTAAGACTGCTTGATAATTTCAAAAATCAATATAATTAAAATAAAGTTTTGCTCTCACTTTTTTTTTTTTTTTTTTTTTTTTTTTGCAATTTTACTATTATCTTTATTTGTATTTATTTCAAAAAAATTTATATTTTACTTCCTGCTTCTTCACTTATTGACGGGATGAATATAATAGGAATTTTGAAAAAGTGAACTTAAATTTTAAATAAAATAAATATTTTAAATTTGAAATGGTGGTACAAACACACCACTAATTTGATTAATATAAGTTAAAATTATTATAATTTATTTCTACGATAATTTAAAACAAATTTTAACGCTCTTTTTTTTTTTTCTTTCTTTCTCAAATATCTTTTTAAAATTTATTTTTTCTTTCATCATATCTCTTTATAAAATACAACGTTCATAAATACTTTTTTATTAGCCTATTGAAATAATTTTTTACTTATCTATTTAAACGACTTTCTCGTATATCCACATCAAAACATTTTAAAAAATATATTATATTATAATAATACTATGTTTTGCTCTCTTAAACTGAGTGGTCATTTGATACACCATCTTTAAATAAAAAATTCATTTTGAAATAACAATTTAAAATAAATCGGTGTTGAGAAATATGAAAAATAAATGTAATTTAGATTTCAAGCTTTAGACTTATTATTAAATGATATTTTTATTTAAAATAATATATGTTAGAATGTAACATTGAGCATGTGCAAAGCACGTGTTTCAACTAGTAATACTAAAGAGTGGGCTGCTCTATGGGAAGAGTAACTAACATTGCCACGTCTAACATGAGATATAAAATCTCTAACATCGTCCACAACATTTGCCTTCGGAGCACTAGCCATAGGATCTTTTGATTCTTCTAACAACATTCACGACATGTGTCTCAATCACCCAAGTTTCAAAATCAATGATTTGCATCCTCTCAAATTGGTAAAAAATCACCAACATAGGGAGCTGAACTTGCAGAAAATCCAACGTGTCATTGCACTTAGGACAACCCCAAACTCATCTCATTCCAAAACACCCACAGCGATAAAATTAATCCAATGAATTGCTCACAGCGCATGCCCCCGAGGTGTTCTTTTGCATATATAACCCTATGACAGAACACCACTACAATTTTATAGTTCATTTGGATCACTTATTGTATTTGGTTATTGAATTAAATAAAACTTAAGTATTCTAGTATGCATTTAAATGCTACCTTGCTTACACTAAAGTGCATGTATTTTCAATGGAATGCATATTTAGATGTTAATATTGAAATACATTTGAATGCATATAAAAGTAAGTGTGTGTTTCAAAAAGGTATGTATTGGAATATGTATATTTAAATGGTGAATGGTATTTGTATTAGAGTTTATTTAAAAAGTTGTGTATTCAAATATAAAACATAGACAACCAAATGAATATCCTTTATATTAAAAAATATTATAAATGAATGGCTTGTTCTAAATTTTTTTTTAAATCTTTTTCAATTCTTTATTCAATTTTTCATCAAAAAGACCAAAAAACCCTCCATCAATAAATTGCAAAGTCAAAATTCAGATAATCAAATGTAATCAAATACCTGAGAATCTTTTTAAGAATAATCAAGAAACTTGAGAATGTTATATTACAATGTTTGGTTTGTATATTAACATGTTTAGTAAGATTCCCAAAAATATTATATTATTACGTTTGATTGTAAACACAATGTTGTTTATTTTTAATGGATGGATATAATTATCCTTAATCAAAATTAATGCACCATTTCAATAGGCTTTAAATTATAGATTCAAGGATAGTAATAAAATAAAACAACTTGGCAAAATCCAGTTTCAAGCAATACAAACAAACATTGTAATCCAAGAATAGAATTAAGATCTCATCATAAATCACAAAGCTCATAATAATGCACTAGTAGCAAACGAAAAAAAAAAAAAAAAAAAAAAAAAAAAAGAGAGGGGGGCTGGGGGGGTTGGGGGTGAAAAAAAATTACGGCATAAAAAAGTGGAATAAAATTGAAACTGTGTATTAAGTGGAATGAAGGGTAAGCAGCATAGCATATTATGAATGCATTCTTTTGCTAGGAATGAGAACACATTACGTTAAAAATAAAAAAAAAAAAAAAAAAAAGCGAAGAAGAAAGGGAGGATAATATCCAGGGCAAAGGAGGTCAATTGATGGGGGTGGAAAAGGATACTCACGTTTGAGGTTGAGAGAGAAAAAGATTAGGTTTTGGTGTGTGTGTGTATGTGTATGGGAGAAAATACACCATATCGATAACATTTTATCTAAGACCATTTAAAATTAATCAAGCGAATAAGATATAGAAGGTGCACAAGAACTAAAATAAGCACTGATTTATAGAATTAAAAATAATAATAAATAAAAATAAATAAAAAACTTGAACTCTTCCTCCTCGTCTTCTCACCAATCAAGGTGTGGGTTTCCTCGCCGAAGGTCCGGGAAGGGGGTGTGGATTTCACTGCTGGTTTGTCCAAGTAGGGGGTGAGATCTCCAAAGGTTGCTTTCACCAAAGGATTGTGCAGGTCCACAGGGGGGATGAGGGGGGGGCGATTTGCTGTCAATGGAAGGGGGCGTTTCACAGTTCGGATCAGAACTGGGGAGAGGGTGATTTCATAGGTCGAGTTGGGGGGGAGACGATTCGCCATCGTCGGGTGGGGCTCATGAGTTTGGGTAAAGGGGTTGGTTTGCCATCAATGGACATTGGTTAGGGGGGGCCGGTTTCATAAGGTCACGGTAGGTAAGGGGATTCGTTGTCGGCAGACGAGGGCGACGTTGGTCGTGGGAGGTGGTTTTCCACCTGGGTTTTTTTTTTTTCTTTGCTTAAATTTTTTTTATTTCTTGGATTAACTGGGGAGAGGGTGATTTCATAGGTTAAGTTGGGGGGGAGACGATTCGTCATCGTTGGGTGGGGCTCGTGAGTTTGGTTAAAAGGGTTGGTTTGCCATCAATGGACATTGGTTAGGGGGGGCCGGTTTCATAAGGTCACGGTAGGTAGGGGGATTCATTGTCGGCAGACGAGGGCGACGTTGGTCGTGGGAGGTGGTTTTGCACTTGGGTTTTTTTTTTTTTTTCTTTGCCTAAATTTTTTTTATTTCTTGGATTCTATTACTATGAGTTAATTTGCATGATAAGTATCACGCACAAACTACATCTGAACCGTTCGAATGTATCGAATGATTTATAGATAAGCTCAACCTTTATGGTACATAAAAATGGCTTCACCACAACTTTTCCATATATATATATATATTTGGATAGATATGCTTTTAAAATGAGAGAGTCTATGATAGAGCCCCTTTGAGAAGCACTACCATAGAGTTGAATTTTAGGACCATAATGATCAAAATGAATGAGAAAGATCGTGGAGTTGCACAAAAGAGTACATGCATATGACTATAGGTAACTAAATTAATTTATTAGTTTTTTGTTCCAAAAAACCAAAACTATTCTGTCATTGTCTAACTACTCAAAAGTGGGACCCACTCTACACATCTCACTTTTTTTTTTTTTTTTGGTTTTTGAACTTGATCTCTTCCTTTTTCAAAGTTAATTAGGAATATAACCTTTTAACTTTGTTTTATTTGCAAAATAACTCTCAAAAAAATTTAATTACCAAAATGACTTTTTTCTTTTAAAATAATATAAAAAATAAATATATTAATATGAGGTTAAAAAAAAAAAAAAAAATCCAAAAAAAGAAATCCAAATATGATTTCTTAAGCAGCTCTACATGGAGGCGTGCGAGATGGGAGGGAGGCGTTTGTGTGAGAGACAAATGCCAAGAACAACCCCAAATAGTAATTGAACTCCCAATATTTTACGATCAAGGGCTTTGAAGACGAAAAAAAAAGAGGAGAAATAAGATTTTTAAAAAAACACTTTGTAAGATTAATAAATGGTTAGATATTGTTTGTAAAGTAGTTTTAGAGGATGATATATAAATTTATATGTTTATTTAGCCTAAAAATCAATTTTTTTTTTCATAAAGTAAAATGAATTTGGAGATTGTCATTACTGTAGACAAAGTTGAAGATGACTCAAACAAAATGACCGTCATTTGTTCTGAACGACTGTGTGAAAAAATGATGGTTGTTTCTGGTCATTTCGACAGTTCTTGCAATTTTTTATTTTAATAGTGTGAAATAATAACGAACATTCCTACATGATTCTTGTTTTATTTATTTATTTATTTATTTATTTTTTGTTGATTGATGTAAAATTTGTAGTTAGTATTCTTTATATTGTTTGTTAATTGATAATTTCAAAATCCATGATAGGTATGAGTCAGATCTATATTCTCGTGGAGTATAATGGAAATTGGGAAAATGTGGATGGTGGCTTTTGGAGGTGGTTTGGAGTTGGTATGAGCAAGAGTTTTGTGGTTGATAGGAGTATCAACTTTTTAAAATTAGAAGAGACAATCTATGATAAAACAAGTATTGACAAAAATAAGTATGCAATTGAGATAACACAAAAATCTTTTGGTGACATATTTCGTGGTACTATTACACCAACTCTTATTTCCAACGATTCAGATATTATAGATCTTATATTTTTGTACTAAAAAAAAAAAAAGGAGGAATGACTCTATATGTTATAATAAAAAAAAAATGTGATAAAGGAAAATCAATATATATTCATGGTGATGATGACTTGAACAATGATGGTGGTGATACACTAGGCTTCCATGACAACTATTTTGGGCGTCAGATCAATAAAGAAATCCCATTTGTTGTAAGGTTTGTTCCAACTAAGTTACTTGGTAGTTAACTAAAATACTCAGTAGTTATGAGCATCCGTTGCAGAGTTGTGCAACTAGTATACCAATCAATAAAAAGATCACTGGCTTCAATCCAACACTAATCGCCAGTTCCAATCCAACACCAGAGGAAACAGTGCATGAGGAAGTACCTAATGAAGATGATGGTGTAGATAAAATAGGTAATGATATACTCGAAAGAGGTGACAAGGTGCAGAAAGGATGTAATAGTGCACTCAAGGGAGGTAATGATCTATATGAGAGAGTTTATGATAGCCGTGTCAACATTCTGAATCTAAAGAGGTAATATTTATTCTACTGATAAGTTCTGATAGCGGGAGAAGTGATGGTTCAAATTTAATGACGGGTAAACATTTTGATAGCAAGGAAAAATTAAATACGAAGTTAAACCTCGTCACCATTAATGGAAAGTTTGAAATGAAGGTCAAAAAGTCAACCAAGTCATTGAAGGAAGTTGTATGTGTAGATGTACCAAATTGCTTGTGGTAAGTGCAAGCTACAAAAATGTCAAGTTCAAGTTTTTTTTATTATTCGATAATATAATGGAATCCACACTTCCTCGTTAATGAATCAATCGATCAATCACAGACAAGTATTCAGTCGTGTAATTGAAGCCTCATGAAGGGACACTACGTCGATTATAAGCAACCACCCAATCCAAAAGTTCTTATGTGATTCATGAGTCGGGAACTGAAATTTCAAGTAAGTTATTGGAAGGCATAGAAAGGAAGGCAATTTGCTCAAAATATAATTAGAGGGATGTCATAACATAGTTTCGCCATGCTCCTCTCATATAGTTACATGCTCAAACAAGTTAATAAGGGTACAGTTATGTACATTGAAGTTGATTCAGAGAATAAGTTTAAGTTTTTTTTTTTTAATGGTTTTAGGAGCAGCTATAAGGGGTTAAGTTATTGGAAGGCATAGAAAAAAAGGCAATTTGCTCAAAATGTAATTAGAGGGATGTCATAACATAGTTTCGCCATGCTCCTCTCATATAGTTACATGCTCAAACAAGTTAATAAGGGTACAGTTATGCACATTGAAGTTGATTCAGAGAATAAGTTTAAGTTTTTTTTTTTTTTAATGGTTTTAGGAGCAGCTATAAGGGGTTTTAAAAACATGAGAAAAGTTATTGGTATAGATGAGGTTTAGATCAAAACTTAATATAAGATGATGTTGATGGTTGCTGCCACACAAGATAGTGAGTATCATAGTTATCCCATTACGTGGGGTTTAGGTGACTCTGAGAATAATGATTCATGGACTTGGTTCTTTGAGAAGCTAAAAGAGGTAATACATAATAGCCCAGAACTATG